>OZ024902.1:38653779-38969781 GCA_964017125.1 Flabesymbios commensalis
ATGTTTATTCTAGCCAGTCAGAATATGCTTATTCTAACCTGTCATAATATGCTTCCTTTAACCCGTCAGAATAACCAGTCAGAATATGCTTATTCTAGCCTGTCAGAATATGTTTATTCTAACCTGTCAGAATATGTTCATTCTAACCTTTCGGAATAGGATTATTTTAAAAATATTACCTCAACGTGTGATCTGATTAGAATCGCCAATCGGCGGCTGCTTATGCCACCCAACAGACAAAGACAACAATACCCAAAAAAATCATCAAGAATCAGGCTTTTTCTCATTCTAAATTGGCAAAACTATGTTTTTTCATACTGCAACAAGATCCTCCTGTTGGTGAAAAATGTAGCTACCGAATTTATGAGGGGGAAACACGGGCAGGTTATCTCCATTAGTTTGACCTACATCTTCGTCCAGTGGTTGGTTGAGATTACGCTTTCAACCAATCATAGACCTAAGATTTGCCGTGTAGATTCAGTGAAAGTTTTGCAGGCAGAGAATGTGATGAGTGGAGGTTTTCATCCAGGAGGCCAATCAGTGCTGCTAACCATCAGTGGCAGATAGAGCCCCGAGAGCTTCAACCCCGGCCTGCACCAACCAACAAAACAACAGTGGCTACATGTGGGGCCATCATCTCTGACGCTGGACCAGCACTGGCCCGACACTTAGTGGAAACCGTCAGTGTAGTAATTACACAGCCTCACCTGCTGTAATGAAGGTAATTCGCCGCCGGCCGTTTTCTTTCCAGGATGAAGTGATGCTCAAACCCTTGGCAAGATGACCTCCACGACTAACAGCCAGCTCTCAGCTCCAATGCCTTTCTGGGCTGCAGGAAATTAAAAAAAAACAGCGGCCACACAAGAATCGTGTCATCGAGCTTTTTTTCATGACTATCCTGAAAGAGAACAGTTGCGGAGGAAAGAAGAGCCGGAGCGAGTTGAAAATTTGAATTCATCATGATTAATAAAAACGTTATATAATTTACTCTGTACTTATACTGGAGGGTTTTTGCGTTCATTGTTTTATTACTAGTAATAATAGTTATTGTCATTGTAAACTTTATTTATAGAGGGTAGGCCTAAACGATTTAGTATTAATTTGCAATTAGCCCTCTTCATACATATGCTATTGTAGAATGATTGAAATATATATACAAAAAATAATAGTAAAGTATAATAGCTGATATAATACAAAATATAATACAAGAAAAAGCAATTCCCCTCTGCTCAGTGTATGCATTCTGAATCAGTTTAATCTACAGAACATGGACCCCGCATGGATCACTCTAGTTCACTGGTGATCCAAGGTCACGTGTGGCCGGCTAGATGTCAGGCTCGGTCGCTCTAATTGCTCTGCATTAGTAATATTCTGCTCTTGGTCCTGTCCACAAACTTCCGTCTAGATATGAGCTGAATAGCCAACAATGACGAAGCAGCTGATGACACTAATTAATACTGTATACCATTCACTCCGCCTTATAGGATGAACCTCTCAGCGCAAAAGATAAATCTGCGGGTGGTGAACGGTAATCTTATGCACCCACGACAAGTCGTGGATCGCCGCAAGTGGATTGTCGTGGGTTAATTTGTAGGCGCGGAAACTACGTACCTTGAATCTCACCACGAATCAGCACGCACACTGTATAATAGCATAAAACCGGCGTTATATACCGGCGCTATACAGGCGCTATTATAGCGCCGGTATAGCGCCGGTATAACGCCGGTATAGTATACCGGCGTTATACCGGCGCTATGCAGGCGTTACAACCAGCGTTATACACGCGGTATACAGGCGCTATATCGAGGCTAGACAGTTGCGAATTGCATTTACAATAAAATTCACGTCGGATGAGAAATACAGAAACATAAATCGCGAACTATTTACATAAATATTCTAGTAGTAGGCTTACTGATAAAATAATTGATCGAGAAGATTTTCATTTCTCATGGAAATGCTGTTGTATTTTCATAAATACGGTATTTATATCCATCCGTTCTGATCCTGGCTGGCGAAATGTTTAGTTTATGGGGAGGAAAATATCAAGTAATTTAAGAGTAGATACAACTAAGAAATTGCTTCGTGTAACAATCTCAACATAGATTGGTTGGATGTCGTCTACTTAACCCACGAGGTGTTGAATCAATTGTGGTTTAATGTTGGACCAGCGTCTACGACGCTGGTCCAACGTTAAACCACGATTGGGTTAATAACTAAGTGTAGTATATTTAGTGTTGGTCTACCGCCTTTGACGCTGGCCCATGATTATAACAACACCGACAGGACATCTCGTGTTGGCTCTGTGGGATGATATATATTGCGTTGGTCGTGTGTCTCGGCCGGATCGTCATTGAACTTGTCACCCGCCGCCCTCTCACGGACAGGAAGAACTAAATTAATCTCGTCCACGGAACATGTCCATCTACTTGATTATAATGAGGCCAGCATGTATCTTTTCTATCACTGCAGGTCTTTTTTAAGGTCATGCAAGCTCTTTTGTTCATTCCGTCATCTAATTATAGTTTATGTCAAGTTGATTTGATTAGCAGCGAATACAATAAAATCAAATTATCATAAGATCAAATTTAGATTTTTTCCGTTATTTTGATTTTAAAAAGAGATGGACACAGGCCATCTAAAAACTGATGTAATTATGTTATTTAAATGAGGAGAATTAAACCGGACCATTATTTTAATTTGATGGGACAAACGTGTTTAAGACATTACAACCATTCTGCTGTGAGATTGATCAAAAGAAATTATTGGGCATAATATAATTATCTACACAAAATGGTATATAAACACATGACAGTTTTGTAAGGATTGCTATCCCACTTTCTCAAAGAATAGAATTATTTCACGCTTCAGATATTTCCAGTGAACATTACTTGCCAATCCTAGTATAATTATTATACTTTTAGATTATGAAAATAACCTCCGATTTAAAAACGACACACTGTCACCAGTGGTGGAGAAATTAGAATAATTACGACGTAAAGAATATGTAAGTAAATATAAAGAATGTCACTTTTTTGTTTGACACAAATTGTTTGAAGTTGTTGTCTATTTTGAATAGAAATGAAATACCACAATTTTTCTGAGCCATGTAAAATTTTGAGGTCTTACATCTATACACTATTTCATAATAACTGATATAAATCATAACGGGTCGTAACGGGTCGAATAATTAATTTCAAGTCACTGTGTTTGGGAATTGCGAGTGCCTTATTTACAAAAGATCGGGTCATAAATCAAACTTGAAACCCTCTTCCATTATGCTATTGCAAAAGTGAACAGCAATAGACAAAAAGCCACATTCAATCATTTATTCTTTCAGTAAATCATCGATGAGCATATATCAGATAAAGCTAGCATAATAAAAAACAACAGACAAATGATTACAGTCATGTATCTTAACCCTTTACCCGCAAAATTATTCAGTCTGAATTTTCACCCACCTGAAGTTGTGTGTCGCTGACGCGATCCACAACTTCAAGTGAAGGAAAATTTTTCAGATTTTACAAAGTGGAGGTCAACTGTTTTCAAATATTGCTGATTGGTGTCACATTTTATCTTTAAAATGTTTAAAAGATGGTACTTAAAGACAAATGAATTTGGCAGATTATTTTAGTCCACTAATTATCAGTTATTTTCAAAAATAAAAACTGAAAATAAGCACATTTCTTGGACTGGGCGGATTTCCCACCTCATGACTTCACACACAAAAACCGCCCATTATTGAATCTGAATTAACATTGAAACTGCATCGGGTATATGTTTCATGTTTCTTGTATTTGTACATGGGCTGAACTAGATTTCTATTCATTTTAATATGCCCGCATCGACAGGGTGAACAGGGGGAGTGAATGCTAGACGCTGGCCAGGAGCGGTCGCGGTGATGGCCATCAATTCTAGTGCTGCACCTGCATTCAGGCAGCGTTGGACCGGCATTCCGTGTTGACTTTTTATAAAATCATACAATACATCATCAGCTACATGTACATGTATTATAACCAGCCAACCATGTCTCCACCTTTTGACGTCACCAATTAGCTCCGCCCCCTACTGTTGTCTTCGTGAAAATCGTTCCCAGTGGTTTAAAAATGGGAGCTGAGCACTGCAATATTTAAAAAGTCATCTAAAATATTATGAAATATGACATTGTGCAGAGTAGGTCTGGGGACTACATGGGGCCTTTAATGTGCTAATAAAAAAATTAAAACCCGAATATATGCGGCACCGGTGGTTAAAGGGTTAAAATTATATTATACTGTATGTCTGGCGGTGAAACAAAACACTCGTATCTCTGAATGTTTGAGCCTGCTATAAATAACATTTACCATGTAATTACAAATATGTGTGAATGTTAACGTTGTTTACTGAAGAATTCGCTGGATCTCTTTTATGATGAACCTGCAGGCTATGACTATGATAAACCATGTTATCTAAAACAGACCAAATATTTCGCTTTCTCAACATATCTAGATTCCGTAATCATTTGACGGCTGAATGAAAAATATATCACCTCGAGATCTAAGAGGGACCTTGCTTTTAAATCCAATTAAGAGCGAACACTGCAAATCTTGTATCTGGATGTTGTGGTCGACCACTTCTTTTGTTGGTTATACTACCATGTTGCACTAGGGTAACATGATACGCCAGGACAACATGTTACGTCAGGACATGTCCGGTTTCAATCTAAGCCAGGACAACATGTCCGGTGCATGTTACGCCAAGACAACAAAAATATCTGTGCATGTTATGCCAGGACAACATGTCCAGCGCATGTTAGGCCAGGACCACTGGTCCGGTGCATGTTGCGCTAGGACAACATGTCCGGTACATGGTATGCGAGGACAACACGTCAGATGTATGTTATGCCAGGACAACGTGTCTGGTTTATGCCACGCCAAGAGAACATGTCCTGTGCATGGTACGTTCTGTGTGAACAGCATCGCTGCGGACAGCGTTCTGCTTTCAGACTGGTGTTCAAGCTTTCAGACTGCTCAGTGACCTGTGCAGATATATAGCATGCTATTATGTTTGTGTCAACTGAGACACCTACGTGTTTTTATGAAGTCTGTAACATTTGCTTAGATGGTCTGCAAAACAGACAGACATGCACGAAGACGGAAATATCATCTGGGTCAGCTCCACCGATGCCTTGTTAGTAATTAGTCTCACAGACACACCACGCTCATTGTGACAGTGTCCACAAAGGCATTCACAGCCAATGATTCCGTCTTACTTCCATTGAACAGAACATCCAGTCTCCGGTGTCTGATTTTCCCAGCATGACTCGGTCGAAGACAAACAAAAACCTTTGCGGTAAGGGGTGTCATTTCTATGTAGGTCCAATGCTGGTGCACTGGCTGAGACGTTGATACGTAATTGTACCTATGTTTTTTAAGTGTGATGAGAGCCTGATTATATTATATTCCACATCATATATTCATCTACATCTAATTATCTACATCATGTATTTGTCTGGTTTGATGTAATTTAAATTATTCAGCTATACCCTGTAAAACAAAACATTACTTTTAAATATACACACTTGATAAAACCTTGTTGACGACTATAATACATATGCTAACTGACTGACTGACTGACTGACTGACTGACTGACTGACTGACTGACTGACTGACTGACTGACTGACTGACTGACTGACTGACTGACTGACTGACTGACTGACTGACTGACTGACTGACTGACTGACTGACTGACCGACCGACCGACCGACCGACCGACCGACCGACCGACCGACCGACCGACCGACCGACCGACCGACCGACCGACCGACCGACCGACCGACCGACCGACCGACCGACCGACCGACCGACCGACCGACCGACCGACCGACCGACCGACCGACCGACCGACCGACCGACCGACCGACCGACCGACCGACCGACCGACCGACCGACCGACCGACCGACCGACCGACCGACCGACCGACCGACCGACCGACCGACCGACCGACCGACCGACCGACCGACCATTCATTCATTCATTCATTTATTCATTCATTCATTCATTCATTCATTCATTCATTCATTCATTCATTGATATTCCCATAGTTTAATTGTATTCACCAGTTTCGTAATTCACGATGCGGAATAAAAATATATTAGAGGTACTGTCACCTGTAAAGTGATTTATCTTTGACAATACAAGTATGTGACATAAATGAGCTGTCATCTAAATGCTCAGATTATTTTAGTTTACTAATTATCAGTTTTTGTCCAAAATAAAACTTGAAAACTAATACTTTCTCTGGGCTGGGCGAATATAATAACTTTACATTCATTCACAACTTCAAATGACTTCACACACAGATACCACTCATTATTGAATATTGACCAACATTAAAATAGCAGCGTGTCAATATTTCATGTTTTCTGTGTTTGTACATGAACTGATTTAATTAAAAAAAAACCTGCATCGAGTGAAGAAAGGTGAGTCAATGCTAGATGAGTCAATATAGTACAGCAGCAGACACCAAAAAAGAACCATATTTAAGGAGTTACCTAAACCGGTGGTACAACATTTGTCCATATTTCTAGAATTGTGCTCAGTGGTCTCTAGATACAGGATCTGGTTGATGGCATTGTCGGAAATTGGGGCGGGCTGATAATTTGACACTTTTGTGCACCTACCCGATTTTTTAGAGAAAATATTCGCTAAAATATGATTTTCGTCTCATTCTCACTCTATTACAATGTTGGCCCATTTAGAGGGAATATTTTTGTATTTAGTTTTTTCTATTGATCAGGTCATATATCTGTGGAGATAAAACAGTAAAAAATAATATAATTTTGCACTAGCATCCTACCTCTTAGAGCTCTTTTGGATATTGTAAATATATCGCAAAATGCAATTTTTTCAATTTTTTCATTTATTTTTATTTTTTTTCGCATATAATTTATGACAACAGGTTCGTTATGCACGAAAGTCTCCATGAGCGGTACCATTTGGTTCAAATACATTCCTTAAGTCAGAATGAGGTTACCAATGCTTGATTCGTCAAGTAATTGATCATTATGACCAATTTCAAAATGGCCGCAGTAAAATCCATGTTTTTTTCCCGAAATGTGTTATTGAACATGGTTTTAATAAATTTCGCATCACAAGCACGGTTAGAGTGTCCAGTCTTACATTTTATTGTTCGTTCAAGTATTTACAAATGCTGGAATGTGATATTAAAGACTCAAACCGAGATGGCTGCCAGAAATGATCGAGAAAATTTTCAAAATTTCACATTTTCTTGCAAATATTTGATGCACATGTTTTATCATGTAAGAAAACCCCCACGATCGGTGTCATTTGGTTCAGAGACAACCCTTGAGTGAAAATCATATAATTAGTGCTTGATTTGTAGAGTAATTGATCGATATGGCCGATTTGGTTCCGAGCGAAGCCTATGTATTACAATCCTGTATTGTTTCAATCGGTCAATAAAATATGTTTTAAACTATATGGCCGATTTTAAAATGTTCACCGTGAAATCAATGCTTAATCTCCAAATGCAAATTCAACACGGTTTGCTTAATTTTTCTCTCAGAAACACGGTTTTTGTGCCTATTCTTATATTTTAATGCCGAATGAATCCACTGAATATATCCATGTATATTTTAGGTGCTAGAATAATGTTATTTAAAAACCAATCCAAGATGGCCGCCGTGAAAATGGCAAATAATATTTTCAAAACTTTTGAGAATAGTTCATGAGAACACGTTCTGTTCTGTACGAAACCTCAGCGGTATTATTTGGTTCAGATGCATATATTAAGTCAAGATCGGGTGATTAATTCTTGATTTGACAAGTAATTACTCATTATGGCGATTGCAAAATGGCCGCTGTTAAATAAATACCTTATTGAACATTGCTTACCTAATAGTCATATCATAACCACGGTTTTGATGTAATATCTCAAAGCGAGACAATCAGGCTAAAATCATCAAAAAATCGGTAATTTTCTTTTGGCTTCTTAAAGCGACTGAAGACTTCTGCTCAAATTATCAATTTTATAATTTTAGACAATAGAGCGAGACATTTAGTCATTTATTCTAATTCTTTTAACGTTATTATTGGCAAGAATGGTCGCACTAGCTAGCGAGGCGCATGAAACCAACGGCTGACGCATTACCGCCGTAGTGAGTTCACCTGGAGGTCACGGGGCGTGGCTTATTTGGATAACAAACTGTTTTTTTTGTTTATCGTTACCACGTGTTTTTGGTGTTTACATTCCATGTTGTTTGCACTTCGATTATAAACAAAATGAAATGAATCGGGCTTTAGGCCACCTTTGTGCACATATAGGCTAAACTGGGCCAGGAGAACCCCCTGAGGATGGTGAGATGATTGAGATGACACTGTCCTCCAGACACAGGATTCGAAATTCGATCCCTGGCGGTCTGAGGCCGAGCACGCTACCTCTCGGTCACGGAGGCTCCCCACAATACTAACTATAAGCATATAAACTATAAACAGAATGATTGACATTAAAATATGGATTATAATTTTCAAAAGTGGTAAGTAATATTTATAACGGAGTGGCTACGCAACCAGAGTTTACAGTTGGGCTAGAGGACCGGGCCTAGATGCGGCAACGTTAGCGTGGGGGACCCGAGTTATTTATAAATTCACGTTTTATCGCCCATCACATGCTGTTCCACTGCCGTCACTGCTTCTGTCAGTCCCCCACCTCCCGCCGTCACCGTAGGTGAGACGGAGGGAGCTATGGATTCCGCCTCCGTTCTGTTTCTACCTCTTCTTTTGCCTATAACGTTGTAAGAAAATAAGCTAGGATAACAATTTTTGGTATGTGGGTTACTTCCAGGTGGTTGATGGACAGGATAAAATATTTTTAATCTGAATTCAATACGCAAGGTCACAGAGGAGAAAATGATGATGTTACGGCGTTGGGCCGTTGGGCCGTCCGTGAACAATTCGTTTCCGGAGTATATCTCTGAAAGTACTTGTCCGATTGTCTTCAAATTTTACACACAGCACCTCTAGGGGGTCTAGTTGTGCCTTTTGGGGTATATGAACTTTGACCTACTTTTGGTTCAGAACTATGATCGATTTAGACGTTTTGACGCACACTTCGTTTCCGGAGCAGATCTCGAAAAGTACTGGGCCAATAACATATTGCACATACATGTTCTCTAAGGTCCCTAGTTGTGCCTTTTCAGGTTTTTGGACCTTGACCTTGAAGTTGACCCAGCACTTTGACCTAATTTATAACATCGGTAAATTCGACTGCCAGATTTTGCGGAATATCATGAAAACCGCTCAAGATAGCTACACCATTACTATAAAACAAATTGTGAGGTTTTAGGAGAGGATGCATTTTGAAAAAATTCAACTCGATCAAGTTCAAAATGGCCGCCAATCGCCCATTATTCACTGTCACATGGCCGTTATTTGGTAAAACGTGCTAGATGGCTAGACCATTACTATAAAATAAAATGTATGATTTCAGGAGAGTATGCATCTTGAAAAAATTCGACTCGATAAAATTTAAAATGGCCGCTTATCGGCCATTATTCACTTTCACACGGCCGATATTTGGTAAACCGTGCCAGATGGCTAGACCATTACTATAAAACGAAATGTGAGATTTCAGATGAGGATGCATCTTGAAAAACTTTCATTACTATAAAACAAAATGTGACGTTTCGGGAGAGGATGCCTTTTAACAACTTTTGCTTCAATCGAATTCAAAATGGCCGCCTATCGGCCACTATTTACTTTCACATTGCTGATATTTGGTAAACCGTGTTAGATAGCTGGACCATTACTATAAAACAAAATGTGAGATTTCAAGAGAGGATGCATCTTGAAAAAAATTGATTCGATCAAATTCAAAATGGCTGCCTATCGGCCATTATTCACTTTCACATAGCCGTTATTTGGTAAACCGTACTAGATGGCTAGACCATTACTATAAAACAAAATGTGAGATTTCAGGAGAGGATGCATCTTGAAAAGACTTGATCAAATTTAAAATGGCCGCCTATCGGCCATTGTTCACTTTCACATGGCCGATATTTGGTAAACCGTGCTAGATGGCTAGATCATTACTATAGAACGAAATGTGAGATTTCAGCTGAGGATGCATCGTGAAAAATTTAGACTTGATCAAATTTAAAATGGCCGCCTTGAGGCCATTATTCACTTTCACATGGCCGTTATTTGGTAAACCGTGCTAGATGGCTAGACCATTACTATAAAACAAAATGTGAGATTTCAGGAAAGGATGCATCTTGAAAAAATTATACTCGACCAAATTCAAAATGGCCGCCTATTGGCCATTATTCACTTTCACATGGCCGATATTTGGAGAACCGTGCTAGATGGCTAGCCCATTACTATAAAATGAAATGTGAGATTTCAGCTGAGGATGCATCTTAAAACAATTCCGACTCGATCTAATTCAAAATGTCCCCCTATCGGCCATTATTTACTATCACATGCCCAATATTTTGCAAATTGTGTTAGATGCTAGTACATTACTATAAAACAAAATGTGAGGTTTCGAGGGAGGATGCACCCTTAAATTTTTTAACTAGTCTATATCTAATTCAAAATGACTGTAAATCAGCTATTATTTACCTCGATTGGCCTGATATCGGATAGGTAGACCATTACTGGGATACTGATTAGGATCATTAATTTCAATGGAGGTTTGCAATCTCTGACAGACTGTCTAGTTCTTATCATACTCTTAGACTGAGCCTCTTAGACCTAGTTGTCTTGCATCCTGATTTTTGACCTAGCCTAGGACTATAGGGGAGCGACCAACCACCTAAAAGATGCGTATTTTTCGAGTTTAATTAGCCCTCCTGGCATCAGGCTGAAACATGTCTCAATTGAAAGAGTAGACCCTAGGGGTAAGTTTTTGCCCTGTTGGCATTTGTACACCCCGGGGGTTACCATGGCAACGGGGGTGTAAACAAACCCTTCCAAAACCCTCCTAAACCTAATTACTGATCAGTTTGCCCCATGTGAATTACTTGTAGTCAAAGGAATTCATATCATTTATATCATATATCCACAGAAATTGATTTCAATGGCATTATATTACATAATTTCATGCATTTACACAAAGAAACATATTCTGAACGTTTTTTTTTGTAAAATTCTATCATTTAAACTGCTGCCATGGCAACCACATTCTTACTTATTATGTTATAGGGGCTTACAAATGGATAATATTTGTATATTATCTACTCAACATAAAAACACAAACAAAGTGTCAAATTGACGGTAATATCATATTCAGTAGTTGTATGGTACAACATGCAAATTATCTAATCACCATATGCCTTATTTGCATAAATGCATACATTATATCTTAATAAATAACATGTTATATTCATGATATATATTGCACGCTTTAATATCAGTTTTGCTTATTACTTGCAATTCATAGCATATATATCATATCTTCACAACAACTTTTTTTGTAATATAATATAACTGTATGCATTTTTCATAAATGAACATAATTTGTATAATTCTGAACGGTTTCTACATTTAAAGTGTTGCCATGGCAACCACATTCGTACAGTTATCGTGTTATAGAAAAGAAAGCTTTTTCCTATGTTACTCTTCATCTACTCAACATAAAAATACAAACAAGATGTCAAAATAAAGGTAATTTAATTTTCTGTGAAATGGTATTTTTATCATGTTAATTATATTATTACCATATGCCTTATTTGCATAAATGCATACATTATAATTTTAAGAAGAACAAATTAGCACCCTCTTCCTAATTCATGATATACATTACGCCTGGTAAACAACAATTAAATAAAACGCAATCTACAGCTGATCAAACCGTTGAACACATTAATGTAACCTGTGCGGCTTGACCGGCTTTGAAGTCCATTGATGACGTCACAATTGCAAAAGAGAACCTGCTTTGAACAACTGACCGGCCACGTCAGCTTGTCATGGGACGTATTGCAGGTAAGAGTTCAATGAAAACTAAATTAATAAATCGAAGGTATATCTCATTAAATTGACAAATATATTTAGACGTAGATCTAATATAGGTCTAAATAATATTGTAAAAAGCTATGTTCATATTTAAATTATATTTAATTATGTGTAGGCCTACCGTGCTGTCCTCATCCAAGTCATTGAGTTGTTGACATTACAACATTTTTTTATGTTTAAAAGACACATTAAATTAAAATGATTGACCAGGGCCCCGTTTTATCAAGCTGAAAAGATACGAGATCTCGTAATTTTCGTGACCTTGGCCTGCCACTTACGAGATTTTACGTTGATTTTCCTCGTATGTCTCCCTCTTTAACATGTATAGGGAGGATACGAGCACTCTGAACCACTCGTCGAATTTTACGATCCTCATATGCAAATGAGCTATTAATATGAGCTCGTATCTTTTCAGGTTGATAAAACGGGGCCCAGGATCGCATGATTTTTGCCGATTTCTCTGTCAATTCTGAACCAATTCTAACAAAGGTAGATCTAAACGCTATACTACATACTATCACGCCTTATTATTCAGTGCTGTTGGGATTCTTTAAAAATAATAATGCATCTTGGAAAATTTTGACTTGATCAAATTCAAAATGGCCGCCTTTAGGCCATTATTCACTTTCACATAGCCGATATTTGGTAAACCATGCTAGATAGCTAGACGATTACTATAGAATGAAATGTGAGATTTCAGCTGAGGATGCATCTTGAAAAATTCTGACTCGATCAAATTCAAAATGGTCCCCTATCGGCCATTATTTACTTTCACATGTCCAATATTTTGCAAACTGTGTTAGATGTTAGTCCATTACTATAAAACAGAATTTGAGGTTTCGGGGAAGGATGCACCCTAAGTTTTTAACTAGTTTATATCGAATTCAAAATGACCATAAAGCAGCTGTTAGTTACCTCGATTGGCCTGATATCGGGTAAACCGTGCCAGATAGGTAGACCATTACTGGGATACTGATTTGGATCATTAATTTCAATGGAGGTTTGCAATCTCTGACAGACTGTCTAGTTCTTATCTTACTCTTAGACTGGGCTTCTTAGACCTAGTTGTCTTGTGTCTTGCTTTTGACCTAGCCTAGGACTACATTAATAACCCTACACAAAATTGCTCAAATCAAATTCTTATTCGGAGCGGGAGCTCCTGGACTTATGTAGTCTTGTTGATTTAATGTTGGCCGTAGTCTCCAACTGCGATCCGATCAGCATTGGTTCTACAGTCTGCCGTAACTGTGCCCCAGCCGTGATGAACGATTTTGGCTGATTTGAACAGATTTATCAGTAAATTCTCAACCAAATTCTAAGCAATTTTACAAGCACACATTCTACAGTACAAAGTACTACTCCACTACGGCGACTACGAAAATATTGTAGTAGGCCCTACTGGGTAGTTTAAAACTTTAGTCAATAATTTAACTTCTGAAATACAAACTTACTAAGCCTAAGGCCCCTATAGAACTGTATAATATACATGATATAGTTAACTCAGGTCAAGCTGCTCTTCTTTTCCATAACTGTTACACTGTTATAAGAAGTAAAACTTAGTATTTCATCAATTCAGTTAGGTTTACAAATTTGTTATTATTTGTATTAAGCCTTTTTCCTAGAAGACCCCCTGAAAAGCGCCAACGTGGCTGAAGCAGTTTTTTTTGCGGGATAGTCCAGAACTTTATGCAGGGTAATCCGAGGCTACCCCATTAAAAAGTCATCTAACTTTTGCTTCGGTCGATCAATGTTGATAAAATTCACAATTTTATCACCAATAAGGTTGGCGAATATCAGGAATGTTTGACATTTTTTTGGTTCTCAGCGGAATACCAGTGCTGCTTACTGGGGTGTCTGCATGTGGTCATTGCAGACGACTGCTGACAGACATGTATAGAGCATGTAGAGAGAGAATGAATGGGGTTTAAGGCCACCTTTGCGCACATATATATACACTGCGCTCTTGATGATGGTGAGATGAACTATTCCTCAGCGACAGCGGTAACGACGTTCCATACAAAATTGAATCTTAATTTCTTATTGAATTGTGAAGGATTTGTTTCTATATTTGATATCTGAATGACAAAGCGGGAGACAAACTTGATCGCAGATTTTCCATGCGGATAGCGCTAACAGGGCACATAAACATGTAGGCCTACTGTGTTGTATGCTGATACCAAAATACTGCTTCTAAATCTTCATGAGGTGAGAAATAAAAATATTTATAACTAGTTGCATTTGTAATCATGTTTAATGTTCAACAGCGTTCTGCATCTTTGTACAGTACTTGCAAGAACAGCCAACAAACAAAAAAAAAATTGAATAATACCATAGTGCTATTGTATAACTATATAGTTTCATATTTTGTATTTCACTTGCATGAGAAAACATATATAGCACATTTCAGAGTCAATGTCAAACACTACATGCAAATATGACACAAAGTACCTTATCTGTTCTAATGAACGCCACTCAAAATTCACGATCACGGTACTCTACATAGACTTAAATAACTAGTCTAATAAGCGCCCTTCCCCTCAGGGGGTATTATGATTACCAGCCGGGATAATTATTAGAATAACTAGATGTAAGTGTTTACCATGTAAACACCCAAGAAGGCTCCCCCTCGCACTTTTCAAATAAGAGTTATACATTAATTATAATTTTACCAGATAAACAATTTGTACATGTAATTATCAAGTAATATTATGAGGCAGAGGCTAGCAGCTTTAGGCTGACTAGGTGACCATATGATGTAGACATGTCCATAGACTGAAACTGCAAAAGTTTTTTTTTATTTGTTGTGCTGCGCTTTTACCAGTTAAGCGATGTATAGATCCTAAATTCTGGTATTTCTTATTTTGGACATGCATGTCCAAAATAAGAAATCGGGAATTTCGATCTGCTGCAAAAAATATACTACAGTAACAAAGATCACTTTTGTAGTGGCTTACATAATTGCAAGGTAACTGTTATCACTTCACTGGCCAAGATCACTTTTGTATTTGCCGAGTTAATTTAAAAAATCAAGATGGTCAAGATCACTTTTGTAGTGGCTGAGATAACTTTTAAAATGGTTGTAATCACTTCATCAGTGGTCAAGATCACTTTTGTCATGGCTGAAAAAACTTTTAGAATGGTTGTAAAAACTTCTTCAGTAGTCAAGATCACTTTGTAGTGGCTTAGATAATTTCTAAAGTGGCTGTGATAACTTCTTTAGTGGCTAAGATCACTTTGTAATGGCTTAGATAACTTTTTCAGTGGCTGACACCAGTTCGTTTGTAGCCAAGATAGCCTTTGTAGTGGCTAACATAACTTTTAAAGTGGCTGTGATCATTTTTTCAGTGGTCAAGATCACTTTTCTAGTGGCTGAGATAACTTTTAAAATTGTTCTAATCACTTCTTCGGTGACCAAGATCACTTTGTATTGGCTAAGATAACTTTTAGAGTGGTTGTAATCACTTTTTTAGTGGCCAAGATAACTTTTGTAGTGGCTGACATAACTTTCAAAGTGGATGTGATCACAACTTTCAAAGTGGATGTGATCACTTCTACAGTGGTCAAGATCACTTTTCTAGTGGCTGAGCTGACTTTTAAAATGGTTGGAATCACTTCTTCAGTATTCGAGATCATTTTTGTAGTGGTTTAGATCATTTTTAAAGTGACTGTGATCACTTCTTCAGTGGCAAAGATCACTCTGTAATGGCTTATATAACTTTTCTCAGTGGCTGACACCAGTTTGTTAGTGAGCAAAATCAACTTTGTAGTGGCTGACATAACTTTTAAAGTGGCTATGATCACTTCTTCAGTGGCCACGATAACTTGCATAGTGGCGGATATAACTTTTAAAGTGGATGTGATCACTTATGTAGTCGTCAAGATCACTTTCGTAGTGGCTTAGATCATTTTCAAAGTGTGTGTGATCACTTCTTTAGTGGCCAAGATCACCTTTGTAGTGGCTGAGATATCTTCTGAAGTTGCTGTGATCACTTCTGCAGTGTCCAATATCACTTTTGCAGTCGCTTACATAATTTTCAAGGTGGCTGTTATCACTTCTTGACTGGCCAAGATCACTTTTGTAGTTGCTGAGATGACATTTAAAATCGTTGTGATCACTTCCTCAGTGGTCAAGATTACTGTTGTAGTGGCTGAGATAACTTTTAAGGTAGTTCTAATCACTTCTTCGATGGCAAAGATCACTATTGTAGTGGCTGAGATAACTTTTAGAATGGTTGTAATCACTTCATCAGTGGTCAAGATCACTTTGTAGTGGTTTAGATAATTTTTAAAGTGGCTGTAATCACTTTTTCAGTGGCCAAGATCATTTTGTAATGGCTTAGATAACTTTTTCAGTGGCTGACACCAGTTTGTTTGTGACCAAGATCACCTTTGCAGTGGCTGAGATAATTTTTAAAGTGGATGTGATCACTTAGTCGTCAAGATAACATTTGTGGTGGCTTAGATCATTTTCAAAGTGAGTGTGATCGCTTCTTTAGTGGCCAAGCTCACTTGGGTAATGGCTGAGATAACTTTTAAAGTTGATGTGATCACTTCCGCAGTGGCCAAGATAACTGTTGTAGTGGCTTAGATAACTTTGTCACAGGCTGACTCCAGTTTGTTAGTGGCCAAGATCACCCTTGTAGTGGCTGAGAAACCTTTAAGGTGGTTGTGTTCTCTGGAGTAAACATATAATGATTATTACGTAGTACATGTTTAACAATTACAATAATCAATGTGAACTGAATGTTAATTTTTTTAATAGACAAGGCTTTAGAATGCAAAAATAAATACCAAGACCGTGTTTTTAAAATGACTATTATATTATGAGCAAATCATTTTAGGAGTATTCATTGATTTCATGGCGGCCACTTTGTAATTGGCCAGAATTACTTAACAAATCAAACATTAATAATCTGATCTGGACTCATAGGACATCTCGGAAATAAATAATACCGCTCATAGAGGTTTTTATACAGATATAGAATAGAGCGTGTGCTCATAAATTATTTGTAAAATGGTGTGACATTTTGACAATGTTGTGGCGGCCATCTTGAATTTCTACTTTTTTCCCATGTTACTATACCTTTAATGGACATGGTGAGGATTAAAAAGTAAGATTAGACACTTACCCGGTAAATCGTGTCTGTGAGATAACTGTGTAACAAACAATGATGTTCAATGATGCATTTTAGGAGAAATAACATAATTGATTCCACAGCGACTATTTTGCAATAGGTCATAATTATTAATTATTCAACACATCAAGCATTATTCACCTGATTTTTGTTCATGGGTACGTGTCTCTCAATGAAATGATACCGCTCATGGAGGTTATCGTACACCATTTGAGCCTGTGCTCATAAACTATTTGCAAAAAAGTGAAATTTTGAGCATTTTCTTCACCATTTTCTGGCGGCCATCTTGAATTCGGAGGTAAATATAACATTGCAGCATTTGTAAATACTTAAGCGAGCATTAAAATGTAATATTGGATACCAAAACTGTGGGAGAAAGCATGGATATTACGGCGGCCATTTTTAAATTGTCCATAATGATCATTTATACGAAAAAATAAAAATTTTGAAAAATTGCATTTTGCGACATATCTACAATATCCAAAATAGCTCTTCGAGGTGGGATGCTATTGCAAAATTATAACAAAATTTACTGTTAATTTTTATCTTCACAGATATATGACCTGATGGATAGATAAAACTAAATACAACAATATTTGATTTAACTGGCCCAGCATCGTGATAGAGTGAGAATGACGCGAAAATCATATTATGGCGAATATTTTCTCTAAAATTTGGGTAGGTGTACAAAAGTGTCAAATTCTGAGCCATTTTCGGCAAAGTCATCAACCAGATTCTGTATCTAGATATTCCTGGGAACGATTCTAGACATGTGGTCAAATGTTGTATCGTCGGTTTAGGTACCTCGAAAATTTGGTCCCTTTGCTGCTGTACTAATACGGTCAATGGTCACAGCATTTCTAGTGCTGGCGTTTCGTGTTGACATTGGTCAGTTTTCTAAAAAAAACTTTTCTAATTTATTACTTAATCAGCTTCGGGAGTCCATAGTTGCCGCAACCTCAATGGATGACTTACAGTAAGGCCACTATGTTTTTTTCACTGTTTTAGATGAGCGCGCGCATTAGATTTAGGCTGCGCATTACCAAAAAAAACATGTGTTTTTTTCTGCCCAGCGCGCGCATTAGATTGTTGCCAATTTCGGAAAAAAACCAGTCAATTTGGGAGATAAAAAAAACATTCCAAAAAAAATAAGTTCATTTCGAGAGATAAAAAAAAAATTCCAGCTATGTTTTTTTTGATTGTTTTTTTCGTCGCCCTCATTAACTTTTCTTAAAATAGGTCAATTTTTTTTTTATTTGGCCGCCCTCATTAACTTATTCCAGAAATATGTCCAATGTTTTTTTTTATTTGGCCGCCCTCATTATCTTTTCCAAAAATATGTTCAATGTTTTTTTTTCTTAAATGTTTTTTTTTTACCGCACTCCCTCATTAGATTTTGGATTTTTCTCATCTAAAACAGAGAAATTAAACAAAGTGGCCTAAGGTCCCCGCTCATTTATGCAGACCCACGTGCAAGCCTAGTGGTCCATGCGGACATTTTTCGGCGACATCTTATCAGCCTGCGTCGTCAAATAAGGCTGTAAATTATGTTTTTATTGTGATGCTGATTTATAATAGAAATTCCATATCAACGGTATTTTCCAGAAACAAATTGCTAGATTTCAAATGACACATCAACTATTCTAAAATACGCAATGTGAACTAAACATTAAAAAACGCGCCTTAAAGGGACATGCCCAGGTCTAAAATCATGAAAAAATCGGTGATTTTATTTTAGCTTAATAATATGACCATATGATGCAAACATGTCCATAGACTATAACTGCAAAAGTTGTTTTAATTTTTGTGCTGCGCACTTAGGGGCTTTGTCAAGTAAAAAAAAATCAAAAAATCCGAGAAAAACTTTCTCGGATTGGACAGACCCGACCCACCCACCTCCCTATCCAATTTTGTAGTTTTTTGGAAGCATTTGGAAACATGAAAACAACACAAAACAACACACAAAAAACACAAAATTTCCACAAGAAAAAAAACAAATCCAAGTTAGGGCTTGACCCACCCACCCACTTCCGAGTTTTTCTCGAATTTTTGGATTTTTTTAAACTTGACAAAACCCCTTACCAGTTAGGCTAGATATAGAGACGAAATTCCTTATTTTTCTTATTTTTGACATGGTTGTCAATAATTAGAAATCAGGAATTGCGTCTCTATATCTAGCCTAACTAGTGAATGCGCAGCACAAAAATTTAAAAACTTTTGCAGTTTTAGTCTATGGACATGTTCACATCATATGGTCATATTATTAAGCCAAAATAAAATCACCGATTTTTTGATGATTTTAGACCTGGGCATGTCCCTTTAATAATCTCGACACAATGTCAGGTGTGCTGCTGTGCTGTCATCATAGTAATACAGCTCTATTGGCAAGGCGTTCATGTAACGTTGTATAAGCTCTTGGAGCCTGTCATGGCGGTTTGTGACGAGGGAAGTGCAGGAATAGCGGCCTCCTAATCGCCAAGGAAATTACCTCACAGAAGTGTTGGTCGGATCACCCCGCTCAGGGCCTTAACATCCCGTTCTCATCTGTTAAAGACGACGGATCAACGTTACTCCGGCGTTAACGACGCCTGAATCGCCGTGTTTATATTACTATAGAAGCATAGATCAAGGATGCATATTAAATTGAACAAATAACAAGTAAAATTTATTGTAGCTTTTATTCGTTTGGTACATATAGATATACAAGCCATCTACTCTGTCAACTTTCTTTTTGCACAATCTTCCAAGGTCGACATTGGCCTACCGTATATGAGAAGATAAGACTGGTCTATCAAATATTTTCCTCCGTTCAAACTAACATTTACGGATTGGGACACGTCAGTAGGTGGCCATATCAGATTGAAAAGGTAAATTAATGGGCATGTACAAATGGTGCTTAACGCCGCGTTTTGTCAGTAAATGTCATTCAAAGTCAGACAAAATATTGCACTGTCCTCATGTGGACTAATATGTATACTTACTTGGAAGACGTTATAATGGAATCAGATCAACTAAACAGCGGCTGCGACTAAATATTTGACAACAAAAAAAACACGGTTCATCAGTTAATGGCAGCAAGAAGTCACCTGATCAATCTATAACTGGCTTTAAAATGATATTTAACCATCAAAACCTGGATATAGACACCTCATATGTGCAGATATCTGTAATAATATATGTAATGTCATTTTGTCCCAGTTTACCCTTTTTGAACAATTCTGTCAAAGGTACCCTGCTAAACCGGCTTTATAATGTTATTTGACCATCAAAACCTGGGTTTAGACACCTCATATGTGCAGGTATCACTGATAATGGCCGATATATGATACAAAATATAATGTTCGCTGATGGCGGAACATTTTTCCTCGGATCATTTTGCTAAAGGTACCCCCCTCTAGATTTTTAGCGAAGATGTTTATCTTTGCTTAGTACCAAGAAACCTAATTATGAGTAAAATTCAACGGAAAATTATTTTTGATCATTCATCCCACAGACTATAGGCCATGATTTTTTTAACAATGGTTCTACCATGGTAGAAAATGGTAGACCATTGCTGGGAAATGGCACCACTGTCAACCATGTCAGACCATGGACACTATCCTATTTTTACTCAACGTCTCTCCATGACGCGAATTGTTCCACATAAATACTGCAATTAAACTTTGAAGTACCTTATAGCCTTAAGTCTACTACAACCTCAAACAAAAATATATTGATATCTTGTTCCTCTTAGTGCCAGATGTTTCACTCCCTTTTAACCTCGGACTGTACCCGACATATCGGTAATCGAGCGATAATAGGATATTTTATTGCACCATCATGTGAAGGGCCGTATTTTGGCTCTAAATGTGTATTATACTCGGCCTACTCAGTACCAAGATGGCTAAAAATGCACTTATTTTGAACTTCCGACGAGATATTAGTTTGAAGTTCTCTAATGTATATTCTCTGTGAGAATTTGGTGACTGTTGACCCAGCCGCACACACACGCTTTTGGTCGTATCGTTTAAACAAAGATATAGCACAATACCTCCCCTCCCACAGATCAGGCTAATCGGTTAATCGGTTCAAAACAAGAAACAAGTTTTCGAAAAAGGGCTGTATAACAACAACAACAACAACATAATAATAATTATTATTTTCAAAAAATGAAGAAGAAGAAAAAACAACAACAACAACTACAATAATAACAACCACCACAAATTATCTGATAAAACGTAGCACAACGTCTATGCTAATTATCACTATGTCGTGATAATTGTGTAGTTATGTAACGTCAATGTCATAATACAAGTCAATACTGGGCTTTTGATGGTGAACATTTTGTACATTAATATAAAAAACACCTGTGTACCAAATTTGTTGCTTTTATGATGATTAATTTGAACATTTCCTGTGATTTGTGGTCCGTGCATGCAGATACATGTCTCCCACCGCCTCCCAGATGACATTCTGCTCATTATTACTAATGCCAGGCTGATTACCTGTCCTCTCATTCGGGCGGCTCCAAACTTCTTCAGGAGATTCATGACCAACTGAAAACACATCTCGGCTGATTCTACGTGTATTCCCGGATGCTTAGATTCTCAGAGATCGTCCCCGGCTAAATTTGTGTGTAATCACATCATCAACGAGCTGTCATTGTTGTCTAAATTTAAAGCGAGGAAGCGCACAGCAACGTCTTTAGGCGTCAGATTCTGTCGTATAAAGACGGTCCCTGCACGAAATGAATTAAAAGATTTCTGATGGCAGTAGACCCATACCATAGGTATTGAAATGAAGCAGAAAGATCTGACTAAGACATTTATAATGGTTTCAAATTGAATAAAACACTTTGATCTATATATAAAAATATTTCAGCGCTTTAACGCGAAATTCTCAGATCTTCTGACGCGAAATTCTCATTGTTATTATTATAGTAAGCTCAATGCTCATTTCATTGATACACACACTATCCCCGGCCGTCACAATCATTTACTCAGACATGTCTGCCACAACCTAGGGACAGACGGGTGGCCAACATAGACTTATAGTCCAGTGGCAGGACCCCATTTCTTCAGAAAACCTTGTTGTACGTCCTTAAAATCATTTCTTTGCATTTTTCTTTAGTTTATGTATAGTAGTACCCAAATCCGGTGGGTGTAGACTTCAATATGGCTTGCCTTTTTTAAAATTCAAAATGGCGGAAAAGATGGCCGCCAAATTTGAAGAAATGATGTAACTTCCAAGCAAATTCACTTAGGGAGATGATTTTTGTGTCTAAACATATGTTTTCAGGGTCAAGGAATCTATTTGTCCTATCAAATTTATATCTTGGGATATATATCTGCATAAAATCCAAGATGGCCACCGAAATTACCGATAAAATGGCAATGAAAGCTTATGCAGGAACACATAGTTACTTTCAAAACCAGTAATATCACATTAACGAAAATATCTAAATAATTTATTGTGATGTTCAGACTTATATTAAAGTAAGTGGGTCCTCATTATTTGGTTGGGTAGACATTGTGGGCCCAACAACATGCGCATCATGGTCAACGTCCAAGGAAAAGGATCCGCCGCAATGTAAATAATATGAACCCAACTGCTTTAAACAGTATGCTATTTTAAACGTGGCTATTGACACTTCTCATGGCTGAACAGGGCATGACAAAGAGGAATAAAGACAAATGGTATGACATGATGCGTAGAGATAGAGATATGATATGTGAGAAGGTCATGGTCCAGAAGGGGTAATAGGTGATACCCAAAATGAACAAACAATGGCCATTTGCATCAATAACCTCAGGGATGTTGCACATGTTTGGGACATATGTGTGTCACCCCAGTATCACACATAGTGACATACAAGGAAGAGGATACATTTCGCATACAGGTAGATACTGCTGATAAAACTGCTAAACTCAGAACCCTTGAGTCATGATCTAAAACTTTACTGAATGTTTTGGGGTACTTGGATGGTTACTAGTGGTAGTTCTTTTCACCACCACCTGGGTAGGGTCATTAGGGATCGCTTCCTTATGTTACATGTTGTACGACATGGTAAGGAAGCACTAGTCTACAGCGATTGTGCAAGAGAAGCTGCAGCCTCCACGTGCCTGGCTATAATCTTCGGACAGATCAACAGTGGCGTATCCTGGTTACTCCGCTCAACAGCGGTACCAGTGTAGCTGGTTCCATCAGTGCAGGCACTGTTGTTGGCCGTCGTAAAGCCTTAGAATACCGGCAATAGAGTGCTTGACACTAGGTCTCTCGCGTTGGATGAATAAAGTCATCCTCAGCTATTGTTATTCTGGGAACTATCCGAAGAGAGGATATCGGAGCTGTGCAAGATGCCACAGTGTTTTAGCCTAAATGCATAGCAAAACCAAAATCCCTGACCATCTGGGCATATCTGGGGGGTAAATCCCCTAGACGTAGCCTACCCAGAACCCCTTGTCGGGCGAGTAGGGGAAAACACTCTCAATAACCCACCATGCCCTATCACCCCACACTGGTGTCATCAACCTTACATCATTCATCTCATCAATGGACTGTACTGTTTTCATAGTATTACATTAACTTATTGTATATATACAATAAGTTATATTCCACTACTACAACAGCACAGAATAATGTAAATGTAGAATGTGCATTCGATATTTGGAATGAACAACAATGTACAGCACTTTCAGAGTACGTGGTCTGAAGGTTTTCATACTATATTGTCTAAGTGTGTTGTGATATTATTTGCTTCTCGTAAAACATATAATCCCCTAGGAGAAAACACAGTTTTAGATCCAATAGCAACATATGCTAGAGTGATAGGTGTTTTGGTCAGCAATAGAGAACTGGATTTACCAGATGTTCTCTTTACTGAGCTCGCCGCCTATTCGCCATCAATGACAGGTACAGGGACTACTCCACTATTATCCAGATGGTAACATGCGGGTACAAATGGAAAATCCAATTTCAATAAAAACCTTGAAGTGGAGGTATCAGAGATATTAAGGTTTTCCTTCTGGTATTAATGTCGAAGTATCAGCGGTGTTGCTGACAATTATTGATTGTCCAACAAAAGGTCCAGTCAACACGCTTGTCGAAAACTTTTGAGTACCAAATGAGCTTACTGAAAATGATTTGTAGGCCTACCTTGCATTTGACAGGTACATGAATTACTCAACTATGAGTATCGAATAACATCTTCGCTTATCCATAAGCTAAGCATAAATTCAACACTTCCACCAAGTTATTATATAATGCCCAAATCCTAAATGAGAGCCATTTTCTCAATCGCAACAAAGTTAGTACATGGTCTGTTGTTACGGACTAAACACAGTTGACCACCACCTTGTAGTTACTGGAGGCGATGAAGTTAAAGTGCAAAAACCGCATTTGCACTTAGTTTTTAAACATGAGTGAGGAAGCTGCTTTTGTTTTGACACAATCAGGTCATGTTCATAGACATAACGGAGAGTCAAGAATCGCTTTGATCGCAGATGACACTGCTGGTTTTGCTTTCCTAGTATACCACTACTCACACCAGAATCTACATTGTCCAATTATAATGCAATCCCCTATATATGGTGAAACATGAACCAGAAAACATGGTCAAATATCATCGCAGATACTCCCTCTTCATGTCGTAAGTGACTGTGATACTATAGCATCTACTTTAGCATGTTTAGGAGATCAGATTACAGCCATATCTGTGACACACCTCTGTTTCATGCAAATCTAATCATGCTTTTTTAAGTAATCCTGCTGACGGACAGACAAACTGACACGCACAAAAATATAACCTCATTTGGCGGAGGTAATTAAGATAAATGAAAGCAAACCAAATTATACCAAAATGTAGATTATTTTAACTTTTAATTCGTTTCAATGTGTAAAATATGCTCATTCATGTCCATTGAGTGTCTATGTCTCATCAATGTTAATGTACAGTTAGTGTCTCACTTTGCCGACACTAATTTAATTTGTTTTTTTACAGCCACTCACGCATGTATTGGTCGCAGGGTTCAATATATCTTGTTAAAGATGGATATTATTCACTAATTCTGATAGCAATTATTTTATTCCCATGTGTGAGTTAAACTCAAAGGTACAATGCTAAACGTTTTCAATTTGTCTCCTTCTGATATATTAGTAGGGCTTAAAATTGTCTGATTTTGACAATATCGTCTTAGTGATTGTAATACTATAGATCTAGTTATTTGTGAGGTTTTAATTTTCGCGAATTTCGCCAGGAGGAGGAATTCGCGAATTTAAGAATCAAGCGAAAATTATTATTATGATAGCGCTACTAAAGAAAATTGAAAATTCGCAAATTCTACACTTTGTGAAAAGTCCCAATATCAGAAATTCTCGAAAATTGAAACACGCGAAAATTACCAGATGTACAGTATAATTTATCATATATCCAATGATTAAGTGAACATGTTGCTGTAGAATTCCTGTCTCAGACTTATCAGCAATAATTTAAACAATTTCAAAAGAAGGAAATTGCTGTTTGTTATATCAGTCAGTGTTTTTGTTATTCTGCATTCCAAGCATATAGACTATTATACTAAGCCTAC
This sequence comes from Flabesymbios commensalis, assembly GCA_964017125.1. Taxonomy (NCBI): domain Eukaryota; kingdom Metazoa; phylum Annelida; class Polychaeta; order Terebellida; family Flabelligeridae; genus Flabesymbios; species Flabesymbios commensalis. Next base: position 38,679,493 of record OZ024902.1, read on the forward strand.
TATTAAAGAACTACGACGTCGCATACAGCTAACTTTTAAATTCCCACATATAATGACCCCATCACAGATAAGGTCAGATATGCCCACAAGAAGACATACATGTACATATTCATAACGACTCATAGGCTACTTTAATGGTTTAGCAACTAAATATTACTATTTTTAGAGGAACATAGCTATACTGTGATCACTATCACTTTTTAGTCAGATTTTGGCGGCCATTTTGAATTTTTGCAAACGGCTATATATCTAAACGTCAACTTAACAACTGAAATAGATTCACAGATGGCCAAAACATATGGTTAGCAGGTTAGACACAGATATCACAATTCTCTGATGCATCTTTGTTCTAGGATTTTTTTAAGCGGCTATATTTGACTTAGAGTTATAATTTAACACTTGATATGGATTCGCAGATGCCCGTAACATATGTTTAGCCACCAAGATCAGAATTATATGTGAATTAGCTCAAAAGTTATGCATCTTTGATATTTGGCGGCCATCTTGGCGGCCATCTCGGATTTTAAAAATGCCAAGCTAGGTTGAAGTATACACCCACTGGTGTTGGGTACTAGACAGTATGTACTAGCCAAAAATACAAAAAAAAATGATTTTAGGGCAATTTAGCAAGGTCTCTCGGCTGGGCCACTGGACTATTAGTATTCCTACAGGTCTTATGACTATAAACACATAAATTGGGATCATTGAAAGAGAAGTAGCGTCATGGTGCTAAAAATAAACAAACATACCTACTGCCAGAAATACATAATTATGTATTTCTGCTACTGCGCATATTTATTTTCAGACAAATATAAAGAATGCATCATAGTATTAGGCAGTAAGCTTACACATCTAGAATCCTGCAGATATTGCTAATTTCCCGATGTATCATACCATGAGAGAAACCTTCGCAAACATTCTCAATGCCACATACAGAAACAATTTTCTTTCTAGATATTTCTTAGCTGACCGTTTTCATAGGTTATATGTCATGCAGTAAGTAAACGCCTGACATTAAAATACAAAGGTCTTCGGCAGTGTCTATTACTGGTCTGCTTATAACAGCTCTAATCATTTATAATACCAGTAAAAAATAAGTGTGACTCCGTGCAAAACGATCAGCATCTTTTAATTATGACATTTTAGTCGGCGCAGCAGGTTATTTATTGTTCATCAAAGCCTGGAATGTCAAATGTTAGTGTTGAGATTCACGGAGTACAGACTATTATATTTATCACATTTAGACTCTCGCCGCTAAGTACGACTACAGTCGTTTAATTAACCCTTTAAGCTCTTACGATGCATTAAAGCATCATTGTGCATTCATGAAAACATCCTTAATTTCCCTACGACAAAGGGTTTTAGAAAGAATTTTTTCATAAAACTTTGGTTTATCAATACATAGCGATTTTCTTTATTTATTTCAACCACTTCAAGTCATCTTATCCACTACAAATAGCGAATTGCGACAGCAATTCGCGGCTTGTAGTGGATGAGATGGCAATATTAAATTCAGGCTTGAAAGTGTTAATCCTAATTCTACTAAGCGCGATAATAGTAGTTTTATTTTATTTTTAAATATGTTTTTGTAAGTAGATAAAATCACCGATGTTGGAAATAAAATGAGTGTTTATATTTCAGAATTTGTAAATGGTCGGTATCAAATTAAAAAATTATGAGTAGCTTTCCACCACTAATATATTGAAGTTTTGGGTTGCGGGAGCGAGACACAACTTCAAGTGGGTGGACATTTAAATTATTTAATTTCGCGCTTTGGGGATTAATCTGTTTTATCAGCAGGTAAAATCACAGTTATTGGGGATGAAATGAATGCTTGAACATCACGATGCTCTGTAAGGAGTGCAAATTAAAAGCCTAGGTTTCGTGTATACGCTGCTGGGCACATGACCTGTCAAATTACCGTTATTTAAATCTAACATCATGCCTACGTTGCATTGTCAGAAGAATTGGCCTAGCTGTGATATCATAAAATCGCGGGTGACACTTTGTGGTGAAATGAAATGAATCGGGCTTTAGGCCACCTTTGTGCACATATAGGCTAAACTGGGCCAGGAGAACCTCCTGAGGATGGTGAGATGATTGAGATGACACTGTCCTCCAGACACAGGATTCGAAATTCGAGCCCTGGCGGTCTGAGGCCGAGCACGCTACCTCTCGGTCACGGAGGCTCCCCACTTTGTGGTGATACTATCACCACAACGTGGAGCTATCACTGATGGCTCTATAAACCTGTTACCACACCACAACTCGCATTGAAATCCTGGTTTTAAAAAGACGAAATCATGTCAAAAAGTGGGTGATATTTAAAATTTTACATGTCGCCGCATGTACGTTTTCCATAAAGGGCTTAAAATGGAATCCCGTCGAACTCCGCTCATAATTATTTTTTTTGCACCAAAGCAAAAATAAACAGCTTAGCAAAAAATCTAGAAGGGGGTACTTTTGTCAAAATTATCCGAAAAGGGTAAGCCGGGTTGAAATGTTCCGCCATTACCGAAAATTATATTCCGTATCATTTTTTGACATATATGTCCACATAATGAGGTGTCTATTCTCAGGTTTTTCTCGTCAAATAACATCATAAAGCCAGATATAGGAGGGTACCTTTGACAGAATTGTCTAGAAAGGTAAACTGGGACAAAATGTACCGCCATTACCGAAAATTCTACTTTGTGTGATATTTCGGTCAATATGACACATATGAGATGTCTATACAAAGGTTGTGATGGTAAAATATCATCTTAAAGCCAGCTATATATTGATCAGGTGACGTCTTGCTGCCATTATCTGATGCTCCGTGTTTTTGGTTGTCAAACATTTAGTCACAGCCGCTGTTTAGTTGATCTGATTCCAACATAGCCTCTTCCAGGTAAGAGATTGATAGGTAGAAGATCTTCTAAAGCTACGGCCCCACCGAACGCCGCGCTGCGCCGCGCTGCGCGGCGCGGCGCGGCGCGCGCAGCTTGCAGTGTAGCCCTGCTATGATAAACAGTACAGTTGATCTTTTTCGCAGCGGTTGGGCCACCCCTTTAGACAGTGCAGTATGTATGATACAATATTATGTTAAACATTATTGTTATTCAGTGTATGTCCGCTTATTGATGTATTCACTTTAATTAAAATTATAAAGAGATGGGATTATAATGTCAGAATAAATATTAAAATTGCAGTATGTGACATTATAATGTCAAAATATTGCATCATGATCATGTGAGAATAGGGCCTATAGTTTAATTTAGTCCAGTTATATCCTTATAATGCAAAGATGCCCTCGGGTATTTTCGTTGTCAAACATTTCCCATCCTCACTCGGTAGCCGACGTTTAGCTGACCTGATTATATAATAACGTGTTCCATGGTAATATTATTATATTTTATATTATATTTTAATGCAGTGTAATATATATGATAATATTATTTTGGTCGACAACCGGTTGGTATTGTTGTCAGTGTATTTCTCACTTCAATCAGAATACTGGATTTGGTGATTACCCCCTGAAGTGTGGGATTGCGCAATCAATTGCTTCAAATAGTTTACGGAACACGAAGATACATTTAAGTGTCTTTCAAGCATCACAGATACGTGTTTATTCTTTTCAAAAATGATATGTTATGCTGTCCTAAGTTAACGGGAGGTGGGTAGAACACATGCTATGTCTCTACTTAAATGCAGATGTGGTTGATGTCAGATTGCCCACATTTTTACCCAATGTTTGCTTCTTTTTGTGACAATAATTGGTTTAGCATGTATATTTTGATATAGCTGAATCATGTAGATTAAGTTTATATAATTACAGTTTTGACAAAAGCTCTACTTCTGCTATAATATTTTATGGGATTTCAGCTGATTTTCATAATCCTCCCACCTTCTGCCCCCTAATAATTTTTTATATTGTTTGGTACATATAAATATAACGCTACAATACATCTACTCTGTCAACTTTCTAAATTGCACAATCTTCCAAGTTCGACATGGCCTACATGAGAAAATAAGACTGGTCCATGAAATATTTGCCTCCGTTCAAACTAACATTGAGGGATTGAGACATGTCAGTAGGTGAGATCTTGTTCTCTGTCGGAATGTGGCCATGTCAGAATGAAAAGGTAAATTAATGGACATTATAACTCCAACACGGAGCATCATATAATGGCAGCAGAAGTCACCTGATCAATCTATAACGGGCTTTAAAATTACATTTTACCACCAAAACCTGGGTATAGACACCTCATATGTGCATATATATGTAATATGTAATAATAATGATAATAATATAATAATTATTATTATTACATTTTGATTTTCCCAGCTTACCCATATCGATAATGGCGAAAATGAAATTTTAATAATAATAATAATATAATAATAATAATTATTATTATTACATTTTAATTGTCCCAACTTACCCTTTTTGGACAATTTTGTCAAAGGTACCCTCCTGTAACTAGCTTGATCATGTCATTTGACCGTAAAAACCTGGGTATAGACACCTCATATGTGCAGATATATCATCTAATAATGGCCGATATATGATACAAATATAATTCACGGTAATGGCGGGACATTTTGCCCCGGTTTGCCATTTTCGTATGATTTTGACAATGATATCGCCTCTAGATATTTAGCTAAAATGTTTATTTTTGTTTGGGTACCAATAAACCTAATTATGAGTAAAGTTCAACGGAAAATTATTTTTGATTATACATCCCATAGACTACTGTGTCATTCAAAAACAACGGGATTACTTCTTGCGGCCTTCTCAAGACGGTCGAGACGGTCGTGAAAAAGGTATTTCTTATTATTTCGTTCCCTAATTCGTAGCCAAGTCTAAGATCTCAACGAAACCCTCTCTTGGCCCAGTTTAGCCTATATGTGGCATTATGTGCACATTAGGTGACCTAAAGCCCCATTCATTTCATTTCTCACGGCTGCTTTCAGAAGCCCACAAGAAATCTTCCCCAAATCGTTGGTGCGGTTTCGTACGAGTCATTGTGACCTTTAGACAGGGATATATCCTAACCAATCTAATAAACATGTCTGTCAAACTTTTCTCCACGCTTTCTATTGTGTTTTTTCCCGTAGATTTCAAATCTGCCAGATACCATTCGAGATTTTGCATATTTAATTAGCTAATTTGCATATTCCCAAAATGGCCGCCACAAAAAAGTAATCTGCTATGAATACAGTCACGGCAATCATAGAAATGTGTTTTTTTGGCCCTAAGTTCGAGTTTTGAGATCCCATAATGCTATTTCGACGACAATGTTATTTTTGAGGGTCATTGGAAGGTCATATGTCACGTGACCATTGAAATACAATATCCCACCTTTACGTTTTAGCAAAAAGTGCACAAATGGACTTTTTGGGGATAAAATGATGATTAGAATGCCTGATATTATGTATTTGATATCAGAGAGTTACATCTCATACACAAGACTATATTTATTAATACAAGATGGCCGCCATAATTCAAAATGGCCGCCAGCCGAACCTAAAATCAAGATATCTGAGCTTCTAGATATCATATTTAAGCCATCTTAGTGTCTAAATTGGGGTTTTGTGGATCAAGGAATACAATGTCAGACATCATTATACTTTCAAGTGATTTTTGATGTCTTTTTGATCTCTATAGTTTGATATTTTGGCAAAATTGTGTTATATCATAGTTATATTTGAATAACTTCCTCCCAGAATGAGGTTATCATCCGCACACTGTTCTGAATTCACATGCTAACATGATCTAAAGTAAAACCATATACATCACATGTATATGACAGCGATAAAAGAGATAAATAGACATGTCATTTACATTATAATACGGCACTGTTATTTTGTAGCGTATGTGGAACTCTTACCTAGAACTACTACCCAAGGGGTAAACATCATATTTTCTGGAAAACTGACACGGCATGTTGTGTAAAGTTTGGGCACCTGAAATGATATCTACATATATTTAGGATCACAACCTCGGTGCACAACCTTGCAAATCGACTAATAGAAATTGGTAGGAAGCCAATAATGGCGGCCATTACCGAAAAACTTGAATTTGTCAATATCTCTGTCAATATTTAAGATAATTTGCTTTTAAAGTTGTCTAGACCAATATTTTCAGGGTCAAAGATCAATATAAAACCAGTCCTGAAGTGATGTTATGTCTTGTAAATATGTATACCAGTAGGCCTATATACACACAACGCTGCTTTTATGTTTTGGAAATAATGTTTCACACTGTATAAGAATAATCACTTTTGATAAGAAAACATCATGAGCGTTCGATGTCATAACAATGATAATGTTTATTGATCAAAAACTTGATAATAGAATAAGTATTAGTCCTTGCAGTGATATAGCATTTGGCATTATAATCACTTCATAACATAGTCAGTCTAAGGGGTCTGGGATGATTGCTAGTAGCAGTACTTTTCGCACCCACCTGGGGAGGGTCATTTGGGCTCTGTCCCGTCTGTTGCATGTTGGGGAAGCTGCAGCCTACACGTGGCTGGCTATAATATTGTGGTGGATTGCCAGCTGGGTAGCCCATTTCCTCCACTCAATAGTGGTGCCAATGCAGCTCCCGCATCAGTACAGGCACTGATGTTGGCCGTGCTAGAGCCTAAACTACAGGCAATAGTGTTTGATATTAGGTCTCTCATGTGGGATGAATGGAGTTACCCTCAAATATTGTGACTCTTGAGGACTATCCGACCAGAGGATAGCGGGGCTGTGCTAAAGGCCTCTGTGTTTCAGCATTAAATTGCATATCAAAACCTGAGTCTTTGATCGTCTAGAGTGTAAATCCCCCTAGACATGCCCAGAACATCGGAACATCGGGCAGTAACCCACCATGCCCTATCACCCCACCCTCACGTCATCAAGGTCTCAAGGTGTTGTACGCAGCAACCTTTGCTTAGATATCTCTGACAGTCTTCTACATAGCAGGGGATTTTTCTTCTCTTACTCGAGCAGTTTTTGTTGCAACCCTTCTTGCAGCCACGTGTCATTGTGTGTGTCATATATGGTGGCCTTGGTGGGTTTGTAGATTTATCTGGGATCAGCTTATCTTTTTATACTCGTCCATAGTCCTCAGGCTTGCAGGTAAGCTTGGCGATGTAAGCTGACTTGTCAAGTGCTGTTGCCAATGCTGCCCGCTTTAGATGATGTTCTAAAGCAAGAGAGTGGCAGTAATTTCAGCAGTGATTTGTTATTATAAAACTTGATGAATCGGAGTATATATAGCTATATCACAGCCTTCAAAGTTGTATTATGTGTTCACAAGAAGCTACTTTGCCTGGTCACACACATCCACCGGTATTTAAATGTGAGCACCATGACATCATCAGCTATCATGCTATTTCCGTTTTCTGCGAACAATGATGGAGGCATATTGCTACATTCATGATCACCAATAAAGTTATTAAAGTTATTAATGTTAATGTCTCCACCACTTACTTTTTGTGTGTTATTTGCCGACGAGTAGAAATGTCATTACTCTTGTCAGACGAATCAATTTCGCTTATATACTATTATATACTAATTTTACTATTTTGGCTTCTGGTTCTGAGTCTAGTCATTCACGGGTGACAAGAGCTTCGTATAATTATGATGTTCAAAGTAATGACAGCTTTGGACACCATTTCTTTCACATCAAGACCAGAAGCTCTGCTTAACATAGCAAAATAGCTAACAGGGAGCGATCCAAGTGGTTTTCAAGAGTTTTTCCAACAAGACTCGCTTTCTTGCTTTTCTATGTCCGACATGGTACCAAGAGGAACAAAGTGATCCTTGCATTTGCTCAACTAAATTTCACTTAGGTGGTGGATAAAACAGAGTGTACTAATTACGGGCACATACATTGCATTGTATATTTGGTAATTGGTCGTTCATCTCAAGACAGCTATCCATTCACGAGTTTTGCCGCTCCAATGAGTCATGCAAACTTCAGGGCACTGCCATTCATTCACATTGTCAACGGACGAGATACCATCGGCTATTCATTCTCTACTGGCATGTTAAAGTTGGCTGAATGATACAACTACACTGGTAGACTTTGCTGATGATGGTGCTCCCACTGAAATCACGATATATGTGTGTGACCAGTCACAACAGCTTTTTGTGAACTCATATTTCAACAAGAGAAGGCTGTGATAGAGATACGCTCAGAGACAAAACGTTCTTAAATGATATTAATAAGTCAACACTGCTGAAGTTGTTGCCACCCAATGAAAATGCTTTCCAACAGCATATAAAGCATGCAGCCAAGCCATCCTCAAGCCTTGGGACTATGGATGGGTTGTAGAAAATGGCAAGCTGATTCCTGTTCAGTCAAATGTTTTCTTATCAAACGAGATTAATAATATCTAGTGCAAAACATTGATTTCACACTATCAAATGCATGGTTTTGTGTACTATCTTGTTAAGAAGACAAAAAATCACTTCAGGGTTGGCTCTATATTGATCCTTGACCTTTAAAAGATATGTTTAGACAACTTTACAAGCAAATTATCTTAAATATTGACCGAGATATTGAGAAATTAAAGTTTCTCGGTAATGGCCGCCATTATTGGCCTCCTGTCAATTTCCAGTAGTCGATTTGAAAGGTTGTGCACCTAGGTTGTGATCCTAAATATATGTAGATATCATTTCAGGAGCCCAAACTTTTACAACACGCCGTGTCAGACTGTCAGTTTTCCAGAAAATATGATGTTAACCCCCTGGGTAGTAGTTTTACATACTCTACAACATAACAGTGTCGTTTTATAATGTAAATGATGTTTATTTACCTATTTTGTCGCTGTCATACACATGTAATTTATATGGCTTAACATTCTGGGAGGAAGTTATCCAAATATAACTATGGTGGCGTAGATGGATCACACAATTTTGCCAAAATATCAAGCTATAGAGATCAAAAACACGTCAAAAACCTCTAAAAAATCATTTGACAGTATAATGATGTTTGGCATTGTATTCCTTGGTCCAAAAAACCTTAATCAAGCCACTAAGATCGCTTAGATATGATAACCAGAAACTAAGATATCTTGATTTTGGATTCGGCTGGCGGCCATTTTGAATTATGGCGGCCATCTTGTATTATTAAATATAGTTTTGTGTATAAGATGTAACTCTCTGAAATTAAATATATATTATCAGGCATTCAAATCATCATTTTATCCAAAAAAGGTTGAGGTGTGCACTTTTTGCTAAAACGTGAATGTTGGATATTGTATTCAATGGTCACGTGACCTATGACCTTCCAATGACCCCAAAATTAATATTGTCGTCAAAATTGCATTATGGGATCTCAAAACCCCAACTTAGGGCCAAAAAACACATTTCTAGGATTGCCGGAACTGTATTGATAGCCGATTACTTTTTTTTCGGCGGCCATTTTGGAAATATGCGAATTAGCTAATTAAATATGCAAAATCTCGAATGGTATCTGGCAGATTTGAAATCTACGGGAAAAATACAATAGAAACCGTTGAGAAAAGTTTGACAGACATGTTTATTAGATTGGTTAGGATATATCCCTGTCTACTTGACTTTCGCACTGGGCACACGACGCTGCTGCAACGCGACGTTGATACAACGTCTTTGACGTTGATTCAACGTCGCAACGACGTCGTGTGGCCAGTGAAAAATCATTAGCATGCAAATATCATTAAAAGTACTATGGCTATGAAAAAGTGTGTTACTGCAAGCTAAATGTCTTACGCAGTAAGGAAAACATTGCGTACGTTAGAATCAAATTATAATGTACACTTTATACACATGCACTGAGAAAAACAGCATGCTAGTTTTAAAATAATTCTAATTTGCACAGCTGCTCACCATAAACATGGTCAGAAAACACACAAGATTCAGCTTTAGTAGACAGATTAAGAACAATGTATAATTTATCAGTTTATTACAATTTAAAAATGTATTACATAACTGCATATTGTCCACTTACAATATTTTAGAAAAATAAAGAATTGAAGTGCCAAGGACTGACCGTCATTATCCAGAGTAGATTCACATAGTAATTATGGCACATTTGCTGTGATGATATGGACGAGCTAAATCGATCTTGAAATCCTCCCATATTACATGCATTCCTATTCCAGCGGCAATTTGTGTGCTGATACCTTAAGCTACTCAATCAGAAATGCTATCATGCTTGTTTATAGTTAATCGACCCTATAAATACATTATCAGACCAAAGGGTAAGGTACCGATATTTCGCTCTCAGCTATTGGACCATTAATGCGCGATACCATTATTCCCTCATTTTGCCTATCCTGACCATCGTATGGGAAACTCTGTTTTTAGTATTAAATCAGAACTTAGCCTCTTCGTGTTCCTTTAACTCCTTCAGTCCAGAATACTTTTGTTTAAATCTGACTTGTTGGACAACATACTCATCAGTTTTTTTTGTGGATTTTTGTGACGCACAGCTAGTCGCCCTATAATTAAGCGGCTCTCTGTCCATCTTTGACGTCCGTAATAATTGTACTTATAATTAATTCTAAAATATTATTAGTGTCGAGTAAAAAAATTCCAAAAGATATGAGCACTTATTTTTATATTTTCTAAATAATGGATTATGGCTGCAGCTATTGACATGGATTTCAATTCAAAAAAGATATTTTTACTTTTGATTGACAGGATATAACTATTAATAATTATTATTGATCGTTAGGCCTCCTATTATCCTGTCAACAGTAATAATATTGTGACACTTTTTGCCCGGATGGTCTGTGAATAAAATACAGAAAAATGTTTCAATTCAACGGATTTTTGATCGCCAGTATGGGTGCAATTTCATGTGAGAAGCCATATTGCGATTGGTCGCTTTGTCACGTGTCGCGTCTTCTGTTTGGATAAATTCCTGGTAATAACCAATATTTTTGGCTAAGATATAAGGATAGATTAACCATATATGGTTAATCTATGATATAAGATTGGCTCACTTATATACAGACTATATGACACATAGTCTTGGAAATGCATACTGATGTCATGTATATACAAGGACATAGTGTATATATACATGATATCAGTATGTATTTCAAATGATATACATTGTAACTATGTATACGTGTTCACGTTGAATTCAGCGTCAATGATATTCATGTTGTTGTAGCCTTTTGTCCGGAGTGATGTGAGTTGTGATAAACAGCCGGGGTGACATTTCCAATTATTAGACGTTAACCCCTACGCTGGTTCAAAGTTGGGCCACCGTCCGCTGCGCTGGGCCAGCACTAAACCAGCCTGTGTTGAACGCCCCTTGTTTATTGGGACATTCTTCGCAGGTGGCAGTTATTGGATGCTACCCCAACAAAGAAATTACGTTCAGCCTGTGCCGGTTTATCGCCGGGCCAGCGTCGCAGACGCTGGTCTTGCAATAAACCGACACAGGCACAATGACTCTTGGAAAGTCTCAGCAGGTGGCAGTTATTGGCCTGCAGGCTGAAGACGCCAGCCGACAGGAGAGCGCGGGGCGGTGCTGCCCGGTGACGAGATTGCGCCGTCCCTCATCACTCAATTCATTTCTCGTAATTCAGGGTAAAGGACGCCCCACAATGCAATTTTCAGGTGGATTAGTTTCCAGGCGGCTTTGAAGTTGAGCATTTGATGAGCCAGATGAAAGGTGGATCGTGCTGGCTGGCAGAGGGGATCCGGGGGTCAGCCGCACAGTGCCGCGCCACCCGCTGTGGACCCAACGCGTATCCAACACGGACCCGACACGGATCCCACGAAAGGCGCTGCAGCCTTACCTCTACCAGTCATGTATTAACCAGGAGAGAGTCCGGGGCGCAGGGTTTTCCCATTCTATGTGACAAGGCAAAGATACAGTATATCTATCACCATTAGGCCATTCGTAAAATAGAGTAGGACTATATGTGGAACAACAGACATGCCGTTTATAAAAAGTTCACTCAAGATTAACATGATTAGGGAGGGAAACCTAACATAATGGACCAGTAGGTCTATTGCTGGAAAATCCACGCATTGAAAATTTGAACACACTTATTTTTCATTGAAAAATGCATGGATGAATAACTAAATCGGACAGTATACAAGCTTGAGTTATGTCGAGATACAGCCGCGACCAATTGGATAACCGATAATATTATTACAAGGTCTCGTGTGGAGGGAGATTGGTTGTCAGAACGTCTATGTCTGTCCCTGTGGTTTTCACCATCAAATCTGCTCTGCAAAGCCTAAAGGCAGATAGTACATTTTGGCATAACACGACAGAAATAATTGCTGTTTTTTGATTATGGTAATTACGTTATTGTTAATGTCCCAACACCCTCTCTGCTGCTTTCAGGATGTTTCTTATCTTAAACCCGGAAAATAAGTCACTATAAAAAAGAGAATACGATCTAAAACGAGTTTATTTGCAGCCAAAAATTGAGATTCAAAAAGGCTCTGTTAAAATGAATGTAGAAGGTTATTTGCTATATGAGAGAAAGGTTACATATTATGTAGATGTTGAAACTGTCTCTGTTATATCATATATCGAAGAACCTATAACAACTATTTTTCTTAAAGCCGAGTTGAATGTCCTTTTATTTATTGTTTTGTGGTGTCATTTAGTTATCCATTAATCCGTTATTAATATGGTATCTTCATCGTCGATCTTTTTTAAACGCAAATCGTGTTACATCAGTCGTTTGTTAACAGTTGTATCACTCATGATAGGTAGTACTGTACAGCGAGTATGCGTTGGAGGGTTTAATGCAGTAAAGGGCCTTTCTAGTCCAGCAGAATGGTGCATAATCCAAGATGGTGTGTACATTTTATCATACAAGCATGGAATTTGGATGTGCTCTTTCATATTGGAGTAAGAGGCAAACTTTATTTTTCCAATATGAGCAGCAAATCCAAGATGACCGCCGTCGACCATTTTAAAGACAAAGAATCCTATTAATTCACGCATGAACAAGGAATTGATTATTAAATACCGAGCAAAAGTAAATGATTAGGACCAGGAGACATCGCTGAAATATAATTAGGAATCCAATATGGCCGCCAAAAATCCGCCTAACTTGTGTTTTATAGATGTCATACTGAACGACTAATATCAAAGGAAAATTTGTGATTTACCTTTTCAATGAACCTCCCTACTCTCACTCGAAGCTATATATGATGCATTTGTAGTGTTACGGGAGGTCTGCTGAATCTAAATATGGCTGCCAATGTCTTTTAAACATGATACTTCCTCCATAACCATTCAGAGTGAATAGGACGTTGTAGATCTTTTAGCAGAGCTCCACCGCAGATAAGTGAGGCCATGTATACTACCTGTAGGATGTACCGGTACACGTGATCTAAAGTGATAGGGACATATTCCAGGTAAGGGGATCTGTGCTTCTGGGTGAAGAGTTCTCCTTGGGCATCATCAATGCACTCACAATGAGTGGTTCCAATATACATCAAACAAGCATACCGTTCAAGTTGGCCGGTATGCCTGCAGCATAATAACCCCTGGAGGTCTTTTCTCCAATGACTGAGGTAATACATGGGCAGGAATGATGTTCCTTCCCATTTACAAATGCAATCCCCAGCTCATTCAACACAAGTAGACAGCAGAAATTAATTTAAATAGAGTGGCAGATACAGGATCGGGTGCCGGGGTTTATTGGTCAATTTAAGGGACATTCTAAATCACCTGAATCGATAATGCACCCCATAACATTTTGAAGTTTTAAATCAATTGTCAAAAAATATAGGAGGGCCGCCAATTCAACATCTGAATCGACAGTGCACCCGATAACATGATTGTAGTCATCTGGGCAGCTTTGCGCACGAGAAGTATTATATGTGTATCGGCCTTTCTCAGGAGAGCACGGCTCGATTGCTGATAAAAGACCTATTTTCACTTTATGTAGCACAAAGTCAACAGTGCACCGATCTTGAGAAAATTCTTGTAATCTTGATGTACTTAATGTATTTGATTGTATTTGCTGCAACACTGTTTTTAGTTACTATTCGTCTCCTCTCTGGAATAGAAAAACTAGGACTGCCTGACTTATACCCATCCTATATGGCTACAATTCTAAAAGACTTTTGTGATGTAACATATGGAAGAAAGACTTGTTGAGCATTATCTTCAAAAGTATCTGCACCAATCAGTTTTAAATCGTATACATTTCTCAAGACAGGGGAGAATGTCTGATTTTGTGTGTGACCTGATCTTTCCAAAATTTTTAGAGGGATGTCTTATACGACGGACGAATTGATACAGCTACATATCTTGATGTATCATTTGACATGATATATATGAAAAGAGTGATCACTGTTTCCTCAGGTAGATAACTGATCAGCTGAATTTGTTTCGTTGGGCAGATAAATAGTGCTATGATGTTTCTCTTTATGGACTATAGGCTCTGTTTCCTTCTCGAGGCTATTTTCAACATAGTCATCAAACTGTTTCTTTCCCAATTCTTGAGCTGTTCTCACTGGTTTTACGACAGCTTCTCTATAATTTTTTTTTGTATCCAATACACATAGTCCTGGCTTTTGTAAGCAAATGGTTTACCAAGATCATGGTTTGTCTTTGTGAGTGACCTTACTTCCTTCACAAATGATGCTTGGGTGGATCATGGAGGGTGACGTTTTCAGATCGTTCTATAAATTATAGCATTGGTGACACGTGCTTCTGATCTTATATAGTGAGCTGTGACATGTTGTGAGTCAGACCATGGTCCACCGTCCCCTTTCGCTTTTGCAGTGTTTCTCGTGGGCCTGGTGTATACCTTTGCTTGAAAAGGCAGGTTATGTTTTGTTGACCACAAACTTGCCTTTCAGAATTAAGCAGTTATTTTTGGATGTATTTCATCCAGTTGTATCATAAAGCATAGAATAATAGGCAAACAGCGACTTTAATGAGGATGATAAATTTCTTTAAATAATACAAATATACCTGACCTGCGTTTATCTGCTTGGGCGTGGCCATGCATTGGTCAGTTACTATCAGTTGAACAGATGGGTCTGGTACATTGACTTCTTTCTGTAACATAAATACTGGTTGTATAATGGTGTAACTGAGTTTTAAGTTCTGGATTTCTTTCGAAATTTACAGACTCTCTTTGTCTGCCCAGATTTTGTCCCTGGGACGCAGAAATATTGACAATCAAGTACCATGAACATGGTGAAAGAACCCTGTGTAATTGCTAAGCTTCTTTCTTGTACAGATATGCTGATTGTATTGTGGTGTAACTCAGTTTTCAGTTTTGGATCTCTTTCGAAATTTACAGGCTCTCTTTCTCAGCCCTTATTTCGTCACTGTGATGCAGAAATATTAATAATCAAGTACCATGAAAGAAACAAGGAGACATGTATCATAACCCTAATATTTGTCTAGACATTTAGACTCCTATAACACTGAGAACCCTAAGCCAAGTCAGGTATCAATCAGTGTAGAGTAGTCTCCAGCTTTCTAATGCGATATTTTGATGTTGAACCCTCACAACTAGCTGCCTGATTTGACGATAATAAATGCGTAAATTTACTTATTATCGCCCATTATTGTGTGACTTGTTTATGGATTTACAGGTCTATACACAGGAAAGATTAATTTATTGAAAATGGTGCTGATCTAGATTATGCTAAAAAATAATTTCATGGTGTATGATGCTGTTTTGGAGTATATATATATTAAAACAAATAAACAGAAGTTTAAGTCAAAATTATAATCAATCAATTTTTTTTAATCAATCAGCTAGACTAGCAGATAGAACGAATTCGTGAAAGGAATGTATTCAAATTATTAGTCGTGTTTGGTTTGGTTATTCGTCAGGTGTAAATTCAATGTTCTTGACAACCCATATAGCCCCCAACGTTGTGATATGCCCCACTATAGCTTCAGATGCAATATTGCGCGAATATATAGCTTAACATAGCATGCATATCATTGCTGTTCTCTAAATTGTTTTAGAGTCATTTTATTATTATGCTCACTAAGCTAGCTAGTGATACGGGGTGGGGGGGGGGGGGTAGGGGAGTACATTACCTTGACAAAACATTAAAGAGTATTTGAACACACTCTTTGCAGTTCGTACCCATGTGTATTGGCTCCGTAGAGCCAAGGGTCGGTCATGTTTAAGCGTCATTGACAACCATATTTGATTTATTAGATATCCCATGCTAACTGATATGCACCATATATGACTTTCATGTGGGAGTAGGAAGGTTTATATATATAAAGGGCTGAATTATTTTGCTGAAATTGTATTTCTACATTTATTCACCCTTAATCTTTACTTCTTTAGCATAATATGCATTATTTAACGATCAGGGGTTGATGTAAGTAAACATTACTAGAGCATATAGGCCTTCAAAACGGCCAATGACGTCAATCTTGGATTTGACGGTCATATTGAAATAATTGAGCTTGCCTCTTACTCAAATATGAAAGAGCATATCCAAATGCATCTCTGTGCGAAATTTCATGCATGATAAAATGCACGCACATTTCACCATTCTGCTGGACTATTCACACTCGACCGGACTGAATAACAAGTTCTATTTATATTGTTGGTGAAATCTCCAGGGCCCGTATTTTCGTACAAGTTACGATATATCGTAGGCTTGGTATTGGTCGAGATGACCATCTCGACCAATCCGAAGCCTACGATATATCATAACTTGTACGAGAATAGGGGTCCTGGTAAGCAGAAGATTTCGGCCCGCTAACGTTTTTGCCAACAGACACGTGACGAACGTAATAAACCCCTATACAAGTCGGATTAGCCTCACGAATTCGAAATCGTTCGTTGTTATCCTCATCTTGATGAGTTAGCATAGCATATGAAATGTTGTAACTGTAATAATATAGAAGTTCGTAAATAATTAAAATGATCATTTGTTTTAAAAGATGTTCAAATTAAACTGACGTACCCTACATATGATTTGTCACATGACTTGCAAGTCACATGAATAAATGCTATTTTCTGATTGGAGAAGCAAACTCCGGCAGTTTGATTGCGTCGTACGACATGCCACACCGCAATTACGGTCTACGACGGCTAATACGGGCCAAGACTAATACTAAACATGTTCAATCTTAACGACAGCCTCTGACGCGACGTAAATGGACAAAATCGTAGTCGTGGGAGTGGCCACACCGCACCGATTGTTTGAGATTACCGTCGCGCCTTAAGCAATCGGAGACAATCTTTGTATTGCAGTGTGTGGGAGACTTGACAACCAACGCGACGTCGCGCACGGCGAAATTACGTTGGTGTGCTATACGCTTAACCCTTTCAGCCCTCACGATGCATTAAAGCATCATTTTACATCACTGTATACAGACTTCATTTTCCTACAACTAGGGTTTTTATGATGAAAATATCCTTGAAACTGTTTTACCAATACATGGCAATTTTCTTTAATTTGTCACCGACTTCGAGTCATCTTCATCCACTACAAGTCGAGAATTGCGGCAGCAATTCGCGGCTTGTAGTGGATGAGATGACAATGGTAAATTCAGGCTCGAAAGGGTTAATACGAACATACATCAGATAACTACTGAGCATGTACGGTGTCTGGTACTGCCCGTTACGAGTTTTCAACATGCTGAAACCAGTCGGACCGACGTAACGAGCATGAAACGTATTTGCCGGACAACAACAGGACGTAAAACGAACATTGACGATAATTGAATTGATACCAGCCGTTTCTTGTCCGTCTGACCTATCCGGCCATGGGCGAAGTGTTTTTATATGGACATTTAGCCCACTTAGCGAATCTTTTCTTCGGATTTGTTTTCTGTTTTCTTCCGTATAGCATAAATAGGTTTAATAAATAACAATCATTATCTACCGAAACCAAATTCAACCATATTATCACTAACCCACTCTAGGGAGAATCTCGAATTTTCTGCCTACGAACAGAGATTCACCCACATGCAATACATTTAAATCTCGGCCAAAAAAAAAAATACGAAACCACCTGTCTAGCCGCTTGCTTGTCAAATCGCTTTCATTATTATTAATTATGCATTCATATATGATCTATATTTGCATGCGTAAGTTTTATAATAACTAATTGTCGTAAGAGCATGTATAATTTTGTGGGCACATTAAGAACCCACAACTACCCTGTATAAATATGTTTCAATCAATAAATACATTAATTAATTAAATCGTAAAATTTAACTTGTCTCCAGAATTCCAGCGCTGTGCAGCAAAAGCGAAGGTAAGGCCACACCTCAGCTAGCTAACACAGCACGACCAGATACTGAATGGCTTGCAGGTCGCCGGGTCTGGTATATTACGGTGAGTCTTTTAAATCTAGGCCATTCCCACGGTCAACAGCGGCTGCTGGACAGTAAGTGGTGAAGTGAGTGCGGGTCAACACCAGAATAGATTCATCTGGCAGATTGAGAGGAGGACAGGGCAAGACGAGCAGTGATCACGGCCAGAACTGCGTGGGTTGAAAAAAAGGTGGAGACACAAGCACAAGATCGGTTAGATGCTGTGCCAGTGTCGCACCCACCCGATCTTGGAGCGAGGTTTTGTTGCCGGACGCTCCGCGAAATGAATGTCTTGCAGAAGACCCGCGGCCGCCGACGACGATGGGGACCAAATCCTCACCGTGGCGCTTTAGCCTTTACAGCGCGGGGATCGACTTTAGACGTCAGAATCTGACGTCTGTGGACGCCAGATTCTGACATCTAAAGTCGATCCCCTCCCCCTTTTTAATTTTTTTTTGGAAAAACATTGTCTCCATGTTTCCTACAAAAATAATTCAGCGCTTTAACCTTTTGGCTGCTGGCTCGGCAGGATGTGTGGGCGATCACTGCTGACCAAGTTTAAAAAGTGATTTTCTGCTTTTATTGGTGTTTACATGTGTTTATCTGGTAACCATGGCAACCAAAGTCAATAAAAGCAGGGTTAAAGAGCCTAAAATGTGTGAAAATAGTTTTTTGGACAGTTTTGCTCAAATTATGTTCACTCGAGATATCTATGGTGGTTGAAATTCACCGAGACCCCAGAATGGAGCTATACCACAGCACCCCGAGAGATTACAGGGGGTAATATAAGGGCTGGAGGGGTAATACCCCATCAAACCACCCTTATGTCACCCCTATCTCGTATGGCAGGAATGGACCAAATAACGAAACGAGGGCCATGTTTGGATCAATGGCCAGTACGTCAAATACATTTGAACCCAAGTACACATGGTGACATGGGTTGGGGTTGGGCTTCGCATGGGTCTTACCCCTAGGTTATGACAAGGTCATCTCAAGGTCATAAGAAGGTCAAATCAGCTCCAAATAGGTGAAAATAGCTAGTGTTTGTTCGTTTTGTTTCAATTCAGCTCACTTGTGATGTCAATCGTGGTTGAAACTCACCTAGACCCAACATGGAAATAACATCACAATAAGTTATGGGGTTAATATAAGGGCTAGAGGGGTACTACCCTATCAAATCACCCTTATGTCACCCCTTTCTCATATGGCAGAAATGGACCAAATAACTCGACGATTGTCATGTTTGGACCAATTGCCAGTAGGCCTACTTCAAATACATTAGATGAATTCCAAATCTGAGTACACATGGTGACATGGTTTGGGGTTTGGCTTGACAGGGGTGCTACCCCAAGGTCACAACAAGGTCAAACTGAAGGTCACGGGAAGGTCTGATCAGCTTCACATAGGTGAAAATAGCCTTTTTTTGTTGGTTTTGCTTCAATTCAACTAAATTGAGATGTCAATGGCGGTTGAACCTCACCTAGACCCCAGCATGTAAATATAACAAAACACACCAATAAGTATTAGGGTTAATATAAGGGCTAGAGGAATAATCACCCTTATGTCACCCCTTTCTCATATGGCAGAAATAGACCAAATAACTCAACGATTGTCATTTTCGGACATATGGCCAGCACTTCGAATACATGTGATGAAGTACACAGGGTGACATGGGTTGGGGTTGGGCTTTACAGGGGTGTAACCCCAAGGTCATAACAAGGTCATCGCAAGGTCACAGAAAGGTTAAATCAGCATAAAAAAGGTGAATATAGCCTATTTTTGTTGGGTTTGCTCACTTAAATCACAAAACCCATAATGTGACCTTGGCCTTGAAATACAAAAACAATGCCACTAACGCATTCCCCGCACCCGAAAATCTTGGTGTAGAGCCATTATTTAATTTCATATGATGACTGGTTACCGAGATATAGGGTATTTTCAATTTCTGCACTGTTTTTGTGGCGAATATGAAAATTAGATCCGATTGTAGGCAACAAATATTTTAGACATTTTTTGGTAAGACTATGGACCCATATGAACTCAGTTTTGATAAAATCGCCTTTCCAAAAATTGTGTCTTGGTTGAGTGTTTTTGTTGGTTAAAACAAGGGAAATATTATAAATAAACCTTTGCTGTCAGCGTGCACCTGTTATTTGTAGTTCTAAAATGCCAGCTAGGTTGCGCCTTTGCGAATAACAATAGGAAAAACTAGACATACAATGCACGCCAAAGACGATCCTCAATTATTCCTATCACGTATGACAAGCATGATACTTTTATTTTTAATATAATTAGTTTTTCATTGCGACAATATCCACTCTTAATTTTCTAGTTTTTTCACACGTATATGTACGTGCTTAGCAACGTCATAAAACGTCTACGTGTTTAGCAGTCTAAAGGTTAAGGGGTTTCTGCTCAAGTTTATTGGGCGCCCGAAGATCGGTTTGGCACCGAGAGGATATCCGGTTGGGATTGACACGGCGTGTTTGCCCGCCACTGGATGGCAGCAGAGTCTACGAGGAGGACACCGCCCCGGGAACAGCCGAGGAATGGGTGTGCTCTGGAGAAAATTGTCTCAATTATGTTGTGAAGTAGCAATCTGCATCTTGCAAACTTCTTGAGGACATGATAATGGTGGTGCTCTGATGATGGCCGGCCTTTCAGGGCACTGCCTCCGGTCCCGCTCTCATCAGCAGAACGCCTTCCTGCTATATTACAACTAAAAGAGGCACACTGAGCCGTACTATTACAATTAAAGTGTAGTAGAGCCGCGCGGGCAATTCTAGATGGCTTTACGCCGCTTTCTGCGCTCAGTGGAAATGTCTGATCATCTCAACAGACATCAGCCGACATGATGTCAGCTGCAGCTATAGGAGAAGCTTTAAAATGGACAACCAAAAACATAGAAAAAGCTCATAAGATTTGTGAGCTTTGATATCACTGGACAAATGTGTCAGTTCAAAAATATTCAGTCCACTTGAAGATATGAGGAACCACTATCAATCTTGCAAAAAACTATTTCTAAACCGAGAAAACAGCTTTTTGAAACAAAATATGTGGCCCCGATGAAGCTTGTACCAGCACAGGATGCCACTGAGATGACTCAAAGTAAGGGTATCACTCAAAGAAATATTTGAATATGGCACACGCTTAGACTGTTAGAGGAATGCATCGCAGTCAAGTTTCAGCTTGAGTCAGTTCTTGAAAGTAACTTAACCGGGTATGATACAGCTTTTGCCAGGCTCTCCGATATGACTCCACACCAACACGATAAGTTTCTCAAGTCAATATGAGTCATGTCACGATAGACGCGTCACCCCGCTATACATAATTATACAGCATTAACTCTCATATAATGCTGGACAACATTTATATGAGACCAACATCAGGGGGGGGGGGGGGGGGGGGGGGTCGATAAAAGCGCCTATGTAGTTTCAATAGTTGGCACCTCTATAGCATATGTTGTCCCAGCGTCTTAGACGATGGGTCAGCTTAAAAACATCATTGGCCATTGCTGCGTTGGTTATTGGTAAAGGTGCAGTTTTATATTGTCTGATATCAACTTTGAAGACCTATCATCCGACTTTACATTTTACCACCTGGTCACTGGACCTGTTCATTTGCGTGCCGTTTTACCTCCACGGTGAACATACTGTCCTGCAGCCATTTCGGCATTTGTTTTCATTTCTTTTATTTAGAGCCCAAGTTATAAATTTAATGAATATAGTCAATCTTTCGTGACCATTATGCGCAACAATAAATGAATAAAAACGTCGTTAGTAATCCAGTTGTATGACATAAAGGCATATTTCATCAATCATTCAATAGCTACAATAAACATAATTTATCAACTCCGTTCCACAAATTAAATATAAATATCATACGGAACATTGCAAATGATGCCTATCTTTCTTGAATAAAATGCTCTGAGGGACCCGACGGTCTTGTACATACAGGATTCGATAGGCCCCAGCATAGGGTCTGGGGTAAGTATATGCGGACAATTTGAAATTCATAGCTTCATTCAAATACTGCATTCTAGAGTATATTATACGGCCATAATATCGTTTTTTGTTCAGGACACTGAGCGGTGATGACATTAACCCAAACCAAGGGTAGTCTTTTCCTAACCCGACACAATATATTTGAAGATGACCCTGCGAATAAAAACGGGAATCGCTGCAGGAATTCGCACCTTAATCTGAAATTTAATGAGAAGAAATACAATGCTATAATACTGTTGTGCGCAGCCGAAAGGCAATGTCTGCTTACTTTACAAGTAAGGATATACTGCCTTTCAGCTTTGCAAAAACAGAAAACAGGTTTTATCGGGGGAATGGATCATTGCTAGCTATTCTGCATGTTCCAGGCTGCCAGCATAATAGCAAGTGAATAAATGAATGGGGTTTTAGTAGCAAGCGAAAGCTTGGATAGTAAAATGGGCCGGTTCATAGCATGCTCAGAACAGGAGTGCAGATGCTATACAGCTAAAAGGTCAGCCATGGAACGTGCCGGTCATTGTCAAATGCAGCCTGGACTGCAGGAAATGCCGGCGCATGTGCGACGCGAATTAACCTCTTCACTTCCAGGCCGAAGAGCATGCCAGGATCCAGGGATCCTGGTAGGCTTATAACTAAAGTAAAGCACAGATCGTATGGTAGCGTTACTTGGAAAAATGTTACCAGGGATTACTGAAACTGAAGATTTCAGCCCAAGATATTGTAAGGATATATTATAAACGCCACATGGTCAGTATTCTTGTACAAGTTACCATATATCGTAGGCTTCGGATGAATCCGAAGCCTACGATATATTGTAACTTGTACGAGAATACGGGACCAGATTCCTTAGAACGCTCATATCTAAACTTGGTCCCGATTATTCAGGTTATTGGAATCATTTACATCTCATCTACAGGTAGGCCCCATATAATACTCAACCTCGTAACGTCTTCACGTGGAAAAATTGAACCTTGAAGTGGTGATCGCTCTCAGTTGATGAGCACCAAATTTAGAATTTTGAATTTAAAGATAAAAATAATCAACCGTAAAAAGAATGTATCGGTAGATTTCCTTGGGATGGGATGACAGATTAATTATGTTATTGTTTTCAGAAGATCTATTAGATGCAAGCCAGTTCTTCAAGAATGAAAAGCGTACTGAAAAGGGCAGTAAGATGTATCATACATGGACGTAACCCCTTGTCTGCTGGCATGAACGTTGCAAGGTGTAAACAAATTAGGCGCACAGTAATTGACACCATTTTTGAAGCCTCGAGAACGTTTTTTAAAATACATTGCAAAGTATAAAAAGTGCATTGGTACATGAAGCTGTATTACTTGCTCCAAATGATATCTCATTACAGGGACCCCTTGGGATGAGACATTTTCAATGTTGTCAATTTGGAAAATTTAATTTATATGAAGCTATATAGCCTACTGATCTTAACTGAAAATACGAAAAAGTCAAAAAACAATTTTAAAGCACTGAAAAAGAGTGAAATAGTTGTATTTCCAGGTCGTATATTGCCATGTAAACAAAACAAGTCAGCAATATTCAGCACTTTAGATCACATATTCCCAAGGATCAGACGGTAAGTTCAGAGCATTCGCCGCTAATTGGTGTCTCATAGTCAGGACACGGGAGGACACACCTGCAGCACTGATTGTCTACCCAACGCTGGGCCGATGCCATCAGCATGTGGCCCAATGTTGTGAAAACATTCAATCGTCCTTCAGGTATACAAATAGTTTGTTTGGGTTTCTTCTGGTTTCATAGAAATGTTGATTAAAAATATTTGTAAAAATACGAAAATTCTGAAAAAAATAAAAACATGATCCGTGGGATACACTACTTCAGTACGGAACTAAAAACGAAAATTGATGTCATCCAAAGGGGCTGCTTTAAGTCATTGATGAAGCTGATGACACTAGCCCAAACTGGTTACCTGCTTTAACCGTCAAGTTAATTATTTGGAATTTTCACTCCCTTGAAGTTGTGTCTCGCTTACGTGATCCACAACTTCAAGTGAGTGATAATTATGCAGATTTGACAAGATGAAGGTTAACTATTTTGAAATATTACTGATTGATGTCACGTTTTATCGTTTACTTGTTTAAAAGCTGATTTGTATTGGCCTAATAAAAAGGTAGAGAACGAGTATAATCGGCACCGGCAGTTAAAGGGTTAGGGTAACCCGGTAAACAAAATACCTTCACCCTATGTTGGTTCAATGTTGAGCAGCGTACCAAACAGTGAATCAACATGTTTGAACGAAGGAAGGAAGGAAGGAAGGAAGGAAGGAAGGAAGGAAGGAAGGAAGGAAGGAAGGAAGGAAGGAAGGAAGGAAGGAAGGAAGGAAGGAAGGAAGGAAGGAAGGAAGGAAGGAAGGAAGGAAGGAAGGAAGGAAGGAAGGAAGGAAGGAAGGAAGGAAGGAAGGAAGGAAGGAAGGAAGGAAGGAAGGAAGGAAGGAAGGAAGGAAGGAAGGAAGGAAGGAAGGAAGGAAGGAAGAAGGGAAGGAAGGAAGGAAGGAAGGAAGGAAGGAAGGAAGGAAGGAAGGAAGGAAGGAAGGAAGGAAGGAAGGAAGGAAGGAAGGAAGGAAGGAAGGAAGGAAGGAAGGAAGGAAGGAAGGAAGGAAGGAAGGAAGGAAGGAAGGAAGGAAGGAAGGAAGGAAGGAAGGAAGGAAGGAAGGAAGGAAGGAAGGAAGGAAGGAAGGAAGGAAGGAAGGAAGGAAGGAAGGAAGGAAGGAAGGGAGGGAGGAAGGAAGGAAGGAAGGAAGGAAGAAGGGAAGGAAGGAAGGAAGGAAGGAAGGAAGGAAGGAAGGAAGGAAGGAAGGAAGGAAGGAAGGAAGGAAGGAAGGAAGGAAGGAAGGAAGGAAGGAAGGAAGGAAGGAAGGAAGGAAGGAAGGAAGGAAGGAAGGAAGGAAGGAAGGAAGGAAGGAAGGAAGGAAGGAAGGAAGGAAGGAAGGAAGGAAGGAAGGAAGGAAGGAAGGAAGGAAGGAAGGAAGGAAGGAAGGAAGGAAGGAAGGAAGGAAGGAAGGAAGGAAGGAAGGAAGGAAGGAAGGAAGGAAGGAAGGAAGGAAGGAAGGAAGGAAGGAAGGAAGGAAGGAAGGAAGGAAGGAAGGAAGGAAGGAAGGAAGGAAGGAAGGAAGGAAGGAAGGAAGGAAGGAAGGAAGGAAGGAAGGAAGGAAGGAAGGAAGGAAGGAAGAAAAGAAAGAAGGAAGGAAGGAAGGAACGGACGGACGGACGGACGGATGGACGGACGAATAAACGAATGAACAACGAAAGAATGAATGGGGCTCTTGATCTTTTGTGCATATAATAGGCTAAACTGGGCCTTGAGAAGCTATCCGCAGGATGATTAAGTTTCGAAATTCCAACCCTGGTGGTCTGAGGCTTCCCACAATATATATTTTTAGGAGCGAGAAGGGGAGAAGCATTTTGTTGTTGGAAACCTCAATACCAAAAACCCCAGTGAAAGGCTGGAGCTGGCGATAGCCCGAAACAGAGGGAGCTGGTGCCAAGAATGTCTAAGCTTATTTCGCATGGGTTATTCAATTTGCAAGACCGCACTGAGCCTCAGCAAGATGTACTGTCCAACAAGGACTAAAGAGCAGGGTGGCTGTCTTTAGGGCGTCCCGCTTTTTCTCATTGCTTCCTGACCGTGGCGCGGGTCACTGTATTCACGCACACACACGCATCTAAATGACCCACTTAGGGACAGATCGGATGCCCTCTTCCCTCTACCTTAAAAGATAACTTCACACGGATACGGCACACCCCACTCAGCCAATGAATAATTTAAGTCACCCTTTGTCCAAAGTGGCTCATGCTGAGAAAACAAGGCGTTATTTATACTGATCAGCGAAGACAAATAGGAGTAGCTGCTTACTTTTCAAACAAGTAGTTACTACTGTTTGCCTTTGCACGCCAGTATACCCGTATCAGCCTGGAACGGGTTAGGTTCACATGGAGAACGGTAAGCACGAAAATTTATTTCCATATTACGAAGCCGTATATAATTAACTGTGCGACCTTGCCAGGGTGACTGAGAGAAAGGACATGGGCAAGCAAGAAGGCATACAACTTTGCACGGTAATTAATGTGTGATGTACCCGCACTAAGGCTCTATAAATTGTCTAACTTGTAAAGAGACATTTTTGTATAAACATATTTTTATTAAGCAATTGAAACAGATACAAAATAGTAATACGAAGTTTCGTTTGCTGATGAGACATGGCCTCCTTGATGCAAAACCAGCTCGACTCCCCACACTGCATCAATCGGTTCCGCAGAACAGAGGGAGTGATTTGGCTCTACACTAAGTGCATGATTAGGTAATTATTAAATGTTGCTGCATGAACTGGACGTACCATTGAATTACAGCTACATATCTAGAACATGGACTGTGATTTTGTGTGCATCAGCGCATGATGCACACAATGTTGACAAACACTTGAGAACATTTATTTATTTATAAGTTTAAACATGCCACGATCAGCAAGGGATAGTGATTCACGATGAATGTCCTTTTAAAAAAATTCTAACAATTTTCCATCATTTTGAGATTGGAGAGACAGAAATAACTGAATAAGAGGTTAGCTTCATGATTTCTATTTTTTCGTTGATGGCCGCTTTGATGGGCACAAAAAATGTGCCAACATCATTCATATAATTATGACCTAAATATGTAATTGACCTAAAAGTACAAACAACAATAATTTTTTGGATCATTTATTTTCGAGGGTTTTTTTTCGAATTCAGATGAAAAACATTGAGATTCATTGCGTTCGACTTCAAAATTCGCTTATATAATGTCTGGAGATATGAGTCAAGCGTTGAAGGCAGATGTGGAGGCGTTAAAGGGCGATGAAGAAGCGTTAAAGTGGGACAGATATGCGGTAAATGGCGATGGTCAGACACTAAATGGCAATGGGAAGGCCTGAAAAGGCGACTAGAAAGCTTTAAAGGGCGATGCAGATGCGTTAGAAGGGGAAAGTAGGTGTATTAATGGGCGATGGAGATGTGCTAAAGGGCGACAACGCTACGTTACTGTGCGGAGATTGTAAATGGCGGTGGATAGGCGTTAAAGGGCAATTGGAAGGCATTAGAAGCCGATGGAGAGGCGTTGAAGGGTGACAGAAAAGCGTTAATGGGCGATGGAGAGGCGACGGTGATTGTTATAAGTCGGAACGTTGTTACTAGTTTTTATTTGGTAGTTGTGTTGGAGATATTTCTTATATCGTATTTATTACGGATTTTCATCGAACATGCACAGATTTTTATAACAGAAAATAATATATATTATTAGTGGTAATGGTTATTCCACTGACACTATTGTGTTAATGGTAACTCCAGTTAACACTCACCGTTTGACAGACCCACAGTATGACGTGCGCATATACAAATTATTTAAAAATAATAATTAAATGCCCGATATGTGAAAACTGTCATGTAGACAGCCAATAAAACCTTGAATAACACACAATCGATTTAATAACACACAATCTTGAAAAATATAACAAAAAACCTGGAGGTGGCAAATTTGGCACAGTAGCAACATGATATTGAAAATCGCCGCCTGTAATTATAAACCAGGAAGCCGAGAATTTTCAATTATAAAATATTTATGAATAATTAATTATTATAACGGATTTTCATCGAACATGCACAGATTTTTATAACAGAAAATAATATATATTATTAGTGGTAATGGTTATTCCACTAACACTATTGTGTTAATGGTAACTCCAGTTACCACTCATCGTTTGACAGACCCACAGTATGACGTGCGCATATACAAATTATTTAAAAATAATAATTAAATGCCCGATATGTGAAAACTGTTATGTAGACAGCCAATAAAACCTTGAATACTTTGGTCAGACATAAGGACAGATGAACAGCTGGATCGATTACCGGCCGGACGGTCAGATACACTAACTACATAATCCTCAAGACAAAACGCTAAAGGAGTTGAAAACACACCCACACAATCATTAGTATGCTCTACTTTGGAGAAAAATTATTTCAGTTTTGACTATTTATGTGCCAAATACGTAAAATTTGTCATCATTAGTGAACATTATTAAAATTTTGAAATTGATTTAATAACACACAATCTTGAAAAATAACAAAAAACCTAGAGGTGGCAAATTTGGCACAGTAGCAACATGATATTGAAAATCGCCGCCTGTAATTATAAACCAGGAAGCCGAGAATTGTCAATTATAAAATATTTATGAATAATTAATAATTAATTTATTCTACAATTTAAATGTTGAACTGTAAAAAAAATATAATATTTAGACAATTAAAAATGAGTATGTATGCTGATTTATAAATATAACTAAGAAAAGTGTAGGACAAAAAATAAATTTCATTTTATATTTTTATCTAAATTGAATCTCTTGAGAAAACCAACAGTTATTTTCGTGCACAATGTAATATGTGTTTGTTGACACATCTTGACAACGAGAGACTTTCGTGGCGCGAGATCTGACCTCATAGAGTGTTCACCTCCTTCACACTTTGGCAGATGATTTATGCTGTCATAATCTGGTGACAAGTCTTTTTTTCAACAATTCTACATTACAACTCCTTCGTCTATACTACAACATAAGTTTGAAACAGAGGTCAGGTTTGTCAGCCATTTTATTAAGCGTTGTCGACCTCAGTGACATCTCTTTGTGGAGAATGACATTTCTGCCAGGACTGAGTGCACGTGTCTCTACTCGTACACGCATATGATGGCCAACACCTGTCCAGTGCATTGTGGTTCCAGTTAATGTTGAGTCCAATATCCCAGCAAACATTAGACATTGAACCGGTGTTGGACTAATGTTGGGCCAACATTGTTTGCTGGGATTAAACTATGGTTTCAACCCGAGCAATTTTGAGGTAAAAGCATCTAACCGAATGCTGCTTCATTGCTGGACCACCTCCATCGGCGCTGGCCCAACGTCCATTCAACACGGGTCAGTGCACTGTGCTTGTTTGGCAGGCTTACACACAATAGGCTACACCCAACCAACTCCCGCTCAATGCTGGGCCAGCGTCACAAACGATGGCCCAGCACCTGACACACATTGGTTAAGTGTATTGCCTCATACTAGGCCTATGCTACAATGATAGGCAAACATAAGGCGTTGACCCAATGCTGGCCTAAATTTGGCCCACCGTCTTTGACGCTGGCCCACTGACTGGAGTAGACCTGGACGCCTTTATGCACAACTGAGCCAACCCAAAAAAAATGGAATATGATTTGTGTGTGCCAAGTGATAGACATTATGCATAGCTTTTATTTAAAAATTAACCGGAAGTTCAAATTACAAACATCATGCCACCTGGTGACGGTGAAAAAAACAGCATATGCAACATTTTAAGATTCTTCTGTGCACAACTGTACCAACCCATACATTCATTTCGTCCATCAGCTTCACAGTCCCCGCGATTTCACCTAACTATAAAACTTACACGTATTTTACTAAATACATTCCACAGCTAGATCTACAGAAGATGTAGATAATCTGTAATGTGCTTATTGATGTTTTCTTTACACATTTTGGTAAATTGACAATAATTGTCGCTTGGTCCACTTGTGCATAAATCAAAATCCTAAAATAGATTAATGCACAACTGGACCAACCCACGCCTTTGTTTTTCCCATCATCCTCGTTCCGTTCTTCACCTAACCTACAACAAATTACGCCTATTTTTTAATATAGCAATTTCAGAATAGATCTACAGGAGACATAGTCTGGATTGTGTAATGTTTCTACATATATTTGTATTTGTTTAATTTACAAGACATGTGGTCCAGTTGTGCATAAATCAAAATAGTCATTCTTTTTTATGCACAACTGGACCCCAACAGTTCATTTGAGGCAGCGAGTCTCGAAACCGGGGGTATCCGAAGATGTGGATATTTTCCATGATTAGAGAATGTGGATGTCATGTGTTAGCTTAACTTAATATTTTGCTGATTCGCTCTGTTGAATTTACTGTAGACCATAAACTTCGACTGCATTTATCTCTAAACAAACTTTTTTGGGTTGGTCCGGTTGTGCATAAATGCGTCCAGTCCTATACTACAGTGAACTCAGCATTGGGTCATCATCGTGTGTTTTTTGGCATTTTATATTATATTAAACACAATGTTGGGTATGACTCATGAGGATAGGCTTCATGTTATTTTTCCAGCTACTGTTTCAATTATGCCAGTGAGGACTAATTGATTAGCTTTGCCTACACGCCATCCAAACTAGCACAGGTAAAAGCTACTAATTAAAAGCTGGTATTCAATTTATGCTGAAATATAGGCCTACACACAATATGACAATCCTTGTTCGAAACTAATAATACCTTCATGATAGGCTTACTATATCTGAGATAAAACGTCATCCCAATGCGTATAATTTAGGAGCTCTTTTTATTTATTTAACAAGGCGAATACAAGAACGAACCAGACACGTCCAATCAAATCATGGAATCACTCCATACGAAGTGAGGCGGAAATATATCGGTGAAGATCGTTTGTGTGATATACTGCCATGCAAAGGCAATAGCTGCTTATTTGAAAGAAGGATAGCAGAATGATTGTGTACTGATCATTTTAGATATCAAAACATAAATGTTAGATCATAACATCTTGTATCATTCGAAGTATTTGATACCATTCGAAGTATTCGAACCATTTTTGCTGTGCCAAATGAACTTAATATTTAGTGTAAACATATTGTATTTACAATTGAAGCAAATACAAATGTAATCGAGGCTTCTCTTGCGATGACAAAAAAGTAAAAACTATTTTTTGCCTGATATGTCAACAAAGTGGTATGGTATTGCTGCACAAAAATCATTATACATTAAATCATTGATATACAGTATCACGAATAGCTGTGGCAATTATTGTAAGACCCATGACAAATTATTGAGCAGGTCAAATTGGTTGGTGGCGACTACATATTCTTGGGTAGCCTGATTTATTATAAAGCTGTTTATGCCATTACTGATGCCATACAAAAGAACATGAAAAGGAAATTCATAATTACTGCGCACGAATTTATAAAAAATGCCTAGTAACAGCGTATAGTGGGCATTCGAGAGACAGTTTTTATTCTTTATGATATTTATATCAAATAAATGTTGTCGCAATTCGCTGCATCTCATCCGTAAACGTACCATTATTATGTTGAACTGTCGGTTTCCAAGATGATACTATGGGTTACATATTGGTTTATTTATTGTTACGTGCGTTTTCAGCGTTAGTTTTTCAAGATGTTTTATATTTTCTTCCAAATTGTTCCAGAATAAAGTCATAGAAGGAAAGCACGATTTTCTGTATGTTTCCGTTCTGAATGTATGGCAAGATAAATTTTTAGCAGTTTCTCAGGGGATAACGGGCTTGTACTCTGTCTTCTACAGTTTCTGGATATTTAACATTGGTGCAACGTTGTGTTTGTTGGTTAAACTTATTCTGCTCAGCAAAGCCAAAAGGCCATATCTGCTTACTTGTAAAAAAGGAAACTTTTGGCAGTAGATATTAATATGTTTAATTCTTTACCCATATGCCACGCATACATGGGAGGGTAACACAATACCATTTCCGGTTCTCTATGCGAGCAGAGAATTTCCCCCGGTGATTCCCGTTGGAAAATATACATGTATCATCCCCAGAAATCCCAGAGTAGACCATTCGGTGTCACTCCCAATCTGAAAAAATGGCACACCGACAGTTTTTCACCATAAAGTCTCCTCCCCAGGGAAGATATAGATCTGAGGAAATGGGGATAAGACGTTTTCTATTGGATAATACCAGAAATGCTTTTCTGATAGTACCTAGTACCCCGCTATATTATTTAAGTATACATGAGGAGGAGGAAAGATATAGTTTTATTTACTTTATTTACTATTTATTATTTACTTTAGACGTCACAATCTGACGTCTATAGACGTCAGATTCTGACGTCTAACGTCGATCCCCACACTAAAAGAGTATAACATATTTATAATGACCGTAGACCCAGAACATAGGCATTACAATTAAGCAGAAAGAACTTAATAAGATATTTATAATGATTTCAAATAGATATTTGTTATTTGACTGGTTGAGATGGCACATGTCTTACATCGGGGCAAAATCTTTGAGAATGCCGCCCAGTGCTGGTAGGCCTATTCTGCAGCATCAAATCATTTGAACGACTTCGCTATAGTCTATAGATAGATGTGATATGACAAAAATCACCTTAAATAAAAAGAATACAAAATAATATTCGCGAATTACTTTCGCTCAATGAACTTGGTAGGTGATATTTCTAGCACTATGCCTGGCGTGATTATTTGCACGTATTTGCATAGGGATTATTCACGTGGTCAAGGTTGCGCCGACGTCCCCACCATTTTCAGATTGACCCACTTTTCCGTGGATAGCCCCGGGCACACAAACGACAGGGCCGTATTACTGAATGTCACGAAAACCACACTCACTTAAACCCGTCTTTGAAATTGCATTTTGAAATGGTACAATGGCTCATCCTCACATTGCAAATTGCATATTGTAATGGCATTATAATTGTAATGCTCATTCACCATTGTCGCGTTAAAAGCGGCTGGTTAATGGGGAACATTTTCCAGTTGCTTTTAACGCGACGGTGCGTCACGGCCAATATTGGCAAATTAGCACGGACGCGGCGCAGGCGGTCGGGGTTTTCTTGTGGCGGCGTGGACAAGTAGCTGCAGGCCAGGATACCTGTGTGCCGGTGACAAACTCAAGTGGACTCTGCAGAAGACACGAGGCAGGAGCGGCGAGGCGGGCTGAGAAGTGACCAGCGGCGGCGGCGGTCAGCTAGGCCGAGGACTGACCGGTCGGCCTCAGTAGGCGGCCACTAAGTGCGCAGAGGTTTGTTGACAAAGGTCACCTCGTGTCTCTGATGAGCTAGCTTTGAAGCAAAAATACCGCGATCGCCCGTGGCATTTCACTGCCAGCCCCACACTTTATTGATTTCCCAGCCTACTCTTCTGTCAAGGAGGACATGAGACTTTTATTCTGTCATTTCTTCCATGTTGACAATTCCTTGATACATGTCACACTATATGATACCCAGTGACGGGAACGTGTACACCCTATGACCAGATGAGAATGAACGTGTACACCCTATGACCATATGAGAATGACCGTGTACCCCTATGACCATATGTGAATGAACGTGTACCCCTATGACCATATGTGAATGAACGTGTACACCCTATGACCATATGAGAATGACCGTGTACACCCTATGACCATATGTGAATGAACGTGTACCCCTATGACCATATGTGAATGAACGTGTACACCCTATGACCAGATGAGAATGAACGTGTACACCCTATGACCATATGAGAATGACCGTGTACACCTATGACCATATGTGAATGAACGTGTACACCCTATGACCATATGAGAATGAACGTGTACACCCTATGACCATATGAGAATGAAGGTGTATACCCTATGACCAGATGAGAATGAAGGTGTACACATTATGACCATAGGAGAATGAGTGTGTACACCCTACCCTATGACCATATGAGAATGAAGGTGTACACCCTATGACCGGATGAGAATGGACGTGTACACCCTATGACCATATGAGAATGAACGTGTACACCCTATGACCAGATGAGAATGAACGTGTACACCCTATAACCATATAAGAATGAATGTGTACAACCTATGACCAGATGAGAATGATCGTGTACACCCTATGACCAGATGAGAATGAGCGTGTACACCCTATGACCCGATGAGAATGAACGTGTACACCCTATGACCATATGAGAATGAGCGTGTACACCCTATGACCAGATGAGAATGAACGTGTACACCCTATGACCATATGTGAATGAAAGTGTACACCCTATGACCAGATGAGAATGAACGTGTACACCCTATGACCATATGAGAATGAAGGTGTACACCCTATGACCAGATGAGAATAAACGTATACACCCTATGACCATATGAAAATGAACATGTACACCCTATGACCAGATGAGAATGAGCGGGTACACCCTTCGACGAGATGAGAATGAACGTGTACACCCTATGGCCATATGAGAATGAGCGTGTACACCCTATGACCAGATGAGAATGAACGTGTACACCCTATGGCCAGATGAGAATGAACGTGTACACCCTATGACCAGATGAGAATGAACGTGTACACCCTATGACCAAATGAGAATGAACGTATGTATACACCCTATGCCCATATGAGAATGAACGTGTATACCCTATGACCAGATGAGAATAAAGGTGTACACCCTATGACTATATGAGAATGAACATGTACACCCTATGACAAGATGAGAATGAACGTGTACACCCTATGACCAGATGAGAATGAACGTGTATAACCTATGACCAGATAAGAATGAACATGTACACCCTATGTCAGATGAGAATGAACGTGTACACCCTATGACCAGATGAGAATGAACGTGTACACCCTATGACCAGATGAAGGTGAACATGTACACCCTATGACCAGATGAGAATGAACGTGTAGACCCTGTGACCAGATAAGAATGAACGTGTACACCCTATGATCAGATGAGAATGAGCGTGTACACCATATTGTAAACTATTGACCTGTAGTAAAGCTATATAATAGTTTTAGAAAGCAGTTAAATTAATTTAGTTGAGCAGTGTGTTATGTTAGCTGAATGCATAACTGATAACAATTATTATTATATTTGGGCTATGCCAAAATAGCCTGTTGTTCGGTTATTTAAACTTATTATTCTTTGCAGGTTTTGTTAGAAGCTATTTCTCCCTAGTCCAGGGGCTGGAGGGGTGTCTGTGTGCATGAGAGAGGCACAGGGTTTCTCTTCAGATTTAATAAATATAAGGTATCGGTTTCAAAAAAAGTTTGGGTAGACATCTGGGAAAGTGGGCATTTTGTTGAAATAGCTGTTTGAAAATTACATGTTTGAATTATTTTTTCAGCTAAATCCGATTTGACGAGCAATGATATTTCCATGTGTATTTGGCTATAATTAGCCTGAAATGATGTTACACATGCATGTCTATGTTTTGGGGCCAGAGAATGTATGTATGCCATTTAAAATTCAGTTATACGAATACTCGCATTGATCTTTCAGATGAATACTGCCATTCGATTCAATAGATGTCGCTATCTAGTATTCTGCCATACAAAGCTAAAATGCGGTATCTTCTCACTTGTGAGGTAAGCAGATACTGCCTTTTGGATTTGCGAAGCAGAATAAAGTAGTATAGCTAATCTACATATTGAGCGACTTTAAGAGCATTTGACTTAATTTGATGAAGATGGTGGGCGCAAATTTGCTATTTAATGCCTTTAATAAGCGCGAACAATTGATTGCTATTTCCAGCCTGCTATTTCCAGCTTGGATTACTAAAGATCATGATTGGATACTTTCTGGTAAGATTATATTATATTTTGATATGATTATGGGCGACTCATTTGAGATTCGGGGTCAAGCCTATGGAGGAAGGTTAGGCCCAACCCTAACAGTTGGGCCTAATATTAGGCTATCAATATTCGAGCTGTTTTTTTTTATTTCCAGTGGTCAACCAAATATCTGATCTAGTGCATGCTCAAAAAGTAAGAAAAAAAAAGAATGTCGACACATATAATTATTATTGTTGAATTCAACTTTATTGCAGTTGATTCATTAGCTCATAGCAGTCTAGCCGTTTTGACATTGGACGTCTGTGGGGTCTGGCCATTTTTGTGATTTTGAGATGTTTTCTCATACTCCTAATATAAATTTAGAATGATGGCATATGTATTTCCCATACACCACAGGAACACACATACACTATATAACTAGAAGACATTTCATTTAATCGGCTAATGTGATGTTGTCATGGTAAAGGAGCGCCATTTTGAATATGATAATTGGGTAGTCAATTTTTCGAAAATTTTGTTTAAAAATGGTAATTTTATGATCCACGGGGATTTAGGAGTAAAACATTATATCAATTCACATAAAATATAATAAAAGACATCACAGACGGTTCGAAGAAGCATTCGATAGGTCTATACACACAAATTAATAAAAAAAATCCGAGAAAAATTCGGATTGGCCAGATCACATTCACCCACCCCCCTATCCAAATTTTAATTTTTTTTTAAACATGAAAACAACACAAAAAACACACAAAAAACACAAAATTTACAAAAAAAAATTAAATTCGAGTTGGGGCTTGACCCACGCACCCACTTCCGAGTTTTTCTCGGATTTTTTGGTTTTTTTAACTTGACAAAATCCTAATATGTTAAACAAGTTATTATCATGGGATATAGTAATCAGATTTCACATTTTGAGATGACCCTTCTCAGAATACTGAAAATCTCGTATTCATCCGAGCCTAGTGTTCTATTTTAGTCCAGAAACAGTTGTGAGGGCATATACTCTGTCATGTTGTATGTCCCCTATACTGTGTTCATAGTTGCGCAAGTGATGTCATTTCGTGAATGGCTAAGTATTATTACCAGGGCCGAGCTGGGCTCGGACCTAGACTGCCATGAGTTAGTTCCTGGTCTTCCTAGAGCTACATATTCTGACTGAAAGTAAATGCGACTTTGCTATTGTGCCCACATGTTTATCAACATTGACAGAGAGCACAACTTATCTTGTCTCAAATCAGTTTTAAAAAAAAGTTAACAACTACGGTATGTATACTATGACAAAATCATAATTATGTCAACAAGGAGCCGAGAGGAGATTTATAAATCTTAATATTGAGTTATTTTGATTATCTTTTGACACGTGTCCTATTATTCAAACACGTTTTGATTTTGACAGCACCACATATATATATCTTCAGCTCATTCATGTGATGCTGCACACCTGGTCATTCTTTACCCTGGATGCCTAAATGGAGTCTTTGCAGCTTAGCTACAGTTAATTACTGAGCTATTTATAGATATTAATATGAATTGCGAGATTGCAATTTATTCAAATCGATTGTTTTTAATGAAATGAAGTCAGTGCATCTCATGAGTGTAAAATCTCAAGTGTCATATATTTCTTTATATATAACAGAGGATATACTATACTGACTCTGCTGATATATCGTCACAAGCAGCTAAGATCCACAATCCAGACCTTCGTGATATAGCTACGAAAAATCACAATACGGAAGACAAAATGTTCTGCTATCAAAATGATTAAAAATGACATTAATTTATTGCATGTCCTTGGCAAAAGTGGCGGACATCTTTGATTTTACCCACAATGCAATGTTTTACGTAGTTGTTTACCACGCCGCTATGTCCGGCATACCTGAAGACATTATGATAGACACCAAAGTCATAAGTCTGTATCAAATATGTCAAAAAATGGCACTGATTGATTGTTTAACTTTGGCAAAGTTGCGACCATCTTGGATGTTACCCACAATGCAAAGCCTGAGGTATTTTTCGGCCAAACCACTATGTCCGGCATACCTGAAAACCCAATGGTAGACACCAAAATCATGAATCTGCATCAATTATGTACAAAATTGGCATTAGTTTATTGTTTGACCTTGGGAAGTGGCGGCCATCTTAGATTTTTAATTTTTTTTTTAAATTC
This sequence comes from Flabesymbios commensalis, assembly GCA_964017125.1. Classification (NCBI taxonomy): domain Eukaryota; kingdom Metazoa; phylum Annelida; class Polychaeta; order Terebellida; family Flabelligeridae; genus Flabesymbios; species Flabesymbios commensalis. The sequence goes on from OZ024902.1 coordinate 38,717,364, forward strand.
CTCAATGGTGAGAATTCTACACAACCTTGGATTTCATTATATACATACCAATTAGCAATAATCAGAAGTAAAAAAAATAATTAAAACATGGCACATTTCATTTTTAGCACAGCACTGTGTCATGCATTAACTGGCAGCAATTATGATGTTGGCTTACATAGATTTTTATGGCGACGCCTGGTCACTTACAGTCAGGCATATCTTAAAAGCTTAAAATAAACAAAACACAAGAATCATCCGTATTTATTGCACAGTTAATCAGCACAGATGGAACGAGGGCATAGTTAGGCCTATCTAAACAAACACGAGATATAAATCCAGTGCTGGCTTAACGCCGGTCCACCATCTGCCACTTAAGAGGTTGGCCCAACCTTATATAAAATACTAGGGTCAATGTATTTTGTATGCGTGGATAGGGTAGGCCTATAACCTAGGCCCTGGGTGAAAGAGACAATACAGCCTAGCACTGCTCTGTGAACCCAAAAAAAAACTTTTTTTTAAAATCAATTATCCATAAGTTGTCTGTGATATTTATAAAATAACGAACATGCCTGTCGTATAAGGTTTTAGGTTTTCATAATATTACAGTTACATTTATATTTTAGATGAAAAGATCTATATGTGAGAGTTACCGTTTTCTAAGAGTAGGAGTTACCGTCATCAGGATGAGTTACCGTACTCCTGTATGTAAACATGTGCTCCACCAAATTCAAGCTATCATGACCAAGTAAAACATAACCTAGTGGTATTTTTCCTTATCACAAATACTACAGCGATCAATTTTTACATATTTATGTGCCATTTTGGAAGAAACAGGGCTAAAGTTGATCTTAGCAGTGTCAAGTTACCGTTTTCTCACCAAGGAGTTACCGTACTCACACACAATATGAGATTTGGAGTTACCGTTTCTCAGTTCGAAATTTTAGACACTCTTTATATATAAATTAGACATTTATATAACCCATTCTTAGGCTCTGTAGATTATAGAAATCACGATGCTTATCACAAACTACAATCCGTTCGTGAAAGTCGTCTAAAACAATGATAATTAACATAAATAAAAGCTTACTTTTTGTGGTGTTGTTGTTGTCGGCCATCTTGGGAATACGGTAACTCTGAGTGGTTTAGGGGTGAACGTGTCGTTGGAAGCTACAGATCTGCCCACTAACAATACATATATATGTGACCTGCCATGCGAAAAATTACCTCCCCGCGGCTTTCATAAAATTATTTATGACGTCATTTAAAATTTAAATTTAATGCTTACATAACTACTTTCAAAATAGTAAAAGTGTAATAAAACAAATAGCTATGAATATTTTTCAAAACTTCTTCCAGTTATCGAAACAGAAAGGACACGGCTATCATATCAACTATAACAATCAATTTTAAAAATTTTGACTTAAAGACCCTTTTCGCTTGGCGGCTCATATATTATGTAATCCTTATTATATCATTGAGTAGCTAGTTGTAACTAGTAGTTAGATTCAAATAACAGTCATGCAGTCAGCACAGCAGCAGTCATGCAAACGTATCTCTGAGACTCAACCTTTAGAGGTGAAAGGGTGGCAGAGATGATTCGAGCTGCCAGGCCAAACAATGCTGTTTTGGGGTTGGCCCACTGTCTACGACGTCGGACCAACATTAGGCTAGTATTTCTCTCAGAGAAAACTCTGAGAGAAAGATGCGCGAACCAGCATAGAGTAAGGACTGACAATTATCTGTGAGCATGTTACGATCATGACGTAAGTGTACTAATAAGATGTAATAAGGTGGGATGATCATCCTGACCATAACACCCAGCACGAGAGTTTGTTGTCATCACAAGCCCGTTTTTAAACCCAGTGATGCTGGTGGGCCTGGAATGCGTTAGATTGTTAAATTCGTGGACTTTTAATTAGACTCGCAGACCAAGGATTTTTCACTATGACCAAATAAGAATGTCATTACTTAGTCACCTATATTTATATACGGAATACGGCGTTCGCTCATCGGCTCTATCACTGAAGTTAAGCAACGTCGCGCCCGGTTCATAATTGGATGGGTGACCGCCTGGGACTGCCAGATGCTGTATCCACTAGGACATGTTGCGCGCAGCGATGTCGTGTCGTGGGGCTCAGAAAACCACGTAAATCAGATGACACGTCTGACTGAGCTAGAGTTGGACGCAAAAGAACCCTAATGGACGTTGACGCAGTTTCCATCCACGAGACCCCAGAAAATCCACAATGTATGAGTACTTGGCACATAAGGCAAATTTGCTTGGAATGAAAAATAGCTTGATGCGCCTCAATGGCAACTCAGCTGTATATCTCCCGGGAGACTGAGTTGGAATTTGAATGATAACAGACCTTGCTAAGTTACTCTCGATGTTCAGCGCTCTGAACAGCCTCCGGTTGGATACATTCATTCATTTATTCATTCATTCATTCATTCATTCATTCATTCATTCATTCATTCATTCATTCATTCACCAGAAGCTCTTGGTAGGCTATTAGCATATCCTTCTCTTCAATTTGGCTGGAGAAAACTTAACGAGCCGCTATTTTGTTTTCAAAGAGTAGCTGGAATATTGTAATAAAAACAGTAGTGCCAAAAGTTATAATCTGCGTACCTTTAAAGCAAGAAAATGTTGCCATTTGCACAGCAGAATAATACACATTGATATGAACTTTTTTTATGTTTGAGGTACGGTAGCCTACACGTCACTCGAGTTTAGATCCACAACTGAACGAATGAATGCATATGTGAGCGAATGAATGATTGAACAAGCCAATGTACAATGTACGAGCGAATGAATAAACTCAACAAAATGAATAAACAAATGAACGAACGAATAAATGGGCGACCAGACGAACGAACGAACGAAAGAACATATGAACGAACGAACTAGCGAACCAGTCATTCAGTCAACCAAATAATCAAACAAACCACAGAGCCAGCAAATTGACGAGCGAGCTAAACAAACCAGTCATCATAATAATTTATAATCATTCACAATATCTCGACGCTAAAATAGACGGACATAAATACAAACACAGAAACCAACTGACGAATCATCTAAAGAACCGGCGAAACAGCGAACATTTGAACAAATCAAACAACGAATCAAATAAATAACCAGCCAGAGACGATCAGCCAGCCGACCAGCCAACCGAAAAAAAAGAACAAACAAACCAAAAAAGAAACAAACCAACAAAAACCAACCAACGAACAAACCAATAAAATCATTCACCATCTCCATGCGACAGAAGAGTCAGAGATATATAAGGTGTCTATGAACATGATGAAGGCTGATGGTGATTAAGATGAAGGTTTTTTTGTTGGCTTCTCGGTCTGGGTCAACTATGATGTACTCCTTTGATTCCACAGACAGAGCTAATGGATTCTACTTCAAATAAAGAAGAGTCATTGATGTGGCGGAAATAATTACACCCCAGACAAATCACATACGGCATTATGCTAGCACAGTATTTATAACTAGATTTCTATTTTTGAATAGTGTTTGATCAGATCATTGAAAATACAGGTAGGCCCAATATTCGTAATGGTCTAAGTATGGTATTCCACCCCTGACCAATGAAAACAGATCAGCCTGTCCCATGGCGAGATAAGCCCATCACCGCCATCATTCAGTTGTTATTTATATAAGGGAGTGGAATACCATACCACAAGTGCATGCTTATCGCGTCTACAGCCGCTTTAGCCTTTTTATTCAACCGTTAAAACAATAAAATTTGAAGTAGGAATGAGCATCAAAATGGTTAAATTGACATAGAGGGCCTATATTTGGATTCGAATTTAATTGTCTATTCAAGTAATTCAATTTTACCCACTTGAAGTTGTGGGTCGCGATATCGAGACACACATTTAAGTGGGTACAAAATTAAATCTCATAACACAGCGTTGAAATTCGCTAAAAATATCACTGCCGTTACTTTTCGTCATTGCTCTGTTTCCATAGTTGATTTGGTATATTATACTATAATAACTTGATTTACATGTGCTTTGAATTAAAAAAAGGTGTACATATCTCCCGCTTTGTGAACTGATACACCCTTTTTCTGCAATGGGACAATCAATGTTAATCTAAATAATTGATGTTCGAAGATATTTTGAGATCCAAAAAATATATAAATAAATAACTTCTGTATTGATTAGAGAGTTAGCTTCTAAATCAATCGCCCAAGCATTTGACTATAAAATTTCCAGTTAAAGTGACGATACAAACGGTCAAAAATGATCCGAATGCGACCGGCATGTGGACGGTTATTCCAATCTCAAAAGCTCCCTGATCGCATTATATATGGTATATTTTAAAATAGCACACACATGCACGTAAGCATCACGCTGTCATTTTTTATAGGAGTATCCAATGTCAAACCAGAACGGGTGAAACTAATTTAGCTAACCCAAATGTTTTGTGTTTACTGGGAGAACGTGATATGTCATCATAGCGTATAGAACCAATATATTTTTGTGATCATACAGTGTTCGTACAAGCGCCAGAAAAGGCCCGTGAAAACAACTCGATGAATCATGCTAACGATCACCGTGGGAAGAAGGGCGTTTTTTAGCTCTGTACTTCTATCATGTAAAAGCATGGTCACAATGACTCGAAAACGAGCGTCGTTCCACGACTTCTGGAATCATTTCGTGCGGACTTCTGAAAAAAATGCTTCGAATCCTGTTTTTCAGCTCGTAGCCAGGTTTTCAAATGCATAATAACTCCACAATCGCTTAAAAACCCTCTACCGTCCGTCGGGGCCCGTCCCATCCGTCGGGGCTCTAAAGCCCTGGTCCCACCGGATTAAAATCAAATTGCAATCTCTTACGATCAATATGACGTTTTGATTGTAAAATCATGGTTTAAAATTTCGCTACCAAAAGATGGCTGTAATTTTCTAGCGATGATAGATTTTAGGTCTAATTTAAGGAAAAATATCAAGAATTTCGGCGATCGGTTGCGATATAATAAATTATGTTACGATAAAGTACAATGGTTATGGGAATGGACACGATCACTTACTAATCACGTCAAATTTTCATACAAATATGCACAATAAAATAACATTATATTACGAGTGGTTAAGCTTGTATTAGGATTAATTACGATAGACGCGATTGTTTAGGATCAGAATAAGAATGGTTACGATTAATTTACAATTGGTTAAGATTATCAGCGATGTAGGTGTCAGGATAGGAACAGATTCTACTTTATTTTTGTTTAAAAAAATTCTTTTTTCAATAATAAAGTTCGATTTTGCTTTAATGGGAACAGTTTTTTTATATTTTTAGTCATAAAACAATATAAAATGATATTATAATATATTATATACAAAATATTATCATATACATTCAAATACAGTTAAAGAAAACAACACATATTTAACCAACATACACCCACTTGTAATATTATGTGATTTATGCTACTTTTTAAATATAGGCCTACCGGTATGCATATGTGTAAATGAAATACACTTTTAAATACATAATACTAGCTGATATTTTTACCTCCCAAACTCATGTGAGTTTTTTAGTTTTATTTCAATTTTATATTTAGGAAAACGCATAATAGCCTACACCAAAATTTTTTGCAAAAACTATAAGAACATTGGCAAGCATCTGTCTTAGTGGTGAAATAAAAGTTCTACTCCGATCAACTAAGAATGCTTGACCTCAATGATCCTTAATTCCTCAGCTGATTTTAAATCGCTTAGAACGCATCGAAAATGAGCAACTTCAAACCGATAACAGCTTCCATTTTATTTTATTTGCAATTTTTTTAAAACATTGTAGTAGATCGCAATGTTGTTGTATGGGATCGTAATGGATCGTACTGCATCGCAATAGATCGCAACTCCTTCGCGAGTTATAGAATTAGAGATCCTAACAAATCGTAGACCATCGTAAAAAGATATTAAAATTTGTTTTTACCATAATCGTGTAAAATCTTTGCGATGCCTTACGATGCCTTACGTTTCATTAAAATTGATTTGGGATTGAGTTAACATTGATTTACGAGAGACCTTTGTCGTACGATTGAAAAAAAATTGAACATTTCAAGACTTCTCCGTCCTCTGCGATCATCCTAGGATCTGTTAATATATGTTAAGATTTGTTAAGATCTGTTAAAATAAGTCCCGATCACCCACCATCATTCCACTAATCGCAACGATTTGGGATCACAAAGAATCGCAATTTGAGTTTTAGTCCGGTGGGACATAGGCTTAAGCATGTGGCAATCACCCATCAAGATGGTCTTACGAAATTCTTACAGCTTTTGTGCGAACGCCGTAAGCCTATGTCCCACCGGCCTAAAATCAAATTACGATCCCACATCGCGGATATTCGTGGAATGATGGTGGGTGATCGGGTATTATCTTAACAGATATTAACAGATATTAACAAATTTTAGCAGATCCCAGGATGATCGTGGAGGGCAAAGAAAGTTTTAAAATGTTCAAAACTTATTTCTCAATCGTACCACAAAGGTCTATCGTAAGTCAGTGTTAACTCATACCCAAATCAATTTTAATGAATCGTGAGGCATCACAAATATTTTTACACGATCATGGTAAAAACAAATGCTAATATTTTATTGCGATAGTCCACGATAGTCTACGATTTCTTAAGATCTCTAATTTTATAACTCGCGAAGGAATTGCAATCTATTGTGATGCACTACGATCTATTACGCTCTCTTACAACAACATTGCAATCTACTTACGATGTTTTCAAATAATTGCAATTTAATATACAATGGAAGCTGGTATCGGTTTGAAGTTGTTCATTTTCAATGTGTTTTACGAGATTTTAAATTAGTTAGGGACTTAAGGATCATTCAGGTCAAGCAGTTTTAGTTGTTCAGAGTGCAACTTTTATTTCACCACAAAGACCGATGCTTATCAATGTTATTATAGTTTTTGCCAAAATTATTGGTGTACATGTATATGCGTTTTCATAAATATAAAATTGAAATAAAACTAAAAAAACATGTTTTAAGAGTTTTGGAGTTAGGAATAGCAGCTAGTAGAATAATATTTATAAGTCTATTATATTTACACATATGCATGCAGGTATATTTAAAAAGTAGCACAAATCACGTAATATTACAAGTGAGTGTATCTTTGTTAAATATAATGTTGTTTTCTTTAACCATACTAATGTATATATAATGATGGCATTTTGTATATAATATATTATAATAACATTTTATATTGTTATGTGGCTGAAAACTGAACTTTATTATTGAATAAAGCAAATATATTTAACAAAAACTGTTTCTGTCCTGAACCTAAATCGCTGATAATCTTAACGAATTGTAAAGTAATCGTAACCATTCTCACCCTGATCCTAATAAATTTCGTCTATCGTGATTAATCCTAATATCATCTTAACCACTCGTAATATAATGTTATTTAATCGTGCATATTTGTATGAAAACCGGATTGGTAAGTGATCGTGTTCATTCCCGGAACCATTGTAGTTTTTTCGTAACAGATCTCATCATATCGTAGCCGATCGTCGAAATTATCGTTAGAAGACTCGCAGCCATTATTTGGTAGCAAATTTTACACAATCATTTTACAACCAAATCGGTATACTGATCGCAAGAGATTGTAATTTGATTTTTGTCCGGTGGGACCTAGGCGTTACGAGCAGAGACTCGTACGACGGCCGTGCCAATGCCTCTAGGTATAGGTGAGCGGGTTGTGAAGAGACAGTAAGATGTTTTTCAAACATTATAGTCATCGCATTCGCTCCATTGTCAGATATATCTTTATCAAACTGCGAGCACCTCCACAACCACCGCTGACATTATATGTACCAGAGTATAGTTCCATTGTACATAATTTATTGTACAAAATACTCATATAGGCATGAACACTTATCTATAGCACTGTAAATGTGGGGTCTAATAAAGATACCCTGCTTCCCGCGCCTTTGTGCATCATACGTGTAAAGATTACCAATAAACATGATAGATAAGTATACTTTATCAACCTCTTGATATTGTGTCTCCATATCCAGATTTATAAATACATAATATATCAGCACCATAGTATTTGAAGGTGTTGATAGTGACATTGTTATGCAGTGAAAGTATAGTATATAGTTTAACTACGCAAAAGTAAATATATGCCCATTAGTTATTTGATTTTGAAGAATTTTTTCATATTATAGTTAAGACGCACCATAATCGAGCTGTAATAGAAATGTAACCGAGTCAATTCCGACCTTAACATTTTCAATTACAATAACGGGGCCGCATTTGTACCTTCACCAAAGGAGGTTATGTTTTGGTCGTGTTTGTTTGTTTGTTTTTTTGTCTGTTTTTTGGTCTGGTTGACTCTCTATTGCAATTACAATTGCACACCCATACACATTTCTTGTTACAATTACGCTGTATTTTTATTAATTAATACTCAATTGCTTAATTACAATTATTTTAACTTATCTTTGCCCCCAACATGACAGATGAGTACGTCAAGGGTCAGAAATATTTCCCCTCAGGACTATTGGCGCTTAGTGCTAATAACATAGATAACAATTTCTGTGTCTATGTCTTTTAAATTTGGCCACTCAAATTAAAAATCCTAAAACTAAAATTAGTTTAACTTGTATTATTATTTTATTATATTATTAGTTTGAACGGAGTCATATCTTTTCAAAGTCCCGTTTCGTAACGGATATTTCATATCATAGTTTGGACGTACCGATCTACATACCTTCCACATTCACATCCTTCTTTTTACAACATATGCTTTGAACGTATTAATATAATTACTCTATGGTCGATAACTCCAAGGTTATTTTTTCGTGCTTTTTCATCCATTCTTGAGGCGTTCGTATAGCTTTTATGTGCACTTCTGCCTTGAGAAGCTCTGATGTAAATTCGTTGGTACGGCGTTGGTACGGGTCGTTGGTACGGCGTTGGTACGGGGTCGCTGTGGCCGAGGCATTACTTTGTGTAGATATCCCAAGCAAGCACGAGACGTGCAGCCAATGTTGCTACAATGTTGGGCCAGCGTCGTAGATCACTTCTACGACGCTGACCCAACATTGTACCATCATTGGCTGAACGTCTCGTGTTTGCTGAGATGCGACAAAGCCCTATATGATGATAATAGGCGTTTGATACCATTAGAAATGTGGTCGAATGGGAAATTCCTCTGCTGTACGATTTTTATGTCCAATACTGGCCATCCTGTAGTCCTCAGTTCTATTCGTAGTACACCCTGCCGGATGACAGTATGATACTGGTCAGCAGCACAGGCACAGGCAGATACTGCTTTTAGGCTTTGCAGAGTAGTGTGTATTTTTGTATGCGTGTAAAGGTGCGGCCCCACCGAACGCCGCGCCGCGCGGCGCCGTGAAAGATAAACTTTTCCCAGCTTTCATTTCGCGGCGCGGCGCGGCGCGGCGCGGCGCGGCGCGGCGCAGCGCGGCTTACAGTGTAGCCACTGCTATGATAAACAGTAAAATTTTTAAGTAAATCTTTTTTTAACGCGAACGCGGCGCGGCACGACGTTCGGTGGGGCCGCACCTACTGATTTTTTCGGCGCGGCGTTTGGTGGGGCCGTAGCTTAATAAACGCGTGAATTTTAATTTTTCGAAATGATGATTAGTACGCTACATCGTTCATCAGTATTTTTTGGAAGGTCGACATATTAGCATAGGGAACACCTGTAACGTTTTGGCAACGTATTAGGCAATAGTGTTTCATCACTGACATCGAAGCCAAAAAAATAGGGGGCATTTAAATGAAGACAAATGACTGAGCATCAGTAACTGGACACGAACCAATGGTGCTGAACCCTTAAAGCGCTGAAATATTTTTATATAAACCATGGATACCAAAGGGTTCTTTCAATTTGAAATCATCATAAATGTCTTAGTTAGCACTTTCCGCTTCATTTTAATATCTATGTTATATGGGTCTACGGCCGTTAGAATCGTCTTTACCGTTGGAACCGTCTTTATACGTCAGAATCTGACGTCTACAGACGTCAGATTCTGACGTATAAAGACGGTTCCCGCGATCATAGAGTTAATGACCATGGTGGAAACGTCCATGCACTAGCATCCCAGAATCGCTGCGCTTGTGACACTAACGGTTGTTTACGACAATAATTGACCTATGGGTAACTTTATCATTTCAGTCACATGACCATCTGGGTTATGCTGGTCATTACTGCCCGTATAGTCTTTACAACCATTTTTAAATGAATAAGTTGGTTTATGGAATAAACTAACAATATAATTATTACTCCACTATAAAACAAAAACTGTATGAACACCATTGTTCGTCAGGTGACTAATAAAAAAATAATGAATTATAGTTTTACTTCTAAGGAAGCCGTTATTGCAACGGCAAAGTTTCAAATTTTCTAAATCATTAGTTCGCAACACCGGGTTTTGTAAATCACATTTTATAATTTTATATTAATGCGTACGTCATTTACCTAGTTACGTATACCGACGCATAATGTTATTTTGCTGGCATTTGCACGCGTACCTCCCACCTATTGGTGAGCCGTACTACACTGGTATGTTGTATGTTGGCTTTATATATTATACACTGGTGAATGTATCCTTTCATATCGCCGCCGGGATTTGATTTGATCACAGCTCACAAAAATGCCCAGAAGTAAGTGATTTGCCTGAAACCAGCATTCTGGCAATAAAGTGGTAATGTCGCAAAAAATGAAGCCTGAAATCGATAGGCCTACTGCATCTCACTCATATCGAATAATACAGGTTAATAATTTATAGTACACAGTACATTAGGGTGCACCGCCCATTCCATGCCTTTTAACAATTTGAAACACTGCATCACGACGAACATTCAACCGGGATTCTAGCCCATGTACCTCTGGCTCTTGAGCCACAGCCGTTTCTGATTGAAGTACCGGAAAACCTGTTTAACTGAATCCATACCATTTCCGGGCTAGCTCGTCGCTTACATGACCCAAAACAGTGCACCGCGCGACATGGGATCTCAAATTCCATTACAGAAACAGAAAACGGTATTTTAGTTTGACCCCGCTCTGCAAGAGCAGAGCTTCTGAGTCCATATAGGGCCTAATTCTCAGGCAACTATCCCGGCGAACACGATACGTTGTGCCTGTGCTGGTCTGATGGTGGACCAGCACAGGCACAACGCATCTTGATTTGGCAATATTCAGCCGCCGTGAATGTCGCCTCTTCAGGGTGTTTACAGACCGCGGTCGCCCCAGATGTGTAGTGGCCAGATTGTCCAATTCAGGTTGCTGCATCGCGGACCATATCCAATTTTGGGGCATTCATCCGGGATCCGTCTGGGCGCGCTGATGCCAAGGCTGCTGATTTTATGTCCGTGTTCGCGTTGATGGAGGAGCTAACCTCTTGTACGTGTAGCAGAAGGTGAAACCTCGTCTTTCCCTCGCACCTGATTTGGTATTGTACAGAGCCTCTGAGCAGCGTGCTCGACCTCGGACCATCAGGGCTCGATTTGCGAATCATATGTCTGGAAGACGTTTATAAATGTCACATCCTCAGGAGGTTACCATGCTCTAGCATAGCATATCATATATGTGCACAAATGTCCCATTAATTAATTATTAAATTAATTAATAAATACATTAATTAATTAAATAATTCATTCATTCATTCATTCATTCATTCATTCATTTACTCATTCATTCATTCATTATTCATTCATTGATTTATTCATTCATTCATACATTCATTCATTCATTCATTTATTCGACCATTCTTTCATTGATTCGTTTGATCATTCATTCATTTATTCATTCATTCATTCATTCATTCATTCATTCATTCATTCATTCATTCATTCATTCATTCATTCATTCATTCATTCATTCATTCATTCATTCATTCATTTATTCATCCAACCTGAAAACCAATAGTGTGAAGCATAGGACGTCAATAGAAAACCAATGAAAGAGTAGCTAACATAACGAGATCGGTCAACCACCGCCGTTATTCCTTGCTCAACTTAGGGGTGGAAGACCATACTGGGCTGAAAAGTATATGGTAAACAGAACACGCCAGATAATCATCAAAACGATGACTATTATAGACTGCCAAAGTTTATGTGTTACATAATGTTTTACACTTTAAATCTGTTAAGGATGAATCTACCATTGAAACCTCAATCCGCGAATTATCTAGTGGACGAAGATGACTTGAAGTGAAAGACCAATTACCCTTTCAGCGCGCGGACTGTCTTTAACGCCAAGCTATTAAGTTGTAATTTTCACTCACTTCAAGTTGTCAAAATAGAGATATAACCTAACAGTTTTCAAATCTTGCCGACTGATGTCACGTTTCATCTTTAGCATGTTTAAAATATGGTACTTAGTGTGCTAATAACAAAAATAAAAAACGAATATAATCTGGACCGGCGGTGAAAGGGTTAAGTGATGTACTTCTAATTCCGATAAAAGTCATTAAAGACATATAAAAAATAAATAGAAATAAGAAAATGTCAAAATTTGAAATAAATGTTTACATAGATAAGATTGAAGAACGATCACATGGAAAATGTGAAGCCTGATGATTGCCATAGCCAACTCAACTCAAACACTAGACGTCGACCAACATGTTGCATCAATGTTGGTCTATCGTCTAAGCCTATCATTGATCCAGTGTTGGGTCAATGTGTCGTGTTTACTGGGGAGATTTTGATAATGCATCTACCACACAAAAGTCATTTCTAAATCACAAATAACGTTTATGCAATATGTAGATAGATATGTAGATAGATACATAGATACATGTAGATGATAGCTTTATTCAGTGAAAGAGTACAGGTAAACATCACCATATAATAAATACAGGGTGCCACCATACTTGCCACCAGGGATAAAACACTAACGACAAAATCTTATTTCCACAGTGGTCCCTGTCAAGAGTGAGGATGGAAATAATTCCAATAACCATTGATAAATTACAATAATATAAGTAATTACTTTATCTTTACCTCAGTCAGCACAGCCCCGGGACCAGTTCAAGACTGAGCTGACTAATGTAGACCGCGAAGCAGCTATCAACCATTCGAAAAAAAATAGCTAGCTGAATATAGATGTTTTCGTCTTCAATTTTTACCAATGACATAAAGTGTTTTTTCATTAATGTTCGAAAATGTAAAGGGTTTTCAGTTGTTCGAATGGGCATCAGTAGCTGGTTCCAGTACTTAGCAGCAATATATGAGAACGATTTTTCTCCCGAGCTGTTGACCCTAGGCAGAACCAAAGAGAAAACACTATTTCTGGTGTCAAAGGAGTGTCGTTCGTGGACCATGGAAATGCCCTCCCTTAAGTGGAGAGGAACCTTTCCATGGACCAGTCTATGCATGTTAGTTGAAACAAATTATTGTACTCTAAATCTACCTTAAGCCTATTTAACCGAATTTAAAATTTTTAATATCTAAAGATGGTGAGTTGCAGATTTTCTTGCATGATCCAAATAAAGTAGATTTTGTTTTGCCCAGATGTAAAGAACGTTTAGTATCAACCAACCAACTACTAAAAGCACAGAGCTCCTTTCCAAGCGTTTCCTGGATGACCTTGATGTCTTTCCCGGAAACTAATAAAGCAGAGTCATCCGCATATAAAATGAGTTTACATTTCACTGTGGATTCCATGTCATTACCATATATTGAGAAAAGCAATGGACCAAGGATGGGACTCTTTGGTACATCACAGGGTACCATCACAGGTTTGAAAAAGGTACCGTTTATATCTACTTTCTGGGTTCGACTCGGTAAATATGAGTCGCACCAGGAAATTGCAATATTATTAAGCCCTAAAGCTTGAAGTTTATCTGATAATAAAAAATGGTTTACAGTGTCAAAAGCCTTCTGTAGATCTATCATGACCATGCCGGTGTAAAGGCAATTATCCATGCCATGCCGAAGATAGTCTGTTGAATAAGTCAAACATGTATCAGTTGACAAAAAAGTACCGAAACCTGATTAGAAAGCTGATTTTAAAAATAAGTCAATTTCCTTCAAATAATTTTCAAGTTGAATATGAACAGTTCTTTCTAAAATTTTGGATCGAGTGCTTAGAATGGATAATGGTATATCGTTACCCGGTTCTAATTTGCAATTATTTTTGTACAAAAGAATGACTCTGGCAGTTTTCATTTCATCTGGAACAGCACCTGTTTATAACGATAAATTAATAATGTATGAAATAGTGTAGGAAATACCTTCGGCACCGTCACAAGTAAATCTTGCAGGTAGGTCATCAAGACCAGTAGCCTTACTAGGTGATAAACTTTTAAGCATTTTACACACTTCGATTTCACTGAGCAAAGAAAAAGAAAAAGCAGCATTTTGAACAACTCCTTTCTGTTTATAATATTGATGAATAAAATTGACTGCCGTCGGCAGTTTAGACACCAGTTTATTAGCCACTGTTGTAAAAAAAACTCAGTATCAGCTACTCTTCATTTGTCGAAAGTTGTTGAACCATCAGCATCTAAGCCAATAGAGGTTGAACCAGATTTCAGTTTGGATGAAGTTCTAAGTGATTTCTGTGTTTTCCAAAGGTCTGATGAGAAATTTTTATCTTCAATTTCGGTATTATAAAAATGTCTTTTGGCTTTTTCGAATAGAGTATTGCACTTTATTTCGCTATTTGGAGAAAATGTTTAAACTCATCAGCAATTTTAGTTTTTCGAAAAGCTTGATCTCTCCGATTGATTAGGTCCAAAATATGTCCGTCCATCCAAGGTTCTGATCTGTTTCAACTGTACCTGCTTGATAGGGGGTACTTTGTTGAGAACCTTAATAAAAAGATTATGAAATAAAGCCAAGACGTTATTAACATATTCTATATCAGTAACTTGAAACCAGTTTATTTTATTCAACTCCATGAGAAAATTTTCCAACGACTAGTTTTTTATGGAGCAAATTTTACGGAATTATGAGTGTTAAAAGAACTTCTTTGAACCTTTCGACTACAATAATATGTCAGAAAATGATCACTGAGTCCTATATTTAAAACACCAGGCTGAGAAATGTTATCCTTATGGGAAACACAAATTATGTCTAGACAAGATGCACTTGTGGGAGTAATCCTGGTAGGAGTGTTTACTAGCTGTACCTAATTAAAAATAAACATCAAGTGTTTTACAACCGAAAACATGTTACTCTGTAAAATATTATGCTTAAGTGCATTAGAGTTAAAATCACCTAAAACAATTGTTTCTGAAACTGAATTTTTTAGGTTTACAGTGTGGAAATTTCCACCCAGACCATTGCTAATTTTTCATGATATAAATCTAGATCTTCTTTTATAAAAATACAAACTCCTCTCCCTCACATTAGCATATTGATGTTTCACTCCCAATAACTGTGATGTAAACTGCTAATAAAACAGATTTAAAACGACTTAGGTCGTTCTTAAAGCTTTAGGGATTATTGGCAGCATTAGCCAGCCACATGTCTATATTTAGCACTTCAGATGTCTATTTTAGATATAACATCAAAACAAAATCACCTCCGACATAATCAAAGAATTGAAACCAAATCCCCCGTTTTTCTTGTGTGGCTATTTTTCTTTCTCACAGTATTTTTGGCACGCATGAAAGTAATACCGATTTTACTCGTAGTGTTACACCCCGCCTATTTATCAGGTGGATGGGTACGGCGGTTTTGGGAGCCATCTTGGGGATTGTCGGGCGTTTCAGCATGATGACAGCCACATCCCCAAGGGCATGTCTCACAACACTTAGCCGGGGTGACTGAGCTTTCTCCCTCACACTGTAAAACACCAGCCAATATCATTTGAAGCGTAAACTCTCTTGAGAGTGATAACTTTCCCTGATATCCCCTGCGATTTGCTGGATCGCGCTGACCGCTACTCAGAGAAATACAGCTGTTAACAGTGTAGGGTTGTTGCCTGTTGGAATAATATGTTATTCATGTCAATAGGAATTAGAGCTAACAAGACGGGTGTTGCGTCATTTCGGCTCTTACTAACTAACCGCATTACGTGGCCGCCGGCTAAATTAGATTATTCTGTTGCTTCTCATCAGCGTGTCAGGGAGCGGAGAAGATGCGGAATATAGTATATAATCCATTGATTTAACGCCGGGCCAGCGTATTTGACGTTTCCCCGGCGGTAAATCCATAGATGGCGATTGTTGATGCAGGCTTTGTAGCGAGGCGGCTTTCTGTAGAATTAGCCCATCAACCAGTTGCCACTGGCGAGGTGAACATAAGCTCAGCAGGCTGCAGGGCATGGCTTGTCTTCTCCACACAGCCTCAGTATCAAGTCCGTCGTCTACTTCGCTGTATACACTGATCCTCCAGCAAAAAATCCTGAATACATGTTGATAGAATACTGGATCACTATCCGTGACATTTACGCGACAATGAGCCTTTGAGCTAATGCTTGGTACCATGAACAATTCTGTGGAACTCGATAGCCTTTACTTAACCTCCTTTGTTTTCAACGAGCTGTAGCTAATACAATGAAGTATGGGGGAGGGGGGTCTTATATAACTTTGTTTTCATTCAGTTGCTGTTCTAAACGGTTTTCGGTGACGTTACTTCGCTTCACAGAATTGTATTTTGCATTGTCTCTGAAATATGGACGTTTTTTCAGCACTACTGTCTGTCTGACCTATGCTGACATTTTTTATAATTATGATTACTGATGGATTTGAATGGCAGCGAGAAGATTTCTAAGCAAGCATGACGTTCAGTTCTAAATGCATTCAACGACGACGTAAATTTATCTTCTTTTTTTTTGTAATTCAAAATCCCTCATCTTCATCCATAAGACACAGATGCTTTTTTTTTAATTTTATGTCCGAAACTTCATTATAATATAATTAAAGGGATGGTCAACTGTCAAAATTCGCGGGACAAGGGTCCCCTAGAATGCAATAGTGCCCGCGGGTAGGCCAAGGCCCTATTTCATAATGATACTAAATATGCGTTTCATACCCAAAGCCTCATTAAATGAAATGAATCGGGCTTTAGGCCACCTTTGTGCACATATAGGCTAAACTGGGCCAGGAGAACCTCCTGAGGATGGTGAGATGATTGAGATGACACTGTCCTCCAGACACAGGATTCGAAATTCGAGCCCTGGCGGTCTGAGGCCGAGCACGCTACCTCTCGGTCACGGAGGCTCCCCACAATACTAACTTTCACACGTGGATGGGGAAGAAACAATTTTGTTTCTTTCAAACCGCCGAGACCGGGAACCGAACCCCGGCAGCGGTGCTAACCACTACCCTAGGGCCCCCGCCCCAAAGCCTCATTAAGAGAAAGTTCTCAAATCACAGCAAGTTCATATATACTTGAGCGACATCTATGAGTTATTAATTCCATCGAATCTCAAAGCCCTTTGTCCTGAATCTTAGCAGGTAGTTGGCCTGCAAACAAACTGACTGTATTACTGCTGGTATCTCGAGACGGGTTGACCCCACGCTTGTACCGACACCCAGTTAACACAAAAAAAATTTATGACTTTATACGATGTTGGACCAACGTTGAAGACGTTGGGCCAATGTTGTAAAAATGTTAGACAAATGTTTTGTGTTTGCTGGGCAGAGGACTTTCTCTCAAACATTGTACATTTCTCCAATGTTGGTTCAATGTATTTATTTAGATTTGAATCAGTAATAAGTAACTGGCTACTTATTCCTTACTCGCTTTTTCGTGTTATGTTCAATTGGATTTTACCATATAGCTATACTAGTAACCACTTTAATTTTTCCATTCAAATCTGGAAAGAAACATGTTTTTCTTTGAAATCTAATAATATAAGTACTGCTAGCGGGGAACAATCCCCACCACCAGCATGACAAACGATAGCGTTAAACACACAGCAGGACTGCCGCTCTAGCGGGGTCAGGGATGAACCAACTCATCATGCTCATTGAAGCTCACAAATAACCAATAAAGGAGCACATGGCCACGTGTGGACAGTTATGGCCGAGCGTGTGGTAACAGGCCCGAGGTCTGGATATTGCTTCAGGAGATAGCAAGAGATTCAGAGCCATGGCCGCGACCTCATAACTTAACACTCTAATGCGGCCACTTTGGCTTTATTTCGGGAATTAAAACAGCTATCATCTCCTGCAGTGCTCACCACGTAAAAATCAGCCTCTAGGACCAGGGGCAGGGTCAGCCTCATCACAAAATCCTTTTATGTTTAATATTCGGGGCATTATTTCGGCTGCTATAGCAGCATGGTCGTCTCACAGCGCCTGTGAATTTTGCCGCACAGAAAATGTAATGACAGAGGAATCGGGTTCGCTGTAGAAACAGATGGCGTCACAGTATAGATTCCCAATTCAGGTGTGGTACTATATGCGCACAAAACAATTTTAGAAAAATACTGAATGCGATTCAACCAATGGTTATCACCATTACAAGTTACTCTGGCGGCCGTCTTGGAAAATAGTCTTTGATGGATCGATGCCTAAAAATATATATTATAGGCCCTATATAGTCATATACATCCTATCTTTAATTGCCACAAAATAGATTGTTACTATCATTATCAAATATCTGTACCCTTATGGGCCTACTCCAGAATCTGATGGACGCGAGTGTGAAAATAATATTGCTTTCTTTGTCCAGTTTATCTTTACATGACCATAATAGATCATGAAAAGTGTTAATTTCGGGTGTAGTCGTTTTTCCTGTTTATGATTTCGCAGGTAACCGAGCTATGGATTGGATATTTAGTAGCACCAATGGATTCCTGGTAACTACAGTAGCTATCCGTAGAGCACAAAATCGACATTTTGTGATGAATATCAGACATGAAATACCAATAAAAACGGTTTTTCTCGTGGTATTGGCAATGTGATATTTCATGCCGTTCCGGCCGTGTCTATGTTTAAGCTAAAATGTTCCTGTGGAAATATATTCAATTGGACCTGGTATGCCTTACATGTAGACTAATGTATAGTCAACGGTCCCCTGGTGGGCCAGCGTCGCAGACGTTGGGCCAGCATTCAGCCAACATTGTTTCAAGTCCTGTGCCGGCTGGGTATGGTGCCGGCTGGGTCCAGATTCAGCGCATGAGCAACAAGCCCTGGTCAACAAGTCACTGCACCTCGGAGGAGCTAGGACAGTAAAGCCAGATCGAATACATGTATTCTTTATTATTGTTTGAAAGATGACATGTTTTTTATCAATACGTACTGTAGGAAATAATTTCACATCATAGGTTAGGCTACAGCGAAAGCTCTAGATCCAGTCTTCATTTTTATTCTATGAACAAAAAGTTGTTTCGTGGAACGAAGATGCATGCAAGTAAACGCCGACAGTAAAATATCAGTAAAGATATGAGGTTTGAAGAATTGTAATGTCAAGGTGCATAGCTTGAACTTTATGCCGTTGGGCACTGGAAACCAGAGCAATGATTTCATAGAATTGGAGCTGATCTCTAGTCCATGATGTCAGTGAGATTGAATAACGGTCGACACCTGATACAGAAAATATATGTCACATCTTAACTCTCGACGTGTCAATGACACGTCGAGAGTTAAAATGTGACACCGATTTTCGGTGTCATATAATTCCGCTTATCCCAAATATAACAATACTCGCTGGTAGCACACAGTGCCTCAGTGTGTTTTTGACTAGTTATGACATTTCTGCTTCTTATTATCTAGAACATGTTTTACAACACCGTTGAGACTGGTCACGACTTCGCCACGAACACCACCCGGAAGATATCCATGCAAATATGGTCGTGGAATATGATTTTTAACTTTTACAAATCCCAGTCACGATCCGAAAATGACCACGTACTGCCAAATGAAGTGACAGTACAACGCCAGATCTGACGATGAGGCGAGTTGCGTTTGACAAATATGTCAAAAAATCTTATATCGACCAAAAACTATTGAAAAATGTAGAATTATGCATAACTCACCGTACTAATCCTACGAATAGCGTATGGCCAGCACATGACCTGCGTAACAATAATAGCAAAATCAGCCTATGGCCAGCGTATGGTCAGCATATGGCCAATCTATGTGGCCAACGTGATCTGTGTATGACCTGCGTATTTGTAGCGTACTTGTATCCTATACAGAAGTCAGTAACAGTTAGAAGAGGGAAACTATAATATATCAATTTACTATTAATACGCTAGCCGTACGATACACTTTCATATCGGGTATGCCCACGTATGACCAGCGTATTAAACCTATAAGTAATAAGCATTTGTATAACACTCGAGTATAACATTTATACAATGTTGGCTCAACGTCATAGCTGTTGTGTCTGCTGGGAAGTTATGACAATAATTTGACGGGTGTCAATATTTAGACATAATTCAGAAAGTTATGTAATATTTTTATCATCTATAATTCTGCCTTCCGAAGGAAAACAACAGTAGGCCCAGCTACTTACTTGATTTAATTTTGTACCAAACAACTTCTAATACAGCCTCAATTTGAAAAGACATATGAAGTTTTTCGAAATAATTCAAACAAAATATTGCGTAAATCTGAATGATAATTCATTGATGGAAAATAAAAGTAACTTGTAAAAGAAGTGGTCTGTTATAAACGAGATTATAAATAAACGTAAACACAAGCCTATGACGAGCAAATTTGTAGTAGGGATTAGAGAAATATATGACAGTAGAGATATAGCTGAATATTTTAATAATTTTTCACTAATGTAGCTACAAATTAGTGGCTAAAATACCAGACACCCCTAAAGAAGCCACCTCGTACATCGAACACTCAAATATAAATTCTATTTTCTTAGGAGAAGTTAGTTCAGATGAAATATCCAAGGTTATAAACATTTGGGTCCTGGATGGAATGATATCAATTCCAAGGTTGTTAAATCTACTTATCATTTATATATTGCGCCGCTAACTTAATTCATAAATTTGTCACTTACACAAGGAGTATTTCCAAAAGAATTAAAAATTGCCAATGTGATACCAATATATAAAAGTGGGGATTGTAAGACTATTAACAATTATTAGTTTTACCGGTGTTTTCAAAAGTTTTTGAGCGTATAATGTACAACAGCATTTTTTCCTCTCTAAACGCTTTTAATTCGTTATGCAAATTTTGGATTTCGTGAAAACATGGTACTAATATGGCTTTAATTGTGTTAGTGGACGAAATACTCAAGGCACCAGATGAAGGAAAAATTGTACTAGGGGTGTTTTTAGACTTAAGTAAAGCGTTTGATACTGTTGACTTTAAAAAAAATATTTAAATATGGTATTAGAGGTTCCGCTCTTAAATGAATGACAAATTACTTGAAAGAAAGACAGCAGTATTATTTAATAGGCATTGGTTTTCTATGTGTGTACCACAAGGTTCAATATTGAGTCCTTTGTTATTTTTAATTTATGTCAACGACATGTCTAATGCATCACAACTACTCCTTACACTTTTATT
The DNA here is from genome assembly GCA_964017125.1 of Flabesymbios commensalis. Classification (NCBI taxonomy): domain Eukaryota; kingdom Metazoa; phylum Annelida; class Polychaeta; order Terebellida; family Flabelligeridae; genus Flabesymbios; species Flabesymbios commensalis. Next base: position 38,738,787 of record OZ024902.1, read on the forward strand.
TGCAGATGACACAAATGTTTTTACTATTGGAAAAGATGTGAGGCAATTGATAGCCATTATAAATAATAAATTAACAAAAATCGTTGAATGGTTAAATGTAAACAAACTGTCATTAAATGTCAAAAAAACTCATTACATGATCTTTAGCTTATCCCGAAATCGTATTATTAACGATACAATTATTAAGATTAATGGGCAAATGGTAGCACGTGTTACTTGTACTAAATTCTTACGAGTTTTAATTGATGAAAAACTGTCATGGGCAAAAACCATAATAAATGTATAAAAATAAAAATAAAAAATTAAAAAGGTACAGGAATATTAAATAAAGCAAAAAAATCTATAAACTTGTCGACATTAGTAACCTTGTATCACAGTTTTATTCATCCTTACCTAGCTTATTGTTTAGAAGTGTGGATAGGAGCCGGCGATGTATATTTATTGTCATTGTTTAAATTGCAAAAACGAGTGGTTAAGATAATGAAATCCTTACCCAATAGAGCTCACACTGAACCTATATTTTTAGATTGAAAATTATTTAACATAATGCGATATATTTTATTATATCTGTATTATTTTATCTGTATAATATTGTTTTGTTTTTCATATTGTATTTCTAACGACAATAAATACATTTGAATTGAATTGAAGCTGGACACGACGCTAGACCAGCATTGAACCAGCATTGAATCAACGTATTTTCGCCAATTTGTCAAAATATTATATTTGCCAATGTCAAAATATTATCTATCTATTTATTTATTTCAATTTGGCATTACTTTCACCAGATTCCAATTTTTTATGGAAGTCTCCTTAACCTGTAACTTCATTGTGTATCACTGATTTTTTTAGTTTTGATAATGTAAAACAACATGTATTTTCGTCAAAAAAAATCAGTTTGATTATTATTCCCACTTTGTGTCTTTATTATGATTAGCGTCACAGAACCATGTAATTTCTGATGGGAACAAGTTTGCCACCATCATTTTAGTAATTTATTTATTTATTTAATTGCCATACACAGTATGAGTTTAATGTACTAATAGTGCAACATGGCAGACAATATGCCTATAAGAGATCAGAAACCATCATCATAAAATTGAAATTATCTTAAGAAAGAACTAAATAATAATAAAGTTTCATTACACAGACAGGGGTGACACCTACATGCCCCTGACCAGGTACATACAATATTTGTATCAAAATGTGTAGTAAGGTTATCATAATGTATTAACAGTCTACATTTAAAACGATAAAAAGAATCCAAGTTCGTCAATTTCCGCAGGAGGGAGTTCCCCAGTGAAACAGTTCTGTTACATAAACGTCTTTAAATAACACTCATGTCAAAAACAATGCCCGCATTGCCAGATCTCAGAGATGAGTTTGGAAGTACTTATAATTATATTATTATGCCAGACTACGTCGCAGTAACCTTTAATACATTTAAAAACATAATAACAAATCTGCAATTTCACTTCGGTAAAATAATGGATGCAAATGAAGCATGGTGCATCGTTGCTCTTATTTAATTTATGGATAATTAAGAATAATAACGAGTAGATCTCTGTATTGATTCAATAACTTTTATATACATGTATGTACCTATTCTGGGAGACTACACACTATTACAATATTCTAGGCTATTCAGAACAAATGTACGATACAGAGCTCGTGACATTAACAGGAACATTAAAACCAACTTTTCGTTTAATCATACCCATCATTATATTACATTAATTATTCAATGCCCAACAATGCAAGATTGGTGTTTATTGTTACTCTCAAATCTCGCATCAGCTGTACTCGTTGTCGGGGCTTGTCTAAAAAGTACATTTTATTTCTCGTGATAAATAATATATTGCATTTATCAATTTTAAAATCCGTCCCCCAGATATAATTCCAAATTAAAAGACTTCCAATGCCTTGCTGTAGTAAAACACAATCATTTTAAAGACTTTATTTAAAACAACAACATTTTGCATCATCAACAAACAAACTTATAGAGCGAAAAGAAACAACATCTCCCATATCATTAATATATAATAAAAATAAAAGTGGGCTTAAAATAGGGCCTGGAGTACTCCTGATGTCACAGACAACCAATGAGATTTAGCACCCTCTATAACAGTACTTTCTGTTGTCTCTCTGTTAAATAGGATCTTAACCAATTTAAAAAGTCACCATTAAATCCAAATGTGTTCAACTTATGGAAAAGTAATGAATGCGGTACACTATCAAAGAACTTACTGAAATCTAAATAAATTACACCAGTTTGAAAAAAAAAATCAAGTTGGCGGTAGCGAGACACAGCTTCAAGTGGATACAGAAAAAGTCCTATAACATATCGCTTTAAAGGCCCTGTGAGTGATTTCAGTTCACCAATATAATTAAAGTATATATCACAGTCTCATAACTTAGCAGATTATTTTAGTCCACTAACTATCAGTTATTTTCAAATATAAAAACTGAAAATTTGCGTATTATTTGGGCTGGGCGGATCTCCCACCTCATGACTTCACACACAAAAACCTCCCATTATTGAATCTGAATTAACATTGAAACTGCATCGGGTATATGTTTCATGTTTCTTGTATTTGTACATGAGCTGAACTAGATTTCTATTCATTGCAATATACCCGCATCGACAGGGTGAACAAGGGGCGAGTGAATGCTAGACACTGGCCAGGAACGGTCGCGGTGATGGCCATCAATTCTAGTGCTGCACCTGCATTCAGTCAACGTTGGACCGGCGTTCCGTGTTGACTTTGGTCAGTTTTAAAAAATGAAACAATACATCATCAGCTACATGTTGATAGGGCTGTTAAGCATAACAATTGTGCAAAAAATTAATAAAGCATGACATTTTTAGTAAGTAGTCTTTGAATGTCCGTGATCAAATTTAGGTACAGAACCACATTGAGATATGCACCGGATGACCTTGGTTGACCTTTGAAAAAATCTCAAGGTCATATCATAATATGCTTCTTGTTATCGGTCTTAAGGTTTGAACACATTTAAAATTAACCGGCCATGCATTTAAGGTGACCTTGGGATGTCAAGTTCAAAATTTGACACATCTGGTCCATGTTTGTCTTGTGACCTAACAGATATGCATCGCATGTTTGACCCTACACGCAACCATTAGGTGCATAGCGGGGAGGAGTACGCTAATATATATTTGGAACCATCGTGCACTTTGTGACAAGTTTGGGCAGTGTATTTTCAAAATCCTCTGGTGACCTCTAGAGGTCAAATTTAAAATGGCCGCCAAAACGAACATAAAAACGAATAAATGTAATATCTCAGCTCGTTTTTGATGTAGAATATTATGTAATACCATTTTGTCTATGTTTTACGGAATGACAATTTTGTTCCCGGGGTCATTTTAATGCTTCCTATGTTTTTTAAGGTAAAAAACAGCAAAAATCCAAGATGGCCACCAGAAGCTATTTTGAGAAAAATAGATTTTTAACTAAAAATCCGATAATCATGGTGTGATATGTCATTTTTGACTAATTTTGCGGTGTAGAACTCATTTCTGGGCTCAAAATTACAATTCTAGGCGTCTGTGACCTTCAAATATCACATGAGCGGTCAAAGTGGAAAACCAATTTTTTTACTAATGGTGTAATAGCTACGCGATATGTCATTTCTAGCTAACTTATGGCTCAAAACCCATTCATGATATCAATAATGTCGTTATAGCCACCAGTGACCTTGAAAACCTTATTATAGGACCTTGAAACAACCCATCAAGGTGAAAAATGACCTTCAGCGACGGTAAACATGAAACTACAACTTTATTACCAATGGTTCAATAGTTGCATATAGTAGTTCTTCTTCTTATTTTTCTTAGGTCAATATATTCAGTTCATAACTCGATATATCGAGTTAATAACTTGAAATATTGAGTTAACATCTCGATATATTGAGTTCACAACTCGATATATCGAGTTGAGAACTCTAACCATTTAGTTGTCAACTCAATATATCGAGTTATAAAGTCAATATATCGAGTTGTCAACTGAATATATTAAGTTGTAAACTCAATATATAGAGTTGTCAAATGAATATATCGAGTTTTTAGCTCAATATATCGACTTAATAACTCAATATATCGAGTTGTGAACTCAATATAAATAATTCTTAACTCAATATATCGAGTTACGAGCTCAATATATTGAGCTATGAACTCAATATATTGAGTTGTGAACTCAATATATCGAGTTGTAAACTCAATATATCGAGTCGTAAACTCAATATATCGAGTTCTGAATTCAATATATCGAGTTTTGAACTCAATATATCGAGTTCTGAACTCAATATATCGAGTTGTTAACTCAATATACCAAATTCTTAACTCAATATATCAAATTCTTAACTCAATATATTGAGTTCTTAACTCAATATATTAAGTTGTGAACTGAATATGTCGAGTTGTAAATTCAATATATCGAGTCATAAACTCAATATATCGAGTTCTGAACTCGATATATCGAGATATGAACTCAATAAATCGAGTTCTGAACTGAATATATCGAGTTGTTAACTCAATATACCAACTTCTTAACTCAATATATCAAATTCTTAACTCAATATATTGAGTTCTCAACTCAATATATCAAGTTGTGAACTAAATATGTCGAATTGTAAATTCAATATATCGAGTCGTAAACTCAATATATTTAGTTCTGAATTCGATATATCGGGATATTAACTTAATATATCGAGTTCTGAATTCAATATATCGAGTTTTGAACTCAATATAATGATTTGTGAACTCAATATATCGACATTTGTAAACTCAATATATCGACTTCTTAGTTTAATATATCGAGTTCGTAACTCAATATATTGTGTTCTTAGCTCAATATATTGAGTTATGAACTCAATATATTAAGCTGTGAACTCAATATGTCGAGTTGTAAACTCAATATATCGAGTCGTAAGCTCAATATATCGAGATATGAACTCAATATATCCAGTTTTTAACTCACAACTTAGTTCACAACTCGAAATATCGAGTTGACAGCTCTAAATATTTAGTTGTCAATTCAATATATCGAGTTATAAACTCATTATATCGAGTTGGCACTCGATATATCGTCTTGTCAACTCAATACATAGAGTTGTAAACTCAATATATCGAGTTGTCAACTGAATATATCGAGTTGTAAACACAATATATCGAGTTCTAAACTTCATATATAAAGATAAGAAATCAATATATCGAGTTCTTAACTCAATATATCGAGTTACGACAGACAGACACAGACAGATATTTTATTGACAGAAAGAAAGTCAATCCAGACTTATTTGTCATATAAATAAGAGAGATATATGTACATGTATATACAAGATTGTTAATTTGTTAAACTCATATGACAATATACATAGTATGACATACATAACTAAAATCATGTTCAATGGCATTGTCATAAAAACACTGGGTATTACATAAATGAGTGCTACTTAAAATAAGATTAAAAGGCATTGCCAAAATAACATAGGGTCTATCGATTTTTGTTTCCCGCGCCAAAACCAGAGATAAAATAGCTACTATGTATAATAAACTAATTATATATAGTAGCAAAAATACAAGTGCATAATTATGCTACAGTAACTGGAGTATGCAATAAGAAAATGGTGAAAAATACATGGTATTTAAAAAATGATATTACATTACATGTAAGTACAATAAATGTGGCAATCCACGAAACAGGTAGCTCCGGGCCATGTGACCATGCAAGCACAGTCGTTAAGAGCCCGGAGATTCCCTGATATTGACTATTGGTGCAAATTTAACAAGGTAATAACAGTAATAATGGCGCATAATAATTATGTGTGCCATTCACACAGGACATGGCCCTCGCACAAAAAAAAACATTAAAGCTTATTTTTAATTCACTATATTGTTTAATTCATACCATTTCATTCACGACCTAGTTAGTACCACATACCCAGAGTTACAATCGAAGAAAAACGTTCCCGACCTCATAGAGAAAATCAGCTGACTTAGCAACTCTGAAATCCTCCATAAAGCCCCACCTTGTCTGATAACAAAGGCGACGGAAACGTCCCTAAACGGTCCTAAAAAGCCAAATAATAAGATACGAGAGCAACAGCCGTTCTGATATGTGGTAATAACCAAGTCAGATCATGAAGGCATGATAATTTTGATAATAGCTTGAATATGAATTTACATTTATTATATTCAGTATTTTTAACCTTTAATTTGTTAAAAACAACCATAGATAGATTTCGCTAGTGACTTCACCACTATTATGTCTTTAGATGCCATAATTCGTAGAAACATTTCATTTGTTGGTTGCATATTGATAATTATGGCTACAGAATTACGCAAGATTTCGCGTTCATTGTTTATAGCATTACAGTGGAGGAGAAGATGTATTTCGTCGTCAATTTCGTTTGATTCACACCTTGTGCATATTCGTTTGTTTATTGGAGTTATTGTATTATTGTATCGTCCTCTCTCTATTTTCAAATCGTGTGAGCTCATTCGATATCTCGCCATTGCTGTTATGAGGTGGTTCCCCTTGATATTTAAGATGTATGGCTCCACACACAACGATTTTTTTCACTAATGAATATGTGCGCAGCTCACTTGAACTCTCGATATCGTGTCTCCACTGCTGTGTAAATATTCTAACAATTGAATCTTTAAAGGAAAGCATAAATTTATTTTTATTGCCAATGTGCTGCGTTTCCCAAGCTTGATCTAGCCCGGTTAGTTCAAGGACAGACCGAATACGCGAGCACCAGTTTGTGAATCCAGTGCCATCTAGCTCTAGTAGCATATTGTAGGCATTTCTGACAGGGTGGTACTGTGATAGGTCCAGAATTCTACACCAATATTTTACAGCTTTAATATGCTGTCTGATAATCAATGGAAACCGCCCTGTGTCACCATATATTGCGGGAGTGGGTGTTTGCTTTCTAACACCCAAAGTTGATTTAATAAATTTGAGATGTATTTTTTCCAAAACATTAACACTATCATATATATGGTATACCATATATCACTTGCATACTCTAATATGGGCAGTATTTGACAATCAAAAACCCTGAACGCAATAACAGGAGACAATTTACCAACTAAGGGACGAAATTACTTGTGTAAGGAAAAAACTGCTTTACCAGCTTGGGAAGCGAGATGAAGGAATTCTTCTTTCAAAACCTTCTTAGGATATTTAGTACTATATACAACACCAAGGTATTTATAGTTTTCAGCTTTTTCCATTACGTTATCACCATAGTAAAAGTTGTCACATTCTGACGCATAGCGTTTGTTAAATATGAGAAATTTTGTTTTAGGAATGCTGACTATTATATGCCACAGAGAAGCATACATAAACAGGGCAGTTAATTGCTTTTGCAATCCATTAGCAGAATCAGAAAAAAGGACCAGGTCGTCTGCAAATAACAAGTATACAATTAATAAAGTGTCTACAGGGATACCTTGACCTTGATCAAATGTTTTGGATATATCCTGAAGAAATTCTGTATATAATTTGGGGCTGAGCATACCACCTTGCAAGACACCAAATACGCTTACACGGCACGAAGCTTAGGTAACATACTCTTTATTACATTTAAAAGATTGCCGTCTATTCATCAAAAAACATGTATACGGGGGCTTTGAAATACACCTTTGCTTATGCATAATGACACATAGTATAAATATATGTGACCCATCTGTACATAATGGAGTCCAATGGAACCATTGGATAGCACACAACTGGAGCTTTAATATGACACCAAGAACATGAAATTATGTTGATCCAGAGCTGAGTTTTGATAATTTTAGTGTCAATATTTCAAAGAATAAAAATGGAGAAAATCGGCTTTAAAGTCATGGCAAAACTTTGATTCTAAGCTCTTTATAGTATAAAAAATAGTTCCTTATGGTCAGACAGGGTTTTTCGGTCAAGCCTCAAAATTGTGTATATAATAGTTTTTAACGATTGATTTTTATAGCCCAGGATGTCTACTTTCAGAATCTGCAGGGTGGACTTTGGTTAGCTTCGAGCGTTTTTTTGAATTGGTAAAATCCAAGATGAAAACTAATATTGGGGCGTAGAACCCATTTCTGGCCTTAGAATGGTAATTCTAGGCTTTAAAGCATCAAAATTCGACAAAAAACAAAATTCGTATCATGCATATTGCCCATTTTGACAACTTGTATGGAGCCGACATGCGACTTATTTCGTGCAGATGGGTCACATTTTTTCAGTTGTCCTGGAGCTACTTCTAAAGCCAGCTTGTAAGGGATCATTATCATTGCATACATCATTTTTAAAAGACAGTCTGTTATTAAGTACAGATTCAAACAATTTCCCAATGCATGGCATTACTGTAACTTTCCTGTTGTTATCGGGCACGTTATGGTCAGCTTTTTTGTGAACAGGGTGAATTATACCAGCGGCCCAACTTGATGGGTATTCTCCATTGGCAATAATGGTAATAAACAGTAAAACTAGTGCTGGTAAAAGTTCATTACAACCAGGTTTGTAGAATACCGCAGGAATACCATTTATACCTGCTTTTTTACATTTTAACTTTCTAATTGCTTTTTGAATTTCATCTATAGTTATGGGGCTGTTTGGGAACTGCAACAAGTCGGATTGGCCATTCTCTCCCTTCTTATTAATATCATTTGGAGATGATCTACCTAGCTTTATTATATTATTCATATGATCGTAGTCAAAATAGTCAGCAAAATATTTCACAAATTGTAACAGGGTAGGACATTTGGTTAAATTTCTCTGTTTTAACGATTACCAACATTTCCAGTAGGCATTTGGATCTTCTGTTCTCATATTTTTAAGCTGTCTATAAAGTTTGCATTGTTGGTAGTGTCTTTTCTTTTTCTGGAATAATTGTTTAAATATAACATTATATTATATTCACCTTGACGTTCGTTAAACGTCTTATGTTTAGCAATATTATTTAAAACTTGTTTTCAAGATTTACGTTCTTTGTCATACCAAGGGTTGGAAGGAAAATTATTTTCTATGCTTTTCTTACAATTTGGTTTATGTTGCTTTTTTAGAAATAATGGGGATATTACATTTTCTAACATATCTTTGAAAATATCACATAGATTATCGCTATTACACCCTTCAGCTGCGGCACATAGCATTTCTTCAAACGCAATACATGTCTGCTCATTTCGTAGAGATGCTTGGTACTCCAACTTTTTTTCATCTTGCCATATATAAACATTTGAACATGGTGGTGAGTCATTAACATGTATGTTCATTTCTGCAGAGCTTAACTCTTTTAATTTTGAATTGAGAATATGGAATAGTATTGGACAATGATCCGATTCTACTAATTTTGGTAGAACTTTAAATTTACTGATCATATACTCTTCTCTTAGTATCACATAATCAATAGTACTTGCTCCCATGGGCGAGTAGTATGTATAACAGTCGATACCTTTATCATCAAACATTCGGCCATTGGCTATTTTAAGTTCGGTGTTTATACAAAAATTTAGCAGAGATCGTCCATATTTGTTAATGACTCCGTCTTCATTACAGCGTTCATTTAACACATTGATATTATTATCGTAATCTGGAGCGCGGCCAGTTCTACTATTAAAGTCACCACATAATATTATGTGGTGGCTTTCTGTATATCTAGCCACTTCCTCCTCTAACATAGTAAAATAATAATTTCTTAGACCAACAAAGTTTTGGGGATATATAGGCACAGCCGATTTTAATGTTTTTCTCATAGTATTCTGTAGTTATAGTTAACCATGCCAGATGATCATAGGTAGAGTTTATTCTGGTATGTTTTAGTCTATTCTAGTATTAGCTACTAATATTCCAATACCACCAGAAGCCCTTGAAGCATTTTATTTTAAATGTTCTACTCACGTTTTTACACCAATGTGTAATCATTTCCTTTCATTGTTTCTGTTAAAGATATTATATCGTATTCACGAATAAATGTTAAAACATCAGGATCTGCCATTTGGTTACCTAAGCCATTTATGTTCCATGACAGTACGCGTATTTCACCGACCTGGTCATTTGTAACCTCAGTGTTCACGTTTGCTATGACCTTGTTATGATGGTTGGTATATGAAAAGACTGACCGGTTACTGCATGGTTGTTGAAAAGTTTTTGTTGTTCCTTATCATTTAAGTGTATTCCACCACGGCTCAGATGTTGTTTTGTTACGGGTGTGGGCATATAGTCAACATTTTTCAATTTTTAGCATGTTTCTCGTATGTGGCTGTTCACACGGTGAATTAATGTATTATATTTATTTTGGCTTCTAGGGGGAATTTCCGAGAAATAGAAGTGTGAATTGTGCAAATCAGTCATTTGTTTAGTAAGTTTGTTAATATCCTATATTGCCTTGTTCGCTTGATCACCAATATCATTTGTCCCGAGATGGATGATCACGGCCTCGGTATACTCATTTAGGGGGCCTACATATCCTGGTAGTCGGGTAGTTAGGTGTGCTATTTTCATACCCGAAGTTTTGTATACGATCTCAATATATTGAGCTATGAACTCAATATATTGAGTTGTGAACTCAATATATCGAGCTGTAAACTCAATATATCGAGTCATAATCTCGATATATCAACTTCTGATCTGTATATATCGAGTTGTTAGCTCAATATATCGACTTGTTAACTCATATATTGAATTCCTAACTCAATATAATGAGTTTCTAACTCAATATATTGAGTTATGAAGTCAATATATTAAGTTGTGAACTGAATATGTCGATTGTAAACTCCATCTGTCGAGTTTTGAACTCAATATGAGACCCATCTGCACGGAATGAGTCGCATGTCGGCTCCCTACAAGTTGAGAAAATGAGCAATATGCATAATATGGGCTAATATTGGCAAATTTTTTTTTCGTCAAATTTTGATGATTCAAAGCCTAGAATTATCATTTTTAGGCCAGAAATGGGTTCTACGCCTAAATGTTAGTGAGAAATGACATATCACATGATTATGTTTGTCAGATTTTTTGTTAATTTGTTTTCAAAATGGCCGCTGGCGTCCATCTTGAATTTTACCCATTTTTATAAAAACGCGCGCAGCAGATTCTGAAAGTAGACATCCTGAGCTATAAAAAGCAATCGTTTAAAACTATATATACAAAATTTCCAGGTTTGGCCGAAAAATCCTATCTGGCCATAAGGACTTATTTTTTATACTATGACGAGCTTACAATCAAATTTTTGCCACGACGATAAAGCCATTTTTCTCCATTTTCATTTTTTGAAATATTGACCCATTCGCGTCACTAAAATGATCATAACTCAGCTCCGGACCAACATAATTTCATGTTCGTGGTGTCATATTAAAGCTCCTGCTATGTGCTATCCAATTGTACCATTGACTCCATATTTTATTTTCCCGACATGCGAATCATTATGTACAGATGTGTCACCTATATTGAGTTTTAAACTTAATATTTCGAATCGTAATCTCGATAAATCGACTTCAGATCTCAATATATCGAGCTGCTAACTCAATATATCGACTTCTTAACTCAATATATTGAGTTCTTAACGCAATATATTGAGTTCTTAACTCAATATATTGAGTTATAAACTCAATATAAGTTGTGTACTCAATATATCGAGTTGTAAACTCAATATATCGAGTCGTAAGCTCAATATATCGAGATATGAACTCAATATATCGAGTTCTGAACTCACAGCTTAGTTCACAACCCGATGTATCGAGTTGACAAATCTAAATATTTAGTTGTCAACTCAATATATCGAGTTATAAACTCAATATATCGAGTTGTAAACTCAATATATCGAGTTCTCAACTTAATATATTGATTTGTTAACTCAATATATCGAGTTGTAAACTAAATATATCGAGTTCTGAGCTCAATATATCGAAATATGAACTCAATATATCGAGTTCTGAACTCAATGTATCGAGTTTTGAACTCAATATATCCAGTTTACAACTCGATATATTGAGTTGACAACTGGATATATTTAGTTGTCAACTCAATATATCGAGTTATAAACTCAATATATCGAGTTGTCAACTCAATATATCGAGTTGTAAACTCCATCTAGAGATAGAAAAATCAATATATCGACTTCTTAACTCGATATATCGAATTCTTAACTCAATATATTTAGTTCCTAATTCAATATATTGAGTTATGAACTCAATATATCAAGTTGTGAACTGAATATGCCGATTTGTAAGCTCAATATATCGAGTTGTAAACTCAATATATCGACTTCTTAGTTCAATATATCGAGTTCCTATCTCAATATATTGAGGTATGAACACAATATATTCAGTTATGAACTCACTATATTAAGTTGTGAACTCAATATGTAGAGTTGTAAACTCAATGTATCGAGTCGTAAGCTCAATATATCGAGTTCTGAACTCAATATTTCAAAATATGAACTCAATATATCGATTTCTGAGCTCAATATATCGAGTTTTGAACGCAATATTTTGAGTTGTGAACTCAATATATCGACTTTTAAGTCAATATATCGAATTCTAAACTCAATATATCGAGTTTTAAACTCAAGATATCGAGTTTTAAACTGAATATATCCAGTTTTGGACTCAATATATCGAGTTGGTACCTCAATATATCGACTTTTAAAGTCAATATATCGAGTTGTAAACTCAATATCTCGAGTTCTTAACTCAATGTATCGTGTTCAAAGGCGCGTGGATCCTCTAGCAAAACTCTTAAGGAATTCTTAAGCGTTGATGAAAACAAAGACGAACTTTTCAAGTTCCTGTCTCAACGGATTGTAAACATTGCAGCCCAAGATCATAGATGGTATCATACTCTACACTACATTTGATGATAACGTGTTATGATTCGTGCCACTGACAGAGGGCTGTAAGAAGTTGTTGCTATTGCCGTAGCTGCTGTCTCTGAAGTATCTGCCGATGAATCATGGATCGCATTCGGGACATTGGGCAATGGGCACAAATTCAGGTAGGCCTACATAGCCGTACACGAAATTGCTCTAACTTTAAGACCCTAGAAATCAGCTGTGCTGCCTGTATTTCACGCGATCACAGGATGTGACGCTGTCAGTTCATTTAATGACCGTAGAAAGAAAACTGCGTGGGAGGTTTGAGAGGGTTTTTCTGAGGTTACTGATGCTTTCAAAAAGCAAAAGCGGCACTGGAGCGACATGTAACAAGAGCTATAGTCTTCAAAGCCAGGTTTGCATCAGGGCAACATATCTTGATCAAAAACTTCCCAATCCTAGACACTGCGGATGGACCAAAGACATTCATGGTCGGACGCCTTTGTGGTCAACACTCCCACAAGCTGCGAGATCATGAAATGAATTAAATCATTGTGGTTGCACAAAGGGCTGTGTCGGACGTTGTAAATGTGTGAAGGCAGGCTTGAAATGTACTGCTCTCTGCGCCTGGTCTGGGTAATGTGAACGATAAGCTATGCACACCTGGATATGTAATACTATGCATGTATACTTGTGATACTGACACTAATATTGGCAGTGAGTAATACGAAGGTTGCATGTGTATAATTAAATTTAAAAAAATGCAATAAACATGTGAAGAACTTTGCATCCATTGTTTTTCCATACTGCCAATGGTATTCATTAACAGGTCCGTTTCCGAATATTTTACATAGGGATTATCCCATTGCAAATTGATTGTCCTGCCGCCAAAAAAGATGAATATAGATGTCTATATACTCATTCAGGTAAAGGTGTTTTGAGGCAACATTCTTGAGGCAAAATCCGTTTGAATTTTTTAATGTCAAAAGCAGATATTTCTGCACTTTAAAGCATTTTTTTTAAATATATCTAATTGTATTTTTTTTTTAATTATATGTTTTCACCTTGAAATTGACCTTTTGACCCTGACAATGACCTCGGATTATCAAAACAATAATAATTAGTTTAAAAAAAACAATAATAATAGTTTCTCCAGTCAAAACACATCAAAATGAGGTATTATACTTGCACCTATAATTTTGTTTGTGAAAAATCATATTTGTGTCACTTTTGACCTAGAAATTGACCTTTTGACCTAGATTTTGACGATGACCTTAGATTATTAAAAAAATAACATTAATGTTTTTTTCTATTAAAAAACACACATCTAAATGATGTATTACATTATTGTACCTATAATTGTTTTCGTTGAAAGTCATATTTTGGCACTTTTGACCTTGAAATTGACCTTTTGACCTTGTAGATGACCTTGAATTATTAAAAATAACCAGGAAAAATAGTCAGGAATGGATTCTTGAATCAAAATCACATCGAAAACAGGTATCACACTTGTTCCTTCCTTCATTTTACGAAAAATCATATTTTCGGTCATATATACACTGACCTTCACTTTGAAGGTCACCAGAGGTTACTGACAAGGTGGTTCCGTACCTGATTGTGACCCCGTGGGTCACAAATATATATCATGCCAAATTTCATGCTTTATTCACAAAATGCACAATTGATCTGATATTATGGGCTTAACAGCCCTACTATGTACTTGTACATATATTATAATCTGCCAAGCATGTCTCCACCTTTTGACGTCACGAATAGCTCCGCCCCTACTTTTGCCTATGAGAAAATCGTTCCCAGTGGTTTAAAAATGGGAGCTGAGCACTCTAATATTTAAAAAGTCATCTAAAATAATATGAAATATAACATTGTGCAGAGTAGGTAGGACTACATGGGGCCTTTAAACCCCTTGATATATTAAGTATAACTTCGCTTTTGAAGACCCATATTCAGCTCTTAGCGGACTTTCCCTCGTCATTTTGTTTTCTTAGTTTAACCCTTTAAGCCCTCTCATCGCATTTATGCACAGCATAGCCAACACAATTTGTTGTTTAATAATCGTATAATCTGTCACAATAAGGCTGTTTTGAGTAATGTTTTTTTTTATACGTTGCACCCGGGTATTTTAGAAAATCAGCTCATATTCATTGTCTTTGAGGTGGGAATTGCGCCAGCAATTCACATCTCAAAGACAATGAATATGAGAATACATACCCTGGTGTGAGGAGGGTCAGGTGTACTTGTCTGGTAAAAAGACATAGTTCCAGTCTGCAAAGCCGAAAGGGAGTCTCTGCTCATTTCTAAAATAAGCAGATACTGCCTTTTGGTTTTGCACGGCAGAGCTGTGGTATTCAAATTTAGATGACACTTTGATTTTAGTATATTTCCATGTTGATAGTTGATATATGCTTATTTGTTCTGCTGTTGGTTATACTATCATATATATCATATGTATAATTATGTATATTTCAGATAATAATATATCATTTTAAGTATCATTGCTGTTAATATTATCTATGATCCGCAGTTACTAATATAGATGTGTTGGCGTTGAGCGAAGTGACGGATAGGATTGTGTCAAAATCGCGTGATTGTGATTTTTAAGAAATTACCAGCGTAGCAATAATTATAACTAAACCACATTTGTATCGTAGAACTATGTGCCTATAATCGTAGTCGTGAAAAATCGACGCTATACTCTTTAAACATTTTTAATTATAAATTTTAATTTTAAGATTTTAATTATAATTAATTACACAGATTAGAACCATAAGAAATTAAACTGATTAAACAATTTATTCTGTCATCATGTTATTGGGAAAATGTTTTCTCTCTCTGTGGCTCCCATCGGTAAATGAAAGAAAAGAAAATACAGTAATCTGGTAATAAAGTTTCAAACCGGAACATTTCACTCAATATGGTGAGCACCACAACATCACCAAAAAAATGTAGCCATTTCCTGATTGTTTGGGGGAATGAATGGGCTTTTAGGCCATCTTTGTGCACAGGCTAAGCAGGGCCAGGAAAACCTTCTGAGGATGATGAGATAAACGAGATGACACTGCCCTGCAGACACAGGATTCTAAATTCGAGCCCTGGCGGTCTGTCACGGAGGCTCCCCACAATACTGAATCAGGGCCCGGCTCTGTTTTGATGACACATCAATAAATATTTTGCGGCGATGTCCCAGCAACCAAATTACGTTGACTTGATGTTGCTCCAATGTTGGGCCATCGTCTGCAACCCTGGCCCAACATTGAATCAACATTGAGTCAACGTATCGAGTTTGCTGCGATGTAATGCTTGGATCGTTACATCATTCCTGATCTTTATAATATGGTGCCTTGGGGGGGGGGGGGGAGGGGGGGGGGGGGTGTCTGCGAAATCGTATACGCACCTGCGTGAATTCATGTGTGTGTGTGTCTCTGTGTGGGTGGGTGTGGTAATGACACGAGATGACTCATTACAGCAAAATCACACTGTGATTATCAGTTATCAGATACCCGATCCATCTTAGATCAGGTGACATTAATAGGGTTGCGAAGTCCGCGCAGTTACTACCCAGCAAACACAAGTCGTTGAACCAATGTTGGTTTACTGTTGGCCCAGCGTCTACGACGCTGGACCAACAGTAAACCAACATTGGTTCAACGTCTTGTGTTTGCTGGGGATATGGGTGAGGTTTGCCAGCACATGTCCTGTAAAGATAAACCGTAACTGCTTACGTCAAAAGTAAGCAGTTACTGCCGTTCTTTGTTATCGGTATTGTTTTTATGGCATGTGAACTTAATCCTTACAACGCTGATTTATTTTTGTTTAAACCTTAGAGACTAAAGGGTTTTTTTATTTGAAATCATCAAAAACGTCTTAGTTAGCTGTTTCCGATTCATTTAAATACCTATTATGGGTCTATACGGCCATTATAAACAATGTAATTCTTTTCGTGCGGGGACCGTCTACAATGTACACGTACGTGATAATCTGACATCTACCCCCCGCGCTGTAAAGGTTAATAATAATATAAACATGGCAAAATCTAAACTTACTGTTTGTTCTCGTGTGAAAATAAAAAAAACTACATACAAAAAAAATCGGCGACAATGAACTAGAAGCGGTTGGTCAATATAAATACCCGTGTCTCATATTATATATAACTATAATGGAAAATGTGCGGAGGCAAAAGAACAAGTGGTTGTCAGAGGTAACAGAGCTATGTTTCTGTTACTACGTAAATGTAGACAGCTCCAGTTACCTGTCGACATTCAACTTGAACTCTTCGATATTGGCTAAATTTCGATGTAGAAACCATCACCTTCCATTTGAATCAGGTTGCAATCGTGGTATACCTTGCAGCCTCAGAATATGTGATTTGTGTAAAAGAGACATTGGTGACGATTATTAGGAGCGGCCTACGGCCGGTATCCTATTAGGTTTATTTCGCCTGAGTTCGTGTCCTATTCAGGGGAAAGAGGGGTGCTGTGTGTGGGAGACGGTTCACATTTCTGCACACCAGTCCTTATGAATATGTGCAATATAACGTTTCAGGTCCTCAGGTTAGGTACTTTAGTCTTTAACAAGTGTTCAGAAAAAAAATAATCACGATAATATTTTTAAAAGGGTTTTGATTGGAATAATATTGGCCCAGCGTCGCAGACGGTGACCCAGCATTACATCAGACTGAGGCCAATGTATCGTGTTTAAGCGTCACCAGCATAACAACAGTCACAATGACGCTTTAACACCACGCAAAATATTTACTGATGTGTCGTCAAAACAGGGCCGGTCCCTGATTTAATATTATGGGGAGCCTCCGCGACTGAGAGGTAGCGTGCTCGGCCTCAGACCGCTAGGGCTCGAATTTAGAATCCTGTGCCTTCAGGGCAGTGTCATCTCGTTTATCACATCATCATCAGGAGGTTTTCCTGGCCCTGTCTAGCCTATATGTGCACAAAGGTGGTCTAAAACCCCATTCATTTCCCCAAACAATCAAGAAATGGCTACTGTTGATGTTGTGGCGCTCGTGAGCTCACCATATTGAGTGAAATGTTCCGGTTTGAAATTTTATTACCTTTATTTTGTTTCATTTAACGATGGGAGCCACAGAGAGAGAAAACATTTTGTCATTAACATGATTACAGAATAAATTGTTTAATCAGTTTAATTTCTTATGGTTTTAATTTGTGTAATTAATTATAAATAAAATCATTTTAAAGAGCATAGCGTCGATTTTTCACGACTACGATTATAGACACATAGTTCTACGATACAAATGTGGTTATAATTATTGTTACGCTGGTAATTTCCTAAAAATCACAATCACGCGAGCTTAACACAATCCTATCCGTCACTGCAATTCAGCAGCGCCAACATATCTATTTTAGTAACTGGGGATCATAGATAATAATAATAGCAATAATAATTAAAATGATATTTTAAGATCTGAAACATACATATACATATGATATATATGATAGCATAACCAACAGCAGAAAAAAATATATGCTTATATATGCTTCCGGCTTTTGACTTTGCAGACCACTATGTCTTTTTACCAGAGAAGTACACCTGACCCTCCTCACACCCAGGTATGTATTCGCATATTCACTTCGGCGTTATCAAACTATACTGCATATCTTTAGAACCGGCCTTATAGGCCGGTATCATAATAAGTTTATTTTGCCTGAGTTTGTGTCCTATTTAGGGGAAAGAGGGGTGTTGTGTCTGGGAAACGGTTGACATTTCTGTACACCAGTCCTTATGAACATGCCCAAAGTACTTTTGTGTTTTAAAAATCTTCAATAAAAAAATATTCAAGATTATATTCGAGATTAAGAGCTTAAGGGGCTTTGGTTTGAATAATGTTGGCCCAGCGTCGCAGACGGTGGCCCAACATTATTTCTTAATTGGGCCAATATATCGTGTTATACGCGTAGTGGCCTTTCAGGGATAAAGCGTGACCGTATGGCAGTCAGAGCAAACACGGGACAATCACCCAATTCTGTTTCAATGTTGGGCCACCATCGAATACGGATGATCGGCATTGAACCAGCAATGGACTGCGACGCTGGCTCAACATTTACCTGGTATTGGGTGGGTAGGCCTATATTGTGTGTACCAGGTACATCGGATAGACGCGTACACTGACTTCTCAGCGATGGTGGTGGAAGGAACAGGCCTACACCTTGAAGATATACTTGTCTCCTGGTTCTTTCAATAATTAGATCCTGGACATTTAGGATTCTGGCCCATGAGAAAAACCAGTACAGCTATGTTTACAAAATATTAGGCCAATTTTTTTGTCAGAAGCCCTCAAACAGACTAAAGCCGGGCCTCGGAGTTCAGGGACTCTTTTTCTATTATTCAGTTTAATTTTCCTTTCTCGTAAGGCTTAGATATTTTAATGAAATATTTGTAACGAAATTGTGGCTGTCACGTTAGCGATCATGTGCTGGTGTTCGTGACAGTCTCCTGATATTTATTATGTCTTTTTTGTATGTTTTTGTATGTAATATGTCAAATAAAGGAGATTTCACTCTGATTCTAACGTGCTATATTTAGGTGGTTGTGAGTGTGGTATTGTTTTGTGAGTGATATGACAATGTGAAGTAAGGTTACGTAGTTGTGTGTGATATTCCAATTTTAAGTAAAGTTAGTTTTGTGTGTTATATTCCAATGTGAAGTAAAGTTAGTTGTGTGTGTGATATTCCAATGTGAAGTAAAATTAGTTGTCTTGTGTAATATTCCAATGTGAAGTAAAGTTAGTTTTGTGTAATTAGTGTAGGCTCATATGTCACATATAACACTCTCGTGCATTCTGTCTGTTGAAATTTATTTTTCACTTGATTCTCACTCAAAATATCATGTAGATCAAGAAAAAAAGGAATTGCATTTTATGTCTAAAATGGCGAAATCCAAGATGGCCGCCAACGTATATAAAAATAAATATATTTTTGAATAATTTTGCAACTACATACGCTAGACACATAAATGATATGTCTATTCTTTGGTTTCAGGTATGAGAAAGCCAATTCTTCCACTTGTAAAGTCTATATTTATTCAAATTTGAGCAAAAACAACCGCGGTTGACACTGCGGCTAACATTATTTTATCTGATATTTTGTTCTGTTTTGATAATGCTTGGCTGGTTTCCCTATGGTGATATCTGGGCGGATGTAAAGCTCTCATCTTTGCGATTGTTTTTATAAAACATGAAATTCAAAATGGCTGCCATGAAATCACTGAAGTTATATTTTGAGCAACAAACCATAATCTTTTTATCAGGAACTTAATAAAACAAATCCTACCATCATTCCACATTATAATGCCTAAAATTTAAATCGTAATAAATTAATTCAAATCTGATATATTCTACGCATAATTCTGAATTGCAAGACGTCAACTGCGCAACTAACACTTCTGGAGGCCAATAATGCTAAATGATATCATGTTACATACTAAAATAGAAGAGTGGAAGAACAACTGAACTATTTTTCATATTTAGATATTTACACAGGTCAACAGATGCTTATAGGTAATAATAACTGGGTGCTATCTATAGATTATTTGCAAAAGGTCAATAACAAGGTCATACCATACTTTTTTTTGTTTTGTTTTTTCACATCCGTCCTCAAGCACTTGCACAATTTGACGCAAACAAGTAATGTTTTACACATTAATAGAAAGGAGTATACTAAAACAAAATACAAGATTTATGTCAGCTCGGGTTGCAGGGTTGGCCCTTACAGTAACAAACACATATCATACCATAGACAACCCAAGGTCATTGCAAAGTCCAATAATAGCTCATCGTACAAAAACAATTATTACGCAATTCTGGTTTTTAGTTGTCATACAAGTCTAAACTATCATCAGCAAAAGATATTTTATTCATTTGTAGCATTCAATTCATTCTTGTAGCTAGACCTATATTTCTCTCCCAATTTGATAGGGTTGAAACTAACATTGCTCATATGGTGATGGCAAAAGGCGGCAGTACCATCTGTATCTCACTTGTGAAATTCCTGGAATGTAAGTTAGGAGCAGACCTAATGTATCCTTGTGGCACGTATGTCTGAAAAATGTTCTCAACATTTTCGTGTGTTTGAAGTTAAGATGACTTTAAACGTGTATGGGTCTGGCCTAGAGTTACTTAGCATTAGAAATATTGCCCTACTACGATAAATCATATTAATTTATTGCAGAATATTTTTCATAATAAATAAATGTACGGTACATTATACAATTTGAATGAAAATTAAATGAGTTAATCTGAATGAAAGAAAATTAATCTGAAATGTATGAGTTGAGCCAGAGAACCACTCTCAGAAATACTCTAAACATACTTTGTTTTTAATTTTTTTTTTCATATATATTTAGAGAAAGGATAGTTCCAATAATAACATAAGCATAATATTAAAAATTCTGACTGGTATTGTTATATCAGATAAATAAAGTGGGTGAATCAGGCAGATGGGATTATAATTATAAATCACTGATTATTCAATCATTGCATGAATCCATGCACATATAATCTGATAATATTGTGCTACTAACATAAAGTAAATCAAGTTAATGTTTTCGGAGTGGTATTCAGAACAGTTTAATAAGTTTTGTCATTTAAAAAAAAAATTGTAACCTTCACGTGTTTTTTTGTGGCAGCATTCTAAATCAAATAATTATATGGGTCACGACTCAAGTGGAGGTTCAAAAATGTGACATAGACGTTTGTATCACAAATTGTCTAAACTTCTACACTCGTTTTATCGTTACGTATTGTCATTAAAAATTTTGTAAACAAGAATGTAACTTTAGTAACTGCCTTTGTTATTATATTTCCTTTCATGTTCATGTAATATTAAATATATGGTAATTAATTGAACAATAGTTCAGAAATTTGTTCATAATACATATCATAGGGGGGGGGGGGGTGAAAGTAAATGGGTGAAAAAGTTAACGAATGACTGGGGTATTCAGACACTTTTGTGCGCATATAGGCCTAAATTAAGACTGAACTGGACCACGATAACTTCCCTTGTACATGGTGTATAAGAGCTGTACCGATTTCTGTATTATCAAGAGGTGACAATTTTGGTATATCCAAGGAATCTAGTGAGATTCCTTGGTATATCTAAGGGTATGAAAATCACATGTACTTCATATTCGAGGATCAATAAAATAATAAAGCTGTATCATGTGTTTATTCAAAGGCTGCTCTGTGTCTCGAACATTAGGCCTAGAAGAGTGTGCTGTGCAAAGAGCAGGGTTTTCATGTTTTTAGACAGTGACAGAAAGTTTGTTAATTTTTTTAGGCTATCCCAAGCATTGTGTCTATTCAGAAAGGGTATGTTATTGTCTAAATCTGTATAGGCCTATTAAATGGTATGTTTTTGCCCGAAACACTATAGGGCCTAGTTATTTTCGGCAAAATTTGTATATTAAAAGGCATATTTTTGGCCACAAAAGTATATTCAAGAATAAGGGTCTGACTACACTGTCTGCACAGTGAACCCAAATTTTTACCGAGTGCCCCACCCCCTATAACCTCCTGAGCATGGTGAGATGTATCAGATGGCTCTGCCCTCCACAGAGTATCTTAATTTCCGCGGAAGGCCTAGCACACAACTTCTAGGACACGTAGCAGATATCTTTTGCTTTGTTTTTATATTTTGTTGGTTAAAATCGAGAAAAATCGAGTTTAAAGTGTTTATTTCTAAAATATAATGGTGTTATCAGTTTTCTCGGCTTAAAAACTATACAAATCGATATATTATAACTGTTTTAGTGTTCATTATTTTATATGTTATGGTGAAATAGATAATATCTTGTAAACATGTCGGCCAGATTTAGTAAATTTTCGTTGTTCTAAGAGTTAGAAAAAAATGCAATCCCTTTTTTTTCATCACTACTATGTTCCAAATGCGAATCAACAAAAAAATCACTTTTAACAGACATTTTGCACGAAAATACATAAGGGCATATATTAAATATTCCAATGTGAAGTAAGGTAAGTTGTGTGTGTAATATTCCAATGTGAAGTAAGGTTTGTTATCCGTAGTGGCGGATCCATGATCGAAAGAACGGGGGTGCTGGGGGTTAGGGGCTTGCATGTCTATTTAGGATTTTTTAATTTAGTGGACTTTTGAAAGCATTTGGGAAAATAGATGATGAAGGTCATTTGTGAGCGTGGACTGTAAGGCGGTCGAAAATGCTTGAACACTACACGTTTGAGCAATGTTGGTTTAATGTTGATCCATCGGCTGCGACGCTGGCACAACATCAAACCAGCATCGATCAAAAGTCACATGTTTACTGCATGATCTCTCACTCAGTTCACCTGTCTACGACGGTGGGCCAACATTGAAACAACAATGGCTCAATGCCTCGTCTGTCGGGGTCACCAGCTCACAGTCAGATTCATGGATCAGTATCCACACCAAAGTGCCGCTTGTCCACTTCACTGATCCAGGTCACGAACTGGAATTAGGCTGTCAGACTCTTCTAAATGACTGACGTCGATATCCCCGGCCCCTCTGACGGGCGTCATCAGTTCGGTCCGATATAACACCGTGTCACGGAGGGTGCGTCTTGGTGACAGGGAGCGGACAGGTTGATTTGCCAGGCTGTCCTGTCTTTATTTCTAACCCCGATAATATAATCCGCGTTCAGGGACCCGGTAAACACAAAACATTTGTATAACATTTATACAATGTTGGACCAACGTCTACGAGATCCTGGGGAGAGATTGGTGTTATTTCAGTCTGGACACGCGGATGATAGGCGGTGCCGGCGGGCAGTGCGAGACTCTGCTAATCTGCTCATCCCGCATGGATGCCGGTGAGATTTGTAATGGCGGGCTTAATGAGTAATCTGCCGACTTGTCATTACCAAAGCTCTGCCGTGCAAAGCCGGAAGGCAGTAGCTGCTCACTTAAAAAATTGAGCAGTTACCGTCTTTCGGTTTTGGAGACCACGGCTCCCAAGGCCGTCAACACCGAGGCACACGTCCCCAGTCTCTCATGAAATGTTGTATATACAGCTAAAATTAATAGTCATCGATATACAAACTGATCTCACTCGCAATAACACAGCCAAAAATACCAGAAAGTGGAAATTTCTCAACATGATTCGTATCCAATGCTGGTTCAATGATGACAAAAGCTAAATCAAAACATTTCGCTGATGTTATTTCAGAAAATTCGGACAATCCTGGTCGCCTATGCAACTCCATAAATAACATTCTGCACAGAATTCCACCGCCGGCTCTGCCAGAATTGACATCACTAAAATCACAGTGTGACCATTTCTGTGACCATATTTGTGGATAAAATTGAAAGTATCCGTTCCAAATATCCAGATAAAATACAGATTATGCCATGAGTGCAAAGAAAAAAATAAATTAGATCCAAAATGAAACGTGAACGTGCGACAAAAAATAAAATTAAAAATTCCATTGTGAGCTCAGCGTCAAATTCATGTGATCTAGACCCCATTCCCAAAAGGGTGCTGAAGATTGTCTTGACATACTAATAATTCCCATCACTGACATAGTCAACATTTCAATGGAGACTAGTACATTTCCTCAAAATGTCAAAGAAACTCGTGTAAAAACACCACCTAAAACATCTCTTCCAAGAAACGAACTGAAAAAATTACAGCCCTGTATCTAACTTGAGTTGAATTTTCAAAATCTTAGAAAAGGCATGGACAAGGGCAAAGTTACAGATCTGACCCTATACTTGACTTGTCGGCTGCTTTCGACACCACTGTCCATGCTACATTAACAGATAGACTCTCAGATTTGTATGGAAAACCTGGGCAGGCTTAAATTTGGTTTTCTTCATAACATTTGAAAAAAAGGTACAAATTTGTAAAAATTAAAGACTCTCTGTCAGATAAAGTCTCACCCTCGTATGGAGTTCCACAGGGGTCTGTGCTTGGATCAGTGATTTTCACCTTATACACTACACCACTCAGCGCTATATTCTCCAGTTTTGACAAAGAAAAACATCTTTAAGCCGATGATAGGGGGGGGGGGGGGGGAGGGAGCTCAAATTTACATGTCTTTGTTAGTTTTAAGCGCTAAGGAATCTCTTGAGAAGTTGCAACATTGTTTAATGGGTATGTCGGCCTGAATGACAGGGTCTAAGCTGAAGCTTAGTCCCAGCAAGAATTTCTTCTCATTGGGTCCAAACTTCAGTGAGAAAACATCTTAAATAATTTTCCATGCTTAATTTTAGGTCAAGACACAAATCAATCTATAACCGCGTGGTAGTTTGACATAGAAGAATAATGTTGTTATTGTGTGATCCCAGTTTTAGCTTACGTTAGAAGTAAGCAGATACTGCCTTTTGGCTTTGCAGAGGAGAGCTATGCTGATGATATTTTCTCTTCAGATGGGGATAATTAAATATAATCCTGAAAGAAATTCTTAATTAACGGTAATTTTCCCAAAACAGCGATCCAAACTATTAAAAAGCACAGAGTGAGCATCAAACACTATAATGTTTAACTACTATTATAATAAGGTTGATGTTAAATAGTATTATGTTGCTCTTGAGTATAATATTTTAAAGTACACAACATAATATATTATATATCTCCTGGTATCTGTAAAACCAAGTCGACCAAACTGTCTGTTTTAACTGTTATTGCTTTCGTGTTACCTACCAGGGTCATTTGACACGGATAGGACCCAAATATTTTTTTATTTAAAATTATTTGTAATGGCCGTGAACCTATGACATAGGTACTGAAATGAAGCGGAAAGAGCTAACTAAGACAGTTGTGATGATTTCAAATGGAAAATCCCCCATTGGTTTCCATGGTTAATATAAAAATAATTCAGCACTTCAATTAAGGGTTAATATTAGGCCTACCTTTATCACAATTTAGCTTTTATCTGTGAATATGCGACAGTGTCCTATAGGTGATAATTATAATAATAATAATATTTTGCCAGATAAATTTTAGAACGTGGCTAAAGATAAATATGCTAGCAACAGTTGATCATGCTAATCCTCTCTGGCTCTGGCCTGGGGAGAATGCTGGCTGTTCTCGATTAATGCGAGCACGCTACGTTGACCCAACATTGTTTTATTGCTAGGTCAGCGCACCCAGACGCGGGTTCAGCATAAAACCGACGTTTGCTCAACATCTAGGTTTTGCCGGGCGGATGCTAGAGAAAAAGATACCAGGGTGTAATAATACCCATGTTGTGTTCAATCAGCAAGCACCAGACATTGACCCAATGCTGGCCCGATGTTGGACCAACGTCTTCAACGCTGGCCTAGCATCAGCTCAGCATTGGGTCAACATTTCGTGTTTGCTGGGTCAGTAATCTGGCACTGTACTAGATCGATCTGTTCAAACAATACGAACAGATTATACGAAACGCCATCATGAGTAAGTGTGTCTGTGCAGAGACTGAGGTTTTCTACAGTTTCACTCACCCGTAAACTCATCTGCATTAGTTTATTGTTAGAAGGCTTTTAATCCATTAACCTGTGAAAATACATATTTACAGACGGTGTCATAAATTAGGACAAACAAGGCGATCGATATTGCAGGTGAATAAGTTGAATACATTTTTAGATAATAGGTAGCAACCGCAAAACCGAAGATTCGCTTATGGCATGCATTTTACGTAATTGGTGAACTGTTATTGTTTTTTTTGTTTAGCTGGATGCTAGTTAGTTGTATCGCATTAGTTTACAAAAAAAAACAGATTATTGCACCGCAGAACATTGCGATTGGATGGCAATAGTTTGCTTGTCCTTACATCTAGCAAAGACTGGGACCAAGATAAAAACGATTTCTTGCCCCATCATACATGAATAAAATGCCAAGGAGCTGTCACCTGCCGGCATAAAAACGTAGTATTTCGCTTATGAGATACACGTTGTTAATGTTCTAGTACATATTTCTAATTATTAGTCAAGACAAAACAACATATTATTTTACTTTATTACCATTACCGGAATCTCATCTGATCACTCAACGCGAAAATAAATCGCACATTTAACGAACACCCTCTGGCAACATCGCAACAGGAAAAAAAAATTGGACAAAGCCTTTCTCTTTTCAAATGATTTCACAGACCATATATTATTATTGTGCAAAGGACTATTCTGCTCTGCAAATTTACTAGTATGTAAATAATAAATAAATGAGTGCCTAGAATTGCTCCTTACAATTTTGTTTAGACTAGATTTTGTATTTTTAAATTCTACAAATATTTTGCGGTTTGTCAGATAACTTTGCAAGTTCAGAACCATTAATACCATAGTGATTCGGTGAGTGTCAACAGGTTTAGATATATGAAGGGTATTACTTTGGGGGTATTTTGATCTAATTCTTGGGTGATCACGTCTAGTGATGCTGACAATCCGATAGATAATATTCATTCAAACATTTTGGAAATGGGTGTTGAAATTGGAGTGGTTATTGAATTCTATTTTTTGTAGACCTATATGAGATACCATGGCTGTTTTCAACTGCTCAGGGGATATACCATTTATTATAGCCTGCTTGAATATCAGAGTGAATTATCGGTTCACTAATTTCCTTCCTCAGTGGTTTAATTTTAATCGCAACTACTTTCAAGCTTCAAGTTATCTATATCAGAGGCTAGTTTTTTTTCAATATTTGAAAAAAAAAACAATTAATCTATTAGTAATAATGCAATATTTTGTTATCCGTTTGCCGTTAATGTGAAGATAATATTGATACTTTTTTGACACTGCTTAAATTTAAGATTTGATTTATAGCTGGCCATTGTTTTTTATTATCTTATTTATATTTATTAAAGTGTGATTGGTAATAGTTTATTTCAGCTTTGCGCATGCATTTTACCTAGTATAATTAGTAATTGTTGTTAATTTATTTGAAAGATCAGTATTTTCTTTTCAGCTTTGAAGGCGTATTTTCAGTTTGATATTGACCTAAATATGCCATTACATATTCTGTTTGCATTTAGAGAGAATTTGCCATGCGTTATGTGCTCAAGAAATATATAATTTATTTGCGAATTGGCATGCATCATAAATTTAATCAAATGTTTCAATTAAATATTACTCATCTCCAATGAGAAGAATCAACGAGAGAACAAGATTAATCACTAAGAAAAAAAGAGAGAAACTTGACCAGTAAGATAACGTGTATAGATATGTTTTTTCAATTGACACAAGGTAATAAAACTATCTGAATGAAGAGAGAAAAAATACATAAAACATAATAAAAGAAGGGGGAAGACGACATTGAAGTAAAAGAGGGATATAAACGAGGTGGAGAAGGAGCAACACGAGTGGGAAGAAGAACCAAAGATAAACTTTTTCCCTCAAGATTGATATGTTTGTAGTTGGAAGTCAATCTAATCTCCTGATGAATATGGCAGCGTGGGCGCAGACGAATTTATTAGTTCTCTCTCTATCAAAACGTCGTCTCTGCCATCTTGCAAAGTAGCAGATATGCCATTTTTATACCAAAAGGGACGATTCCGATATGTCGTTAGGCTCCGACCTGAAAGCGGCTCCCATGGGAAAAATAACTTGTTTGACGTCACCCAGCAAACGCAAAACATTTGTATAACGTTTGTAAAACGTCGGCCCAACGTCTTCACCGTTGGGCCGACGTTGTACAAATGTCATACAAATGTTTTGTGTTTGCTGGTACCACACTTCTTTTCCAGGAAAGAGGCGATGTGCGGATCCAGCAACCTGGTCAGGGAATATGTGACCAGCCAGCTACGATGTGACATTGAGCCGACGCTCAGCCGATGTCGCGAGCTGTCAGCCCAACGTCGCAGGAGCGTCTCGCGTCGGCTGTCCATCCGGGGACATCAATCAGACGGGCCGCACCAACACTGATCCGCGAAACCAGAAGGCGGTAACTGCTCGCTTGAAAAGTTGGCAGTTACGGCATTTGGGATTTGCACGGCAGGACAGCTCTTCTAGTCTCTGTGACACTTTATTGCCATTTATCGGGCGGTGCCGGGTACTGCAAATCTCTCCTACGACGTAGCTACGACTGCCAACGACTATGCGGAGAGTCAGTGGGGCGAACAACAGATAAAACAGAGGTCACACGAGACGCTGACCCAATGTTGGTGTAATGTTGGTCCACCGTCTCCGACGGTGGCCCAACATCAAACCAGCATTGGGTCAGCGTCTCATGTTGACATCAACAGCAGCTCTGTGACGGCAGCTGGACACGAGGCTAAGGACGAGGCTAGTACCCAGCGATAGAAAGTAATAGGGCGACACCATCAGCATCGGGATCGCGAGCATCAGCAGCAGAAGCAGCGGGAGCGCCCCCTGCTCCATGCATGTCGCGCCAGCCGGCGGGGTTTGGTGACTAGTCAGCGCACGGAGTGGACGCGCACGCGGACGCAGAGGATCGCTGACGCGAGTTCTGAGCACTGCCTTTTCCCCGGAGCCCAGCGGTCCGCTTTTGGCCCGCACCTCCCGCTTGGATACTTTAGTGACAATCGTGGCGATTATCGTGTCAGAGTCTTCCGTCCAGCCGTCTAATCCCACAGGTGCGTACCGCTCATCTGCAATGCAAACCCAGCAAACACAAAACATTTGTATAACGTTTGTACAATGTTGGACCAACGTCGAAGACGTTGGGCCGACGTTGTACAAATGTTACCCAACTGTTTTGTGATTGCTGGGAAAGCAAACGGCGGTACCTGCTTACTTGAAAATTAAGCAGGTACTTCATTTTGCCTTTGTACGACAGCCCTTGTAATCTGTTGCCACTTGCCATCCAGCTTGTCGTGTTCCAGCTTGGACTGCCTCATCGTAAGTGACACGTACTTACAGGGTGTGCTGGGTTTAGAAGTGTTGGTGCGGAGTGCCCCTGATTTAAAGAGACTACTGTTATCACCACATAGTCCCACAGCTCATCATTCATTCATCGTATACATCTGTACTCATTTGCGACGCATACCTAACAGAATATTATACGAAATATGAAAAAACACTGCCGTTGACCAAAAATGACTGTAGCCTATACCGGGTACTTTTTTAGTATTTATTGTATGCACAGAGAACCAGTAAAATGTCGGATTAATGTCTATTTTAGATTATATTAGATTAGTTTAGATTAGATTAGATTACATTACATTACATTACATTACATTACATAACATCAGACCTACATTACATTACTTTACATTACATTACATTACATTACATTACATTACATTACATTACATTACATTACATTACATTACATCAGACCTACATTACATTACATTACATTTCATTACATTACATTACGCTATAGGACTGCATTAAACAATAATGTAATGCTAAATTATTTACAAAATTGGGCAGCTAACTAAACTACAAAATGGAATATAAACACAAATTTCCCTTTTATTTTTTTTTTAAATGAGACACCGAACTGCCGCGAAAGGCAAAACAGCAATATCTGCTTACTAAAAGACAAAAGTCAAAAGCTAACAGCAGTAACTGTTTACTTTTCACGTAAGCAGCTGCTGCTGTTTGCTTTCGGATGGAAATTTGATTTGCAAAGAGGACGTTTTGAGAAAGTGATATCGTTTTGCGTTTTGACGACTAAATCAGCTTTGGAAAGTGGATCTAGTATATCGATCCTGACAATCTGATCAGTATGGACTTGATAAAACCCTTGCCTGCGTCCTGGTGGTCCCGAGCCCTTGTCCTACCAAGCCCGTATTCACGCGTCTAGATGCGTTTTCAAATCTTTTTCAAACCAAATTGAAATATTGTGATCTAATTCGTCCCCTTGGATATGAAAGAGTGTATCTGCCACTTTGTAAAGTGGCAGATGCACCCATTCATATCCAAGAGGACGATATGCTTAGTTATTCAAACATTTCAATTTGGTGGGGAGTGGTCTATTTTTCACAAATAGGCATATTTTTCGTCGTTTAAAGCTGGAAATTGCGTCAGAATTCCAGCTTCAAATAACTGAAAAATAGTTTCGTGACACCGCAGCAGGAGACGGATTAGCTGGTTACCGATATGCCGTGTAAATAAGGCAAAAGGCAGTATCTGAATACTGTGCAAGTAAGCAGATGCTGCATTTTGCCTTCGCAGAGCAGCGATGCGCCACGACAGAAAATCAGCTCACGTTTAATTACTGCATATAAATCATTATGTAAATTGGCTTGTATGATTTCTTGTCATTCCCCCGCGCAACTAAGTTACGCTGTGCCCAGCTGCTGACACGAGACGTTGACCCGGTGTTGGTTTACTGCTGGGCCAGCGTCGCAGACCGTGGAGCAACATTAAACCAGAACCGGATCAACGTCTCGTGTCTGCTGCGCTGCGGGATCTGACCCTCTGCAGTATCCCGCTGCTGTGGGCGACTCGTCCGATGCAGAGACCGATATATAAGTCATAAACTCATATTTGTCCAGATATATATAATATTAGTATGGCGTGTTGTTGGCCATAAGACGATCTCACCCCAAC
This sequence comes from Flabesymbios commensalis, assembly GCA_964017125.1. NCBI lineage: Eukaryota > Metazoa > Annelida > Polychaeta > Terebellida > Flabelligeridae > Flabesymbios > Flabesymbios commensalis. Next base: position 38,770,081 of record OZ024902.1, read on the forward strand.
AAACACAAAATATTTGTATAACATTTGTACAATGTTGGACCAACGTCGAAGACGTTGGGCCGACGTTGTACAAATGTTATACAAATGTTTTGTGTTTTCTGGGACGAGCTGACGCTTGCCCAAGCATTTTTAACTAAGGGTGTAAATTTTATAATAGCGATGTATGTAAAAATATTATACATGTAGTTATTTTGTAGATTGCTATGCTTCCCAGAGTATATTTTACCCGTGAACTATTCATAATAATATGTAGTTTTTACCCCTCGGCCCGCTGGGCCCGAAGGGGTATTGTCGTCCCCTTCGTGCGCCGCAGTCGCCGCCGCCGTCTCCGCCGCCGCCGCCGCACACACTCGTTTGGCTACTACACCAACATGGTGCAACAGATTAAATTCATAATTCATACAAACATTCAACCCCTCCCTGCACTTTTTTTACCCAAGGTCATAGGTCAAAGGTCAAGGTCAAGATCAAGATTTAAAAAAAATCTCGTTAACGCGATAACTTGAAAAATAATTATTGGATCTCTCCATTTTTTACGTGAGGTTACCCATGAGTATGGAGATCACCTGACTAGATTTTCAGCTTTCCACCGATAATCGAAATGGCCGCCACCTGGCGACTATTTTTTTTTTTCGACTCAATTTTTTTTCATAATTCCCTTGAAACCTGGTATATATAGGTTTTTAGGGTCCGCGAGGCTGTTGGCATTATCCGTTTTCGCGTGCAACCGAAAGCGAGGCTATGGCGGCCATCTTTGTTTTTAATTACAAAATTCCTTGTTAACGCGATAACTTGAAAAAAAATTATTGGATCTCTCCAATTTTTTATGTGATTTTGCCCATGAGTATGGAGATGACCTGATTAGATTTTCAGCTTTCAACCGAAAATCAAAATAGCCGCCACTTGGCGATTAAGTTTTTTTTTTAAGTTTTTTTTTCGGAATTCCCTCGAAACCCGGTATATATATAGGTTTTCGTGGTCTGCAAGTCTATTAGTATTGTCCGTTTTCATGTGAGACTGAAAACGAGGATGCGGCGGCCATTTTGGTTTTATCAATTTTAATAAGATATTTGAGTGCTTGCACGGTATTTTTTTATCTCTGGTTCTGGCGTGGGCGACATTTCTATATTATGTGTTTAACTGTGATACGTTTTAAAAATATCAGTACTGTATGAGTACATCAATGTATTATATATAATAATGCACCACCAACAATGTATATACTCTGAATCCTGTACGGATATATTATGGGATATATTTTGGGATATACAAAAAAGTAGGCTATTGAACAAATATTCTATGTGAATGTATATCGCACGTACAACCCGCTGATCTATCCGACCATCGGACCATTTGATCTCCATCCGAATACATTTATCGGAAATTGTTCATAGGTTATCAGTAAATTTGCAACAAATGCTGCTCGGCTACTGACCTGCCTCTCCGGGTTACTGTAAGCCTACTTGATACTCTTATTTTTTGTTTGTGTTATTGTCTTCTGGGCCATAAATTGGAAACTACTTGATGGATGGATGATGATCAAATTAGATACAAAGAGAACTCTACATGCATATCTGGGGCTATTGTTATTGTTTCACAAATGACCATCAGGCCGGTCCTGGATATTCTTCTGATGGTTACTGTTCGTGTTATTCCTTTGTCCTCTCTCCTGTATCTTCAAAACTACTAAATTTGGTATAGATGATCCTTGAATCGCCCGGTGTCTACCTTATATTCCCTTCGTGGGAATTTCCTGATGGCTTGTCATCAAATTGCAGCTCTTGGTGTAAGTTTCCGGGTTATTTTAATTGAGTCCACTGTCGGTATTGTGACTTTATTTTATTTTCCGCATTAAATTATTATACATTACTTGATGGATTCTTTCTAAATTGGATGTGTATTTAGTTACTATACTTCGGACTACCTCAAGTATTGTGACCTCGTTTGTTGTTTTGACTTTGTTTTTTTGTCCGGGCCATATCCTAGAAATTGCTGCGTGGATTGTTTTTAAATTTGATATGGTGGCTCGTGGGTATTTCTATTTGGACAGCTGTGTTTGATCTACTATCATTGAAATCAATCTAATATAAGTAGGTCTAATCTACCAAGTAGTAAGTTCAATATACCAAGAAGGTCCCAGAGTATGGACGACCATACTCAATCTACCAAGTAGGTTCAAGAGTATGGACGATGTCAGTGGTGGGTAAAATAGTTGCCAAATCGCCACATTTGGCGACAGAAGCAATATCCCTGCAATACAAATGTTTAAAATTGACCATTCAGAGCACCAATAATAAAAAAAGGCAGTATCTGTTTACTTGGAAAGTAAGCATTCCAAGTAAGCAGATACTACCTTTTGGCTTTGCAGAGCACGATAGGTAATGTTTGGAGTGGCTGTGTGCAGCAGCATTCGTTTCCTTCTAGTCTGGAACTTGATTTGTATTACAGAACAGAGTGGGGTTTCATAAATTTACCTGCCATTTAGTGCCACATCAGGGTACATAATAGTGGGCTAAGTAACTATTGTACATTCTTTTTCTTATCTTCGGTGTTCAGATTTTAAAGAAATAACATGATGTTCTCCTTTCCCCAATAGTGTAGGCTCATATGTCACATATAACACTTTCGTGCATTTTGTCTGTTAAAATTGATCTTTCACTTGATTCTGACTCAAAATATCATGAAGATCAAGAAAAAAAGGGATTGCATTTTTGATGGGTCGAGAAAATGGTCCAAAATGGCAAAATCAAAGATGGCCACCAATGTATTTAAAAATTATCATTTTTGCGAATAATTTTGTAACTACATACGCTAGAGACATAAATAAGATGTCTATTCTTATGTTTTCAGGTATGAGAAAGCAAATTCTGTCATTTGTTTTTAGAAAAAATATTGTAAAGTCTATATTTATGCAAATATAAGCAAAAACAACCGGATATCGCAGTGAAACTGCGACTAACATTGTTTTGGCTGATAGTTTTTTTTCTGTTTTGATTATGCTTGGCTGGCTCCCCTATGGTGATATCTGGGCGGATGTGGAGCTCTCATCCTTGTGGTTTTTTTGTAAAAATGAAATGAAATGAATCGGGCATTAGGCCACTTTGTGCACACACAGGCTAAATTGGACCAGGAGAACCTCCTGAGGATGGTGAGATGAGTGAGATAACACTGCCTTCCAGACACATGATTTGAAATTCAAACCCTGGAGGTCTGAAGCAGAGTACGCTACCTCTCGGTCACGGGGGTTTCCCATCATTCTGAGTGGATGGGGAAAAAGCATTTCTAGTTATTGACAATCATGTCAAATATGAGAAATACGGGAATTTCGTCTCTATATCTAGCCTAAATGGTGAATACGCAGCAGAAAAATTAAAAAAACTTTTGCAGTTCTAGTCTATGCACATGTTCACATCATATGGTCATATTAGGCAGCCAAAATAAAATCAGCGATTTTTTGATGATTTTACCTGACCTGGGCCAGTCCCTTTAAACTTCTACATTATCGTTATATATTATCATTAAAACAAACTGAAGTCTACTTTGTGCAAGAATGTAATTTTAGTAACTGCCTTTGGTATTTCCTTACATTGAAGATAATATTTAAAAAGTGGTAATTAAATGAATAATATTTCAGAAATTTGTTGATATTATATATCATAGGGGGAGGGGGGGGGGGGTGAAAATAAATGGGTGATTAGGTGAACGAATGACTGGGGTATTCAGACACTAAGTCTTTTTTGCACATATAAATTATGACTAAACTGGACCAGGATAACTTCCAGTGTACATGGTGTATTACAGCTGTACCGATTTTTCAAGAAGTGACAATTTTTTGTACATCCACGGGTATGAAAATCACATATGTACTGCATATTCAAGGGTCAATTAAATAACCCAGCCGTATTATGTGTTTATTCAAAGGCTGCTTTGTGTGTAGAACATTACGCCTAGATGAGTGTGCTCTGCAAAAAACAAGGTTTTTATGTTTTTAGACAGTGACAAATTGTTTGTTTTAACTTTTAGGCTATCCCGAGCATTGTGTCTATTTGGAAAGGGTGTTATCGTCCAAATCTGTGTAGGCCTATTAAATGATATGTTTTCGCCCGAAACTGTATAGGGCCTAGTTATTTTCGACTAAATTTGTATATTCTAAGGTATCCTGTCTGCACATCGAAGCCAAATTTTCACCTAGTGCCACAGCCCCTATCGGGGAATAACCTCCTGACCATGGTGAGATGTATCAGATGGCACTGCCCTCCACACAGTATCCTAAGTTTCATTCAAGGCATAGCACACAACTTCTACGACACGTAGCAGATATCTTATGCTATGTTTTTATATTTTTTTTGCTTCAAATTGAGAACAATTGAGTTTAAACTGTTTATTTCTAAAATATAATGGTGTTATCAGTTTTCTCACCTTAAAAACTATACAAATCGATATATTATACATGTTTTTGTGTTCCTTATTTCAAAAGTTATTGTGAAATAGATAATATCTTGGAAACATGGCGGCCATTTTGGATTTAGTCAATTTTAATAGATTTAAAGAGTTAGAAAAAAACTCAATCCCTTTTTTTCTCATCACTACTATGTTCCAAATGGGAATAAACAAAAAAATCACTTTTAAAAACATTTTGCACGAAAATACATAAGGGCATATACTACAATGCTGTGGGGAACCTCCGTGTCGTGAGAGTGTACTCGACTTCAGACCGCGGGGGACGAAGTTTGAATCCTGTTTTGAGTTCTATCTGATTATCAGGTTGTCCTACCCATCTCTGGAGGTGTCTTGACCCAGTTTTAGGCTGAATGTGAACAAACGTGTTCGTTCGTTCGTTTGTTCGTTCGTTCGTTCGTTCGTTCGGTCGTTCGGTCGTTCGTTCGTTCGTTCGTTCGTTTGTTCGTTCGTTCGCTCGTTCGTTTGTTCGTTTGTTCGTTCGTTCGTTCGTACGTACGTTCTTGCTGATCGTGACCATTATTTCATGCAACACGTTCCACCGCTGATGTATCGATGCTGGAGACCGGCTTTCGGTGCTGCTCGTATATCACTTCTGCAATATCACTCCTGTCTGTGGACTCCAGTTTGTGCGTCGCAAATACCAGTTGGGGGGATTGATTTCATTTGATGTATATATGCTTGACACAAAAAAAACGCAACACGGCACTGGGCACACGACGTTGATGCGACGTTAAATCAACGTCAATGACGTTGATTTAACGTCGCAGCAACGTCGTGTGCCCAGTGGGTACGTACGCATAAACATTGAATATGCACGAAGCTGGGCCCGTATTCTCGTACAAGTTACGATACATCGTAGGCTTCTGATTGGTCGAGACGGCCGTCTCGACCAATTAGAATCCTATGATGTATCGTAACTTGTACGAGAATATGGGCCCTGACGTATGCCCTACATTCACAAATTAAGGAGAGATCTGCCAGTAGGAATTGACTTGGTTGGATCTTATGCCGCCATTCCCTGCTTGTGCATTTGCATTTGCTGCATTGCTAAAGCAATGTACCAATATCACGCTCACATTGAAACGTTGTCAAACGAGGCATTTCAATCGAACTATATGTATTACGGTAATTTGTCTAGAGTTTTTTTTTGGTGGTGTCTTGACCCAGTTTTAGGCTGAATGTGAACATACGTGTTCGTTCGTTCGTTCGTTCGTTCGTTCGTTCGTTCGTTCGTTCGTTCGTTCGTTCGTTCGTTCGTTCGCTTGTTCGTTCGTTCGTTCGTTCGTTCGCTCGTTGGGTTCTTGCTGAAAATTGTTCCCTACTAAATTGCTGTGACTGCTGGTAGTGCCTTCAAGGCTTATCGGGCACTATTCCATAGCAAATCTCACACATTACTGCAATGTAATTTGCTGATGTACATTGTATATCAAAAGATCTTAGAGATCTGATTGTTTTGGCATATTTGCAGCAGCCCTGATGAATGTGGCGTCGCCGCTTTTTAAGGACGGAAGTAATTCACCAAGCAGGCCAATGATGACACGCCTGAAAAAAAATAACATCAAAAAAACCTGTATCTAATTAATTACAACGCTGCCTGTATGCTTACAAAAGTATGCATTTTTCACTGATCGGGACCATTATTTCATGCAACACGTTCAACCGGTGCTGTATCGAAGCTGGGGCACCGGCTTTCGGTGCTGCTGGCATATCACTTCTGCAATATCACTCCTGTCTGTGGACTCCAGTTTGTGCGTCGCAAATACCAGTTCAGGGGATTGATTTCATTCGATGTAGGCCTATATGCTTGACACAAAAAGAAACGCAACACGGCACTGGGCACACGACGTTGATGCGACGTTAAATCAACGTCAATGACGTTGATTTAACGTCGCAGCAACGTCGTGTGCCCAGTGGGTACGTACGCATACACATTGAATATGCACGAAGAAGCTGACGTATGCCCTACATTCACAAATTAAGGAGAGATCTGCCAGTAGTACATTTAGAAATTGACTTGGTTGGATCTTATGCCGCCATTCCCTGCTTGTGCATTTGCATTTGCTGCATTGCTAAAGCAATGTACCAATATCACGCTCACATTGAAACGTTGTCAAACGAGGCATTTTAATCAAACTATATGCATTACGGCAAATAACAGTTCGGAGGATTGATTTCACTCGTTGTATATGCTTGATACAAAAAGAAACGCAACACGGCTCTGGGCACACGACGTTGATGCGACGTTAAATCAACGTCGTTGATTTAACGTCGCAGCAACGTCGTGTGCCCAGTGGGACGTACGTACTAGTGAAACATTGAATATGCACGAATAAGCTGACGTATGCACTGCATTCACAAATGGATGGCATTATGCACAAGTGGGCCAACCCACATTAAAAAGCAATGATAATATATGTCATTGATAGCTAAAACTTGATCAATATACGAGTTTCACAGGGTTATACCATTTGATCACTGATTTTGTTACCTTTTTATGTTAATTTGTATTTATTCGTTTTATCCTGTAGGCCTACTCCATGCTGCTGCGCGATTTTTTTCTCAAAATCGTCAAAATGTGGGTTAGCCCACTTGTGCATGATGCCATCTGAATTGAGAAGAGATCTGCCCGTAGTACAGTTGGGAATGGACTTGGGTGGATATTATACCGACATGCTGCATGTGCATTTGCATTTGCTGCATTGCTAAATCAATGTACCGATATCACGCTCACATTGAAACGTCGTTAAACAAGGCATTTTAATCAAACTATATATGCATTACGGTAATTCGTCTTTTTTGTGGGATAAATCACACAAAAAAGTAGAAGATAAAGCTGTCAGTAGGCCATACAAAAATACCCCCCCCCCCCTCTTCTGATATGGGCATGAATATCGGTGGTGGCCAATCAGACGTAATGTAATTAAACAGTAAAAAAAACTGTTGACCACTTTGCTCCTACATATGCGTCGCATGCATTAATTCATGTAATACTGGCATCATTTGATCACGCGGAATAATCTGTTTTTTATCGCGGATTTTCCCGGGTAGCAGTCGCTCGTCATACCTAATTGGTTGTATTCCGTCCACGGGCGAGATATGCCTCAATGTTGGGCCGTCGTCTGCGACGCCGGCCCAACATTGAGCCATCCCTGGCTCCTGCGTTTTGTCGGCTGCCTTGGGAGCGCTGTCCTGTTTGAAGCGATCCCTACGGTACCGTTCTGGATTGGATCAACCGTTGTGTGGGGGCTGGACGTGCGGCTTTCTGGGGGTCCTCGCGGTGTCTCGCACATTGTCGTCTTGTCTTGTCGCCGTTCCCCCGGGGAGGGCTGGGCAAGCATGGCCAGCCACCCATTGTGTATGTCCAATGACACCGACTCGCCAAACGGGTCTCCTGCGCGGTACCCGCATTCCGCCTGTAGCTCTTCTGTGTGCCATTTATTCGGGATCAGCGAACTGGATGTTTATCAAATCAGCACACACGCCGCGCCTGTATACGCTGCTTGTCCAATTGACATCGCGGGCACCGCCGTAATGAATCATCCTGCGACTGCATGAGGAGGACTTGGCCAAACTTGGTCGTTCACGCGCCATCCGCATCCGTTCCCGCGACACTTGCCCTTCGTCCGCACACGGCGACAGTCTGCAGTTTCTCATGAGGCACCAGACTTCTAACCAATTCCAGCTTATTGTTGGGCCAGCGTCGCAGACGCTGGCCCAGCATTAAGACGGCATTCGCCGGGAATTGAACTTCTCCTCGGTGGAGTGCACCACCCCCATCTGCATAAGTTAACACTTGCAAGCTCTCTTTAGCTGTATCAATACCGCAGTGGAAATATCATCCGCCCATATGCTGATATGTCAACATGTAAGGCACTATAAATTAATAAGACCATTCATGTATGCAACGCTTCTATTTCGGGACTTAATTTTATCCATACTTTTGGAGTGATTCTACACCTCTTCTACTTCGGGATTTTCATGCTGAGATTTTTATTTTATTTCGCTTTTGACCGATACATATATATATTTAAAAACAGATACAAAAAAATATACACATTATATCATTCAAATATTATATACAACATTGATCGTGCTGCGCTAGAACAGGCTTATAGAAGCCTCTGCAAGCTAGGCAGCAAATGTGAATATGTGAATATGTGAATGTGAATATATAAATGACATAAATGCGTTGAAATTAACATTTAAAATGTGATCATATGTATTTCAAAATCATTATATGTTCCATGAGTATACATTAATATACTTTTATTTACTTTTCTGATTAAATTGTTGGTAGTTCTTGCTCTCGGTCGACCTTAAAAAGAGTCACCCGACCAAATATCACTGATATATTGATCTATAAAAACCTCAATGTAAGGTCAAATAAATATGTCTACGTCTATGTCTTTTTTATTTCCAACTTTAGTAATTCAGAAAAACATGCATAATAATAACTTTAGCTGAGCTTGACCACATGTATAAAAGTTTTTAATCCATTTTATAAGCCGAATATCGCTAGTTGCACTGAAAGGGTTAATGACAATTGCACTTTAAATTTTGCGGTAACAAGCACAATAAACACAATACGTCAGAAGTGATATTAACCCTTTAACCGCCAAATTATTCATTTGGAATTTTCACCCACTTGAAGTTGTGTCTCGCTGACGCGATCCACAACTTCAAGTTGGCGAAAATGATTCAGATTTGACAAAATGGAGGTCAACAAATTGCAAATTTTGCTGATTAATGTCACTTTTTATCTTTAACAGGTTTAAAAGCTGATATGTCATGTGCTAATAAAAAATGTAAAAAATGTAAAAAACGAATATGGACGGCACCGGCGGTTAAGGGGTTAACCCTTAGAGTGCTGCCCGTGTCTATAAAAGCTTTTAGCCTTTATGTTCGTCCTTAGAAACACAAATGTGCACGAGAAATGAGCACTAGATTTGTAATATTGACAGATACTCTAATTTGAATTATGCATATATATAATTAATTTTTACCCACTTAAAGTTGTGGGTCGCGGTAGCGAGACACAACTTTAAGTGGGTAAAAAATTAAATTGCATAAAGTAGCGCTTCAAGGGTTAAATGGTTATTCGATTATGCAGACACGAGCAACGCGATTACTCGAATGAGTTAAATTGATTGTCAGTCATTCCTGGGATAATATTCCAACTATATTTAATTTCCTTGATTGTTTATTATTGTTGCTAAAAAAAAGCCGATGATAAATAGCCTGTTGGTCCTGCAGCTCGGAGTGCAAAGTGTAATATCGTGGAAGCGTGAACAGGTGGTGGCGTAGATACGAATATCGCAACGGACTAAAATAAATAACAATTTTATTTACACATGGTAAATGAATGTAATCTAAGTCATGTTTGGGCACAACAAAGTGTACATTCCAAAAATACTCTATTAGACACCATTACAAAAACTTTGATAACTATGAAAAATCTTTTTTTACCGAACTGAATAATGTTACTGGGAAATAAAACTTGTCTTGATCCTTTGACACAGTCGCCGTTTGCAAACGACAACATGACAACTATACATCACAAAATAGAAACACAATGCTGTACTACCCAGAAAGGCAAACAGCAGTAACTGTCTTTCTTTAACCCTTTAACCGCCGGTGTCGCATATAATCGGGTTTTCATTTTTTATTAGCACATTAAGTACCACCTTTTAAACATGTTAAAGATAAAATATGACATCAATCAGCAATATTTGAAAACAGTTGACCTCCATTCTGTCAAATCTGAATAATTTTCACTCACTTGAAGTTGTGGATCGCGTCAGCGAGACACGATTTCAAGTGGGTGAAAATTCAGATTGAATAATTTTGGCGGTCAAAGGGTTAAGTAAGCAGTTACTGCGTTTTTGCATGGTAAGTGAGGAGCCATTGACATTTAAAATAGAATCATTATTATTTAATTACGAACATACAGAACAGTGACGCAATCGCACGCGGCTTTATATCCAGGCGTCCTATTAGTGGTTCTGTTTGAGCCAGAAAATAATAGACACAACTGATAAAAACTCATTTCATCAACAAGCTCGTCAGCTTTTTATTGAGAACATAATGTGCTTCTCTGAACGAGCTCTACACGTGTCCCTTTGGAATTCAAATGGTTCATCTACACCCTTTCACTTCCAATGTCATCTAAATGTCGATGAACTAAATGCCGAGTGTTTTAATATAGTTCTTGTCGCCACCCTATCTCCGCGTCAAAATTATGTTTCAAAATGCAGAATGCGATAAGAGCGATGTGAAGAAATTAAGAAAATACTGCCTGACGTTGACATTAAAAAACTAAAAACCCGCTCGTTAGTCTGTCTGCATCTAATGATGTAAATCTCAGCTAATCAGCTAAATCCAATGTTGCTATTTCCGCAGTAACGTATTATAATTAAAGGTACGTGTTATATCATTATTAATCAAGTCCGGGTAATTATACTGTCCGGTGGACTTATGGAAATTTGAGATAATTAATTAATATGGCGTAATACGATCTTCTGTAAACATAATCTGATTATTTTCCGTTGCCACCTGTATCTGCTTCTCTGTTCTGAAAAGCGAAATGGCTGTAACTGCTTACTTGTTAACAATCACCCAGCCAACAAAAGACATTCATCTAATGTTGGTAAAATGTTGGGCCAGCGTCGCATAAATACCATTTCAAATGTACTAAAGTTCTAATCGAAACATCCCATTTAATTTTTACTTGATTAGTTTGGTGACGAGAACTATAATGTATTTTTCTACTGTGTAGTACAATATAACGCCTTACATGAGCAAAAAACATTCACAACTAGACTGCCAGTCAGTCAGAGATTGCAAACCTCCGCCAAAATTAATTATCGCAATCTCATTCATTCATTCATTCATTCATTCATTCATTCATTCATTCATTCATTCATTCATTCATTCATTCATTCATTCATTCATTCATTCATTTATTCATTCATTCATTCATTCATTCATTCATTCATTCATCCATTCATTCATTCATTCATTCATTCATTCAGTCAGTCAGTCAGTCAGTCAGTCAGTCAAGGTATAGGTATAGTATCCATACACAACAGCCGTGAGACTGTGTAGTCTTCTATACAGTTGGATTAAATGTATTTTACTACCAACACATATGATTCGATCGCAATGCGGATTCTGCGTCTGCATCATAATCCGGATCATCCCCAAAATGTAATCGATTGGTCATTGACCCGAAACAAATCCGCTCATTAATTTTCCAGTAGGCCTAATTAGTGAGATAGAGAGATACACTAACCAAATTGACCAAAAACATACCCCTTGGCAGAGGTAAATGGCCCCTATTTACAATAGCCAACCATTGAAAGATAATTTGATGCTTTGGGTCAAGCACGATACCTTTTTCGTGCTGGCGGTAATTTAACAGAGCGGCAAATAATGCACGTGGCATCATGATATTTATCTTTAACCTGCTAAATTAAATAATTTAATTTTTCACCCACTTGAAGTTGTGTCTCGCTTTCGCGACACACAACTTCAAGTTGGTGAAAATTACTCAAACATGTATTTGTTTTATTTGTGACGGAACATTTGCAAATATTGATGTTGAAACACACATTTCGTTCCCAATAACAGCGGTTTAATCAAGGTCAGGAACGTAAGTGTTCAGACAGGTAGCTTATGTTTGGCTCTCAAATGTCCTTTTGGGTAATAACATTACGTATGTAATGTCATCACAAACGACAGGATAATGACGTTTTCTCACTTAGGACACTCGCGCTCTCCTTGCATTATTCACATAATCGCTGTAATCTAAACATTCGGCTGCCGAATTTACTGTGTTCAGTATGGAATGGTCATAGCTCAATTTAGTATTCTCAGAAATTAAAAATCTCTTTGTGCATATATTTTTATATTGATCTTAAATACAAACGAATAATATGATTACGATTAATATGAACCCTTCTGGTATCATTTTGTTCTACATTTGTTATTACCAGCATGAAAAGAGGTGAAAACCGTATGTATTTTAATTTTGTAAGCGTCTGAATAGCTTTAATCAGATCTTCCACACGCAATTTATTTAATTCGAGTGATGTGTTTTATTGAACAGTACTGCAAAAAAGGCAAACAGCAGTAACCGCTTACTTTTCAAGTACTACTGCTGTTTGCATTTGCAGGGCAGCACAGCTAGTGTAATGGTAATGTCTATTGGTAAAACCAATAGACATGATCTGTACGATAATTTCCACTTTTAAAAGTGTTAAATGTTTCATTAAGAATTGAATTTCTTTATGCAAACTCGCTGCCCATTTCGTATAATTAAGCTGAATGGTGAGCCCCAGTTGTCTTGTAATGTCCTTCGCGAATGACCTTTCTCAAATAGATGGTATTAGTAAGTCGTTTGTGTGTGTGTGGGGAGGGGGGGGGGGGTTAAATGGGTCATTCAATTCACCTCTGGGTGGATCTTCTCTCTGAATTAATGCCATCAAGTCTGTGTTTTTCTCGTCAGGAGACGCTCAGTGATGAGCGAGGTCGTGCGACATATCTAAGGTTTCCGCACCGTCGTCCAACCAAACCTTAACCCATCAACGTCGCAACAGCGTCCTGTACCCAGTGGATACTTCCCCTATGGGCACACGACGTTGGATCAACACCATTGACGTTGATTCAACATCCTTCCCACTGGGCACACGACGTTTTCGCGACGTTTAATCAACGTTATTGACTCTGATTCAACGTCGCAGCAACGTCGTGTGCCCAGTGGGTTAGTCCGAGCTAGACGCGAACACATGACTTATGCCTGAGCCACATCGAGCTCATCGAGCCGGCGCCCAGCTGATAATCGCGCGGTATAGGCCTATGTCGCGCGATGACCGTTGCCCCGATGAGTGAAGAAATACATCGGTCGATCATCGGACGGCGGCAGAACGAGATACAAAAGCTTTTTCTTACGGCTCGGTCAACTGACAAGAAAAGCCAGCAAGAATTTTCGTATAATGGTCATTCCGACCGGGGCTTTAGTTCTTTGTAGAAAGAGCAGTACATTTTGAAGTGAAATGTGGATTTAAAATAAATCTCCAGAACTTCGGCTACACATAAGGCATGTAATGTCGCACTAAAAATGGTTTATCAAATATAGTGAGCTAAGTTCTATTTAAAGACCTGAGCTGGTATATAGAGCTAAGTATGCCGCTCTGCAAAGCCAAAATGCAATACCGCTTACTTGTAAGATAAGCAGGTATATTGCCTTCTGATTTTTCACGGCATAATGCATATATTGCTATTTTAATAAATAGTCAATGGGAAGAGACAATGGCATAGTTTCCAGTTAGTTTGTCGCAATGGTACTAATATTACATGCAGAAAGCGAATTAAAGCAGAGGCCACACACCTCCCTCAGTCATCTACCACGCCCTCGCGTACCTGCACAGCATTATTAAATCAGGCCGTAGGCCGTATCCAGTCCGCATCCAGTCAGCAGCTATAGTGTGGTGCCGGTCACGTCATGATAAACTAAAGGAACGCATATATGAATGTATAAAGCGCTAACACGACTATACTTCTAGTCTGTTTTATTAGCGGGTTAAATCACAGTTCTTGGGAAGGTAATGAGCGTTTAACCCTTTAACCGCCAGTGCCGCATATATTCGGGTTTTCATTATTTATTAGCACATTAAGTACCACATTTTAAATAATGTTTAAGATAAAATGTGACATCAACCAGCAAGATTTGAAAAGAGTTGACCTCCATGTTGTCAAATCAGAATAATTTTCACTCACTTGAAGTTGTGGATAGCGTCAGCGAGACACAACTTCAAGTGGGTGAAAATTCCAATTGAATAATTTAGCGGTTAAAGGGTTAAACATCAAGATATGCAGATGTTAGGTATCAAGTTAAACAAATGTGAGTAATTTTCATCCACTTGGAGTTGCGGGTCGCAATAGCGAGGTGCGACTTCAAGTGGGTGAAAAATTAACTTAAAAAGGGAAGAGGTTTAACAGATAACGACAGTCTCAGTTGCTGACTGTGGAGGCTGCTTTTAAAGCTTGGTATTGTGTGTCAAATCTTATTGGCATATAAAGAGATTATATAAAGATGTTGCCAGAAACGACATCGCTTCTATTATCTTAAAATTAAAAATTAAAGTTAATCCTCAGCTATGTATTCTGCGGCCTTAGCATTTTCCAGCTCGAGCCACATAAACAGCCATTTATTCTTTGACGCAAATTCTCTTACACAAAATCATTGCCAAAATACAATTGAAATTAGTAGAAAATCGATGATCGAAGTAAAATATTTTCACACCAGCTACGAGAAATTATGGCATATTCTGCCGTGCAAAGCCAGAAGGCGGCAACTGTGTACTTTTTAAGGGAGCAGTTACTGTCATTTGGTGATATATAAAAAACCTGGCTTTGACAAGCTAATTAATTGGCCGAGCGGACAAACGACACCTAATCAGCCGGGTGTTGTTACTTCAGGTGATCAGCAGTACATCAGTGTAATGTCGTGCAAAGCAGAAAGACAGTATCTGCTCGCTTGTAAAGCGAGCAGATACTGTCTTTCGGCTTTGCAGAGCGGCGTACACTAGCCCGGGGTGAGAATTATTCGCAAATCTGCTGAGGATTTTCAGCAGGACTAATCCGCGGTGTGATGTACTGTAATAAGCCAGCAAGCATGAGACGTTGGCACAACTTTGGTTTACTGCTGGGACAGCGTCGTAGACGGTAGGCCAACAGTAACCCAGCGTTGGGCCAACGTCTCATGTTTGTTGGGAAGCCGCGCCGACCTCGCTCCGACCCGCTCCAATCAGTTAACTCCGCAAATGCCGAAGGCGGCGCATGCATGCATGGCAAACAGGAGATCTGCTCTACAAAGCGAAGACACAGTATCTGCTAACGTGTAAAGTTAGAAGAAACGGCCTTTTGGCTTTGCAGCACGGCAGAAATTATGTACGAGACTCAGTGTTGATTACATGTTGACCAACAACCGTCTGACTAGCGTCACTTTCCCGTCTAGCACGAGGATTGTCTTGTTGCTGATATTTCGGGGACATGTTTAGAGATCTCTTTTTAACATTTCATGATGGCTCCAATATGTAAGTGACCGTGAGCGAAATGTTTCCTGCCGCAAAAAGTTTTTGTGTAATCGTTGGACTCAATTAGCATGTTAATTTTCCAACGCACGTTCGTGGCCATTGGCTAGATCTTTTTTTAATCTAAATAAGAGTTACTATATAACATAATTCCACTACATGACAGTTTCATTCGTTTCACCAGTGTCTCTACTAACTTCAGATGACGTACTGTGACACTGATAGGTCAGTGTACATGAAAGTATATATTGGGATATGTCAATTTCATCTTGAAAACTTGTAAAAACAATAAATTCAATAAAATCAAAATATGTTTGACTTTCGATCTCAAGCAGCATCTTAATTTTCCAGCGCACGTTCATCGCCATTGGCTAGATATTTTGCCTTGACATACTAGTAACTCCCATCACTGGCAGAATCAACATTTCAATGGAAACTAGTAGTGTACTCACTCAAAATTCCAAAGAATTCCACTACTTCAAAAACATCTCTTTCTAAAAACGAGCTAAGACATAACACGCCTGTATCTAACTTGAGATTAATTTCGAAAATATTAGAAAAGGTAGTAGTCAACCGGTATCAAGTTCATATTAAAAAAGGTCATCTATCTAATCCATTACAATCAGCCCACAGGAAACATCATTCTATAGAATGGGCGCTACTGAAGTACATAAAACCTAGGGTGAAGTTACAGCTCTGACAGCGTTTGACTTGTCGGCTGTTTTCGACACCATTGACCATGTTACAATAACAAATAAACTTTCAGGAAATTCATCTTGATATAAAAAATTCTGGTCATGCTGGTCATGTCAAATTTGGTTTTCTTCTTATTTAAAAAATAGGCATCAATCCATAACAAATTGAGACATTCTCTCAGATATAAAGTTACAATCTCATATGGAGCTTCACAGGGCTCCGTACTGGGTCACTGCTTTTTACTTTATACACGACATCACTCAGCGACATGATCTTCAGATTCGACATCAATCATCTCTTTATACTGAGGATAAACAAATTTACATGTCTTATCTGTATCAAACGCTAAGGAATCTCTAGAGAAGGTGCAACATTGTTAATGGGTGTGTCGCACCTGCATCATCCAAAAACCTTTGTCTGTGTCTATACGAAATGCCCAAACAATTTTAACATGTTGACAATCAGATTAAGTTTAAAAATGGCTGCTGCACTCTTATCTTGCTGAAACCAGATTAATTTATGGCGTCAGAGTTATGTCATGTAATCAATCCAGAACATTATCCGGGACTGGTTCTGGGGAACAGTCACAATTCCCGAATATATTCGGGACTGGTCCCCAACGGATTAGCATTCCGTAAATTACTTATTTGATCCTAGCTCCTTGGTGGCCTGGCTGCCTGTTGACGAACCTGTTTGGGCCTGGATTATGACATATGATCATGCTAAGGAATGATTTGCGCGCCTCTGTTCTCGGTCCGCTCAGTATTTAGGCGCTAAGGAAATTTTATTGATTTGATTATTAGATTGATGTGTTTGATATTCATATACAGGATTTTCAAAAAAAGAAATATATGATGTCAACATAACATATATTGGGTAACAATGTCATTGGTCCTTTGGAAATATCCCCAACAAACGCAAAATAAAAGCATGGGACGATGTTCTCAGAGCAGCTGTTGACCTACATTTTAGAAAGGTGACCGAAAATGGTCATCTCCCGAATAGATGCTTTATTATTTACCTGGCATAAGACGCTAACCCAGAGACATTGGCCAAAGAAATGCAAGAAATGTGTGTCTGTGTCTTAGCTCCGAAGGTCAAGGACAAGTCCTCTATGTTAGGAGTTGGTGTAGGGAAGATGGCACGGTGTCGTTCCCTTCTGGGCCTTCTCTCAATGGGAATATACATTCCTCTGCTGTGCAAAGGCAAACACCAGTGACTGTTTATTTATCAAGTAATCAGCTATCACTGTTTGCCTTTGCAATGATATTGAGCCTTTAACCCTTCAACCGCCAAATTATTCAATTTTAATTTTCACCCACTTGAAGTTGTGTCTCGCTGACGCGATCCACAACTTCAAGTGAGTGAAAATTATTCAGATTTGGCAAAATGGAGGTCAACTGTTTTTATATATTGCTGATTGATGTCACATTTTATTTTTGTCACATGTTTAAAAGGTGGTACTTAATGTCCTAATAAAAAATGAAAACCCGAATATATGCGACACCGGCGGTTAGAGGGTTAAATTAGCATTCGGTAAGAAGGGATGCTACATGTAGCCGCCTACCTTGGCTTCAGGTTACACTGACCCAGTAAACACAAAACATTTGTATACCATTTATGCAATGGTGGACCAGCGTTATACAGATGTTTGGTGTTAACTTGGTGTTTCCATTCAACGAAAACAAATGTTTCATCGGCTACACCGTCGAGAAGGCAGGAGAGAACGTTCCGCTATACGTCACAAATATAATATCAGCATGATCAGAGGGAAGAATCACAATGAAATATAAACTGAATGTGCCGTGCTCTCGCCTGTCTTTTTGTCATAAATCCCTATTGTGGGTTTCAAGCCACTGTAGTGCAAATAAAGCAAACAGATACAAAGCCAAACAGCAGTGTTCGCTTACTTTTTAAGTAAGCAGTTACTATCGTCTGACTTTGCAGGGCAATGTAGAGCCTCATCTCGTGTTTATGTAACCGAATCTAGTTCACAATATCACTTTCGGCGAACGTGGTGGTTTTATATTCCCATTTACGTTTTCTCATTTACAACTTATACACTCAGCTGATTGAATACGTGCAACACGCTGAATATGTGATTGAAAACCACACCGCCGTGCAAAGCCTAAATACAGTATCTGCTTACTGTCCAAGTAAACAGATACTGCCTTTTCGATTTTGCACGGCGGCGTACGAGAAACAGAGAATGGGACGCGTCCGGCTGACAAGGGTTACAAAGAGCTGTGTGCGTAATTAATCAGACGGTGATACAGGAAATGAAAAAAACAGGCACCATGGTGGGGTGGGGTGCCATCAAGGGACGACGATCTCATGGGAAAAATGGCAAACCAATCCGATGGCTGATCAGTAGCGGATATTGATGTATATAATCAAATAAACTTGGTAATCACGGTGTTCTATGTGATCAAGACCTGGGGTAAAAAGCTTTGGATGTGATCAAAAGAAAACTGGCAGTAGCTTGTAGATATGCAGATAAAGTTACTACGTTTGACCTCTTCGAGGGCAAATTTCTGATGTTGTAAAATATGTTATTAAGTTTCACCTTTTTGTCAGTGCCCCAGCGAACACAAAGCATTTGTACAGCTTACTAAAGTTATACAAAATGTTTCTTGCAAGTAAACACGATGCATTGACCCAGTGTCGGATTACTGTTTGCGCCTCTGAGCTCGGAACACCAACAATTTAGAAGACATAGAAGCTTATTATATTATCACTGTTGCTCCATCGTCTGTGATGCAAATTTTACCTGGATACGTTATACGTCCGTGTCTTATGGGTCCTGGCGGAATTTTGTACTTAGTTCGGTAGATCCTGACCGAAAAGAAATAACGATGGTCTCACTGCATCTGGTGAAGAATCACAACAAAACTGAGACACGTTGACTCGGTGGTGGTCTAATGTTAGGTCGCTCTCTGCGCCGTCGGCCCAGCATTAAACAGATCGCCACCGGATCAGCGTTTCACGTGACCAGGTGGACTCTCTGGCGACAGGCAATCAGAAATATACTAATGCGGAGGAGCCGGCTAAGACGACGTGATCAGGAAACACGGGCGATTTACATCATCCCTGTCATCAGATAGACGGATCGTCACGTCCCGGAGGCGAGAGGTCCCGTCCCGACCCCGAAACAAAGCTGGAACAACGCCTTCCGCTTCTTTGGACATCTTCACCGTGATCTGTCATGGGTTATCCCGCGCAAAGCCGAAAGGCGGGAACGGCTTACTTAAAAAATAAGCCGTTACCGCCGTTTGGTTTTGCAGGACAGTGCTGTTCCCAGCAAACGCAAGACATTGAACCAATGTTGGTTCAATGTTGGCTTAACGTCTACGACGGTTGGTCAACATTGAACCAACATTGATTCAATTTCTCGTGTTTGCTGGGTTGTTAGTGGTTCCAAATAGGCACCGGGATCTCACATTATGGTAATGTTTTAGCTGTAATTGTGTCTGTAGAGAGAGAGAGAGAAAGAGAGATGTTGTCAGTGACTGATTATCATGTGAGGACTCTCCTCATGATCCACAGATGATCACTGCAGAGGGAGAAGCAACCAGTAGGCCTATCGAATACAGCCGGGAAAGGGGGTCCAGGGGGGGGGGGGGGTAGGTCACGATTAAATAAAGGTTATTACTTGACCAACTCGGGAATTTTGTATAACATTGGGTCATTGTTTAAAAAACTAATAAAAAATAAGTCTATGAGTACCCATTGTTTTCTGAGACGAGAAATAAATTGTAATGCAATAAAAATGATCTGTATAGTACAGAAATCGTACACTGCCGTGCAAAGCGACAAGAATACTGCCTTTTGACTTTGCAGAGAAGTTTAATAATTATATCGTCCCTAGCAGCCAAAATTTTGTATGTGCCACAAATTTGATAGCACTTGCATCATTTAAGACGCCAAGGCACGATAATCATACAAGACTACACATTGCGAAGGGGCAGCAATTAATCTTTTCCAAAACGACCAATTTCTCTGCGGAAGTAATAGGCAAAGGTACGCCCCGCCTGTTCTCCTGGGCTGTTATATTATATCTCCTAACGTTAATCCTCGGCTGATATTAACGCCCCGTCAAATCTCTCTTTGATCGGCTACACCAGCAGTCGGTCATACATTGCTCCAGCCTGCTGCTGTATCCTGATATGCGTCCTGTGCAAAACCAAAAGGCAGTAGCTGCTTACTTTCAAAGTGAGCAGTTCCCGCTACTTTGCTTTGACGGACCCCGGCAGTAAATCTTGATTGGCGCGAGGCTATAATTCTCACGGCAAAGCCAAAAGGCAGTCATCTGCTTACTTGCAGAGTAAAGCGTGAAACACACCAACACCATTGCCTACGCGCGGTCCGCACGACCTGGTTTTTCAAGCACATGCATATTTCATCATTGGTACAGCATATGGGTCAGCGCAACGACGTACGCGAGCGCGGTAGGAAACGCGATCTTTTTCAAAACTGTTACATTTTCGTGGCGCCGGTTGTCACACCGGGCGTCGCGCTGGGCGTCTCGCCTCATATTTTGCGTTAAACGTCGCGTTGTTCGTCGCGGTGGTGTGTGCGCTCGCGCTCGCGTTGGTGTGTTTTGCACTTAAGGAGTTACGGTCTTTTTTCTTTGCGCGGCGGAGCTGACGGGTACACGCCCATGCACGCCTTAATTGGTGGGTGAGTGACTTGTGGAGAGGAGGAAACCGTGTTGAGGGTGTCCTTCTGCTAATCCGCGGATCCGCGGACGCGGGCTTCCTGCGGACACCCCGCGGACGTCTGTAGGTGGTCCCGCACAGCCCCCGACCTTGTTAGCTGCCCTAACAACCTCCAGCCTTAATATATTATATAGACCAAACTCATCCCCCCTCGGTATTGTTCATCGAGTTTCCGCCCCGTGGCACCGCCGAGAATTGCAGCGGAAGATCATCAGCCACCAAATTGACCAGCGCTACTCCGCCAAGGCAAACGGCATTATCTGCTCACTTGTAAAGTAAGCAGATACTGCCTCTTTTTGCACGGCGTACTGCTGAAGGTCGGATCGTTTTGTGCATGGCTATAAAATTATCCCGCGTCCAAGATGATGGCGCCCGATATTAATGTTATAAATTATTAGATGAAGCTTGTATTTCACGTTTGTGGCTGGACGTATTGTGATTTGGGCGGGGTTGATAAAAAAATCCGTTACAGTACATATTTTGTTCTATGACTACTTCCATCATACAGACGAGTGTCATTTAGAAGACCAAGAACTTTATATATTGTTTTGCTTGCCTCTGTTTTTTTTTCAACATTAATATGTACACCCTCTGTAGACTTTTTATGCAGATACTCTTTCTATAACATTGTGGCATGCATGATACTTTTTCGCGCACGGTGTCCTGTTTTCTAATGAGGCGTCATCAAACGTATATGACGCATATGACATGTAGGAATTAAAATCGTGTACCTAAAGTCAAATAGACAAATGGTCACTTTTGTTTAATTTATTTCAACATCGATAAACCTACGTCGTCAATTTTTTTCTAAAAATAAATTATTGTACAATACATGCAATGGTTATTTCACCTGCTCAAATAACATCCGCAAAATCTACGATATCCAAAGTAAATTGAGGAAGTGTCCTTCTTTCTAACTGACTCTTTTTTCTAAGAAAGTAGGACATCCCTTAAATGAAATTATTAGAAAGCAGGACACGTTTTCAAAATACATTGTTGACTATCGAAACTTTGGATGCTAATATTTGAGAAGGTTAAATAATGCGCTTGTTGACTTGCTCATTAGAAATCAGGACACCATGTTAAAAAGTTTATCAAACATGACATCATGCTAGAAATCGTATCTGCATGACAAGTAGGCCTAATATAATGTAGTGCTGCACATTATAGCATACAGTGTTACCGGACGCATGCGAGAGTGGGAGACATTATTTTGTAATGGACAGGAAGCCACCTAAGCAGGCTGACATTTCTGATGTGCCCGAGGAGGAGAACACAAAGACTAAGTCATGTACTCCTTTCACCATCCTCTTCTATGACGCTGGGCCTACATTAGCTCAGCATTGGGTCAACGTGTCGTGTTTGCTGAGATCCCTGTCTTGCATGTACACACCCGTGTACAGGTGATCAGCATATACAGTGCTATTCATTTGGTCCTATCATGGACAAAAACACGGTTGACGGTTGACGGATATCGGTTGAACTCCTGAACTCCTGTTCCCACAGAGAACAGGGACTCTGAAAGGAGCCGTTTTGTGTGACATAGCAAAGCAGTGAGCTCTATGTCATAGCACTGCAGGAGGCGGAGTCTGGTCATAAGCAATGAGTTCTTTACCATTACATTGCTAGCTTGGGTGATGGCACGGCGGCTAGGGATGGCTGGCTAAAGATGACGGTTAAATGATGGTGGTTTCAAACACACTCAAAAGGGTCAGTCCTTGCCCTTTCCTCTGGTGGCTGGTCGCTCAAACGGCTGTTTCTATATGGTTCAGCAGCCCTGTTTCCTTGTCTCTCAGACTTACGTTGCCAATGCTTTGTACAATCACCTACCTCACCAGGTACTCAGTATTGTGGGGAGCCTCTGTGACCAATAGGTAGGCCTCAGACCGCCAGAGCTCGAATTTCGAATCCTGTGTCTGGAGGACAGTGTCATCTCATTCATCTCTCCATCCTCAGGAGGTTCTCCTGGCCCAGTTTAGCCTATATGTGCAAAAAGGTGGCCTAAAGCCCGATTCATTTCATGTTTACCTCACCAGGTGAAAAGAGAGTGGCACTATAAGGTTTATACCAGAACTAGTGCATAATCTCGCGTCAGCCTTCGCGCTGCGCGCTCCTCTGCTCTCATGGACAATATACCATGTCATCTGGGTCACCTGGATCTGCCTGAATAAAACTGAACAGGTGATTGTCACAATCACCCTTCCAGTGTGAGCAGCGTCGTTAACAGGCTAAGTCGCGTTCACTATGCGCGGCTGAAAACGCTGAACTTCTGCCGACATTTTGTCATGAAATGCCCGCATCTTGTGTAAAATGACGCTTGCATGCATCACTGTAAGCCCTATCCCCTACTGTGGCACAATTTATTTGAGTTGCCATGGCTCAATGAGCTGGCACAGCACAAAGCGAATGTATCATAACAAACCAATATTTTAAACATAATTTAACCTTCTAAAATATTGGCATCCAAGTTTGCGATAGTCAACAATGTATTTTGAAAACGTGTCCTGCTTTCTAATAATTTCATTTAAGGGATGTCCTACTTTCTTAGAAAAAAAAGTCAGTTAGAAAGAAGGACACTTTCTCAATATACTTTGGATATCGTAGATTTTGCGGATATTATTTGAGCAGGTGAAATAACCATTGCATGTATTGTACAATAATGTATTGTACAATAATGACCATTTGTCTATTTGACTTTAGGTACACACCAAAGCGATTTTAATTCCTACATGTCATATGCGTCATATACGTTTGATGACGCCTCATTAGAAAGCAAATCATAACAAATTTTGCAATTTTAGTTACGGCAACGCAAAAAATGTATGTTGACCCAGCACAGGTAACCCAGTCGATTTGCGTTGTGTTGGCTTTTTTGTCACACAATTTTGTTTGGTTCAAACGGCTTAAACGAACATAGAAAATCTCAAATTTGAGTTGAGTTGACATACATTTTTTATCTATTCAAATACAAGTACGTTACGTCAACCTATCTTTAATTAAACGTCGCAGGACAATGCAATCAAATCGTGTTATTGTAACCATTTTGAGCCTAGTTGGCCTATTTGAACAAGGTTGCTAAACGGTAACTGGCCCTAATTCAATTTTATCGACGCTGCTCGATAAAATAGGAAGCAACAATGCACATATATTGTATCACACGATGTTAAGAAAATTGACCTTTGTCACTTAATCTTCTTTGGTTTAAGCAGCCTAAGCGAACACTCTCTTCTGACGTGTTAGATTGAGCTATCAGAGAAAAAATACAATTTGTATTACGTTGGATAATTTTTTTGACTAATTAAGTGATAAATTAGCCCTTTAAGACTTTGTGAGTTACACAGAATATATAATATCTCAAAATAAAATCATTTTCAGTTCTCTGTTCATTTTTGTGTGAATCTGTGAGGGGGTAATATATTTTTCTTAAACATGTTAAGTAGCAATATTTTCATTGCTGTCTGTAAGAAATAACCTTCTAGAAAAAAAAAAATTCCTCAATCAAAAAAAAATGCTGGTTGCTGGTCACTGTCCACTGCTGTGGTCTGCCCGGTAACGCTGGGCCAATGCTGTACCAATGCTCTTCCTACGGTCTAATGATGACAGGTCACAGAGATAGTTGTGTTGGCCAAATGATGGGCCGGCATTTTAATGCCGCGCCAACGTTGGTGGAATGTTGACTCAATGAGCAGTGAAATCGTTTTATTTGTTTAGATAGCTGGTTTTGATTGTTCGATGGCGTCGTTTTTAAAATGACCTAATATGACGAAAAGTGAGTGGCTCACAATAACTAATTATCGTTGTATGATTCAAAAATATTTTATGATATAAATGAATTGATTCTGATGATTTCAAATTAACCAACTCACTCTGAGTTGGCATTGTGTTCTAAGCTACGGTACGAACCGGAGTATCCCAATATAAACGAGCTGAAAAGATGGTAACAATTGTGCCAGGTCACCTCATTAAAATTAATGCAACAATTTTGCCTCAAAAATATTGAGCTAACATGGCGGAACAGGGTTTTCAGTGCAGTGTGAACAGAATATATCGCACCGCGCCGCGCCGCGCCATTCCGCTCATAGTGTGAACGAGGTTGTGCATAAACGAACAAATGTAGATGTCGGGGTATTTGCGATTTCCTCCATGACGACTGTGGCGTCCATCTTTTTCCCGCTATCATTAAAAACTCTTAAAAAAATTAAACATTAGATTATATAGGCCTATATAATTTTTACCATTTCAACATTTTAATACAGACGTGTTTGTTGTCGTGAGCTCTAAAAAATATGTCGTGCATAAGTTTGATGACTTGTAGCAATTAAATTGAGTTCTATCTGTACTATAGACGAATATGCTATATAAATATACTATATATTTGGTGGACTAGATATTATGAACCAGCAAAAAAATGTTTTATCCAATGAGCCTATATGTGGCATAAAACATGGAAATATGATACCAACAAAACCAAATGTTCCCCACATAAATCTTCATGCTGCTATATGTAGCGTGTGTGGGCACCTTATTTTGATAATGGTGTATCTATACTCTATTATCACCCCATGTAATCTTTCCGTCTGTGGTAAACCTATTGCTAGCCGTATTCATGACATCAGCGTGGCCGAGGTTGTCGCTAATGATTTGGCAACATACAGCCACGCCCGGTGTTGATTACGTGTACATGTACATTATCAGAATGGTATCAAATACATTGACAATACTTGAAGACACATATACATAAGACGAGATGCTTTTTTAAGGAAGCCTACGACCTGTAGCTCTATCGGCTTTTAAGCTGTACTATCAGTACTTAAAAAAAACATTCAGCCACACACATATTTCATTCTCCATACAAAAATTTCCATTTTACTGTTTCTTATACATTTTTAAATGAACCGCTCTTTTTTGTACTGTGTCTCTGAATAATCAGCACGATTAAACAGCACGATTAAACAAATTAAAAATGCATTATAATAATAATAATTATGCATGCATGTTTTGTAAGAAAATGTCGGTTTATTACCAGACCTGGGTTCAATTCCGGAATTGCGCTGAAATTCGACCTAATCCCCAGACTAATTCCATTTTGTAAATTGGTCTCCATGTGGTACACAGGTGAAATCTGCAATGCCCCTACGGGTAGAAATCATCCCAGGATATTACTACATGTGTGCCAAGGTCATGCATGCTTATTCATTAAACCCACAAATCGGCCATAAATTGTCACATATTGGAAATTAAATTAATGTTTAAACATTAAGATTTGCAAATGTTTGATCAACTAATACGAGTAATTTTCACCCAATTGAAGTTGTTATGACAAATAAGTCTGTAATGACTTTCGTTCTGTCAATAAAATATGTGTCTGTCTGTCTATCACACAGACACAACTTCAAGTGGATGATAATTTAAATGAGATAACTTAAATTTTACACTGAATTTGATTTTTCCTAAAAAGTGCGAATCCAATGTATACATGACGGCATAGTTTAGCATATGCTCAGCTAAGCTATGGCCACCAAATAACCAGAGCTTAGCTGAGGATAAAGCTAAGTTAGAATCTGATAAATACTAACTAAAATACTGTAGTATTGTTTTACTTGAAAATTGAGCACTTAAGGCATTTTGGCTTTTCACGACAAAGCTGATAACATACGATATAATTATGGAGGATTATCGGGGAAGCAAAAAAATAAGGTAGACCTAACCAAATAAACTAGAATCTATTGAATTGGAGAGGAGCGCGTAGCGCGGGACTAACGCGAGATTGCGCACGTGTTCTTGCATCAAACTTATAGTATTGGCCCCTAATTCCTCTCTTGGTGAGGTAGGTGTATTGGCCTGTACACAAAGCAAGACAATGTGAAGAGACGAAGGTACAGGGGCCTGATCAACCGAGATCAGCAGCCAGAGGTGATGGGAAAGGACTGATTCCATTAAGATAGCCTCTGATTGACCTTGAGCATTTAAGCATCTCTAAGCTATACCAACCGTGTCCGCATGATACTACCCAGACATTTGTGTAATATATTCCTTGGATAAAAGTGCACGGCGTGACCGACCCAAACACTGGCGTACAGTCTTGACACAAAAGGTTTTTGAAGGTTCTTTTCCATATAGTGATATAGAGAATGTAGAACCTTTTCTCTATAGCACTATATTAAGAGTGTAAGATACGTTTTATTTTGCCGCCAAGCAATAACACAAATACGTGGGCAATTGCAGATTCGATAAACAACACAGAACAGCACAACTTTGGAACGGCTCATGACGAATGATCAACCTTAATTGGTTTTTTTACCGTCCGTTGTAAGTTGCGTCAGCAAGACACTATTTTTACACCGAGATCATTATTTAATATGTCACCCGTAGTTATATTTATCTATCAGCTTCAAATTCAACCGTTAAAAAAAGAGTCATTAGCTCAATATCGCACCGCCAACGTCGGTCCGACTGAGCTGACGCTGATTCCAAGCTGACTTCCATGATTGGCGAAATAGTAAACACACAAAGACCAGCCGCCTGTAATTTGAGACCCGACGTGCTGTTGTTGTTCAGAAAAAAGGTTTGTCAGCGAAGTTTTCATATCGTGCTCTATATGCGTTGAAACCAGCGCATCCCAACAAATAAGAGACGTGGAAACCATGTTGGCTTAATGTTAAGCCAGCGTGGAAGACGATGGCCAAACATTAAACCAGGTTCAACGTCTAGTGTTTGCTGGCATCAGATCTTTGACTGAATGTCGGTTCAGCCTTTTCTGTCGGCTGGGTGCACATTGTTTAGAGGTGTAGCAATGACAATAAATGAATACAGATAGGTCCATGTCCCGCGTGCTTGCATACATCGATCCGTGGACACGCTCCCAATTGCGATTCAATGCCGGCCCAGCGGCACAAGTGCTGGAACAGCATTGAATCACAGTTGGGCCATCGCTTGATCCGGTAATTGGGAGGCAGGTTTATAGTGTGGACGCACGGATTCTCATTGTTGTTTTCATGGCCGTATATGCGTGCTGATTGCTCAAAAACCAATGAATAAAACATGTATGCTGCATGTCCCTGTCATAAATTCAAGCAAAACTAGTGTGCCGATTTAAGCCACACTACCACTGCACTTCCATTTCACATGAATACCCATACATTTTTATTCAGTCAATAATGTTAAATCATTCAATGTTGTTGAACGTATGACCATAATATGAGACTATAAACCCCACACCTTTGACTTTTCAAATCATCGAAGATCCACAAAATGACGGCGATATACGTGACATATTGTAAAAAGTGACAGCGTCAAATTTTGTCTTTTCTAAAAATAATTCTGTATATTTAACATTAAAAAAACAATCAACGCATAAATTAAGTAGCGCATTGTATACTGTCTAGCTCTTCACAACTCTGAATAGTTAAATTTGCAATTTTTAATCACCTAAAGCTGTGTCTCGCTACCGCGATCCACAGCTTCAAGTGACTGAAAATTGTTTGAGAGTTGTTGGCTACAAGAGAAGGAAAATGCCTATTTTCGAAACTAGATCTTGAGATCATTGTCGTGTCTATTTATACATCAATTTGTATCTTCTAAATCACAAAAACAGTTCATACGTTATTGCAACTGCTTTGTCGACCGGATGCGAACCGAACATACTGATTTTTATGCCGTGCTTATAACCACTACGCACGATTAACAAGCCAGAATCACATCACGACCACTTCCTGGCAATACTGCTCTACAAAGTCAAAAAGGCAGTGACATCTTTTTTGAAATGTAACCAGTTGCTGTCTTTTGGCGCGGCAGTATATACTCATTCATGCTCCCCCAGGATCACAGATTAAATAAATGTCAAGGTTGGTGACCCGGCTCCAAAACCACGCGATCCCTTGTTTTGTTTCGTCAATCCACCCTAATTGATTTAGGATTATTACACCCACACTGTTTGATCGTCTATAACTGCCACGCGCATTCGTGTCTTTTTCAACAGAGGGAGCACCTTGTGTCATGAGAACAGTTGAGCGACATTCAACAAGTTTATTGGTAATTTTTTTTTTTTTGGGGGGGGGGTCTTCCTTGAAGGTTTATGGTATTATTAATTATCTGCCTTTCATGTGAGGAGTGAATAGCCCCTGGAAGTCCAGCTTCAAAATGGGTGAAAATGACCTGAAGTAGGCCCTATGATTGAGCATGCGATAGCTTAGAACACCTCCATGAAGCCTTTGGCTTTGTGTTTGACGATAAAGTCAAATTTGTTGACTAAAATAAGTTGAAGGCACATATTTCGGCAAATGGCATCTTTTTATTTTAGTTCTGTTACTTTTTTTGATATTTGAATGTGTGAGGGCAAGATTCCGATTGATTACAACTTTTAGAAACATCCGTTGGCAACGTAATCAGGTTTAGAAAAAAAAACGGACTGTGACAAATGTCCGTCATTACAATTTTGTCTTTCAGATCAACCCTTCGACTATGGAAATGTCATATTTTGACAGGAAAAGGGAATGAGACACCGATGTTATTATTTCTTTCTAAAATCTAAAGATAGTTTTTTTTATAATTTACTGGTCGTAGTCTATGACAACAATTTTTGAACTCGTACTAAGTATGTAAGGTCTCAGATGTATCACATCGTCAGAGACGTTGCAAGTTTAATCACAAATGACCGCTTTCCTATCGGGCCACACATTTCGACGAGAAGGCTCTAGATCACTGAACTTGGCCAATTGACAAGTTCTAAATCTTTGCTGGTCATCGTGAACATGGCCAAAAGACGCCGACAATATTCATGAGATGTTTGTGGTGGTGTAGGGACAAAAAGGAAGGGATTTTCATCAGTGTTGATCATTTCAAAGAAAAAAAACAATTTACGTCGGACCCTTCATCTAGACCCTCAGCGGGCAGGTTTATGGGTAATCCCAATCGAATTTTTGTCACGGTTATTCGAAATTGTATGAAAATTCCAAAATACACACTTATCCGGTACATATCTCTTTCAAATGGAGGGTGGAGAAAGATAATATAAATTTATGATGATATAAGCCTAAATAAAACAAATTTAAACTTTGAAACTTTTTAAGTGTGAAACACCTGGGTATTGGCCTTTAAACCTGCTCTCCGTTTTAAACACAGCTTGTGTCATACTGTAGACATATTCGTTCAATCGGTTTTTTTTTGTAAATGTAGGCTTATTCGGATGATCATTAACGGTGCAAACGGGGAAGCAATTTATAGCTGTTAATTAATTGTGATTGTACAAAAATATATCATTGTTTATTGTACATATTGTTCATAATTTCAACTCCGTTATATCCACAGCGTCTAAATCTGTGGAGAGACGAGCTAGGTGGCACAGAAATAGAAATCACAATCATAAACAGTTAAATATCTCGAATTGAGACACTATGAAGCACCCCCCGCCACCCCCATCGAAAAATAGAGCTCCTTAGTCATATTTTAGATACAATTTATGAATTAAAAAAATGTAGGGACCATCACAGGCACCACCAAGGACGTTCTGAGCTTTCATCTGCTATATTACTTGTATCTGGGTTTCAATATTACGAGTCATTTTCATTCAGATGGAGATGAGAATTGCGGTTGCAATTCCCATCTCCATCTGAATGAAAATCTGAGGGATATCTGCGGGTATGTGGGTGAGATGAGTGAACGGGGTGGTGGCATGGGTTTTCAGTTTTAATATCAGAAGTTACTAACAGTGAAGCTCACAATTTAATGTCGAATGAGCTGTACCTGTCACGCCGGAGATCCGGCACTCGTCCCACGCTCTGGGTCCCATGCCTCAAAGAAAGAAAATACTAGTAGTTCGTTCTCGTTCACTTGCAAATAGTCAACATTATAGGGCGTCTCCATGACCGAGTGGTAGCGTGCTCGTTCATCGTCGGGTTCTCTTGGCTCAATTTAACTTGCACGTAGTCAAAAGTGACCTAAATCACCATTCATTCATTTTTACCATAGTAAAAATTGAGATTTTGTTGGGAAAAACATCTATAAAGGAAATCGTGTTGTGTACTCGTCAAGTCCCACTGGGATGAATATTAATGCTCATGGATAGGATATTGTGCTTTCACAGCTTCCCATAAAACGCGGCAGAATAAAATATTACTATCGATTATTACGAGGTTCGCATTTATATGCGTTGCTAAAACAACACATCGCATTTCCTCAGAAGAAATGTTAATTAGTGGAATTGCGGCATTTCCCTGGACTGTGTATTTTGTAAGTCAGATACAATCCTAAGTGATCGCTGCACGAATATTATTTCTGCTATTTTTGTGTGTGATTTTCCTAATTTTCAAATGGCTCGACCATGCTAGGTAGATAATGAGGTACGTGCTACGAAACGTTGTGCCGATTATTGAGCTGACGTTTGATTAAAAGAGATTAGGACCTTGGACTGATGCTGGCTAAATATATCGCCAACGTCTCAGACGTTGGTCCAGCACTAGCCCGGCATCAGATCATGGGGCTTCCAGGACCGCCAGCATCTGCCTGGCGGGACGCCCAATTAGGCCGACACGATTACAGCCAACGAAGACACGCTTTAATTTCTGACGAATAGTCCTATTGCATGTCCTGCCACGAAACAATAAGCCCTGATGAAAGCAAAACTCGCCCTGATTACGCCTTGCTGCTACCAGCGCTTGCCAAGCCCAAGTTAAAATCGAAATTGGAATTCGATGCCATTTCCGGGGACGAGTTTCTCGACGCCATCTCAATGGTGCAGCCGATGTCTCGGTCGATGCTTGATTAAATATTCGTTAATAATCTCTGAATGGGTGATCGTGGCATTTCTCGATGGTAATGATGATCCCTGCGTGACACAACTTGTACATATAAAAAAATGCCGATATTCTGTGACGGTTTTGTCAACACACTTCTCATGTTAACCGTGGCATACGAAGCCAAGCACAGAAACTGATTACTTGAAAAGTGAACAGCTACGTGTATTCGGCTTTGCATGACAAAAATGAGTGGGGTATAATCTTGACTTCGTACTTCCTTTTGTTGTGATATTGCCACATAAGCGACGTATGTTATTGAAGCAATAATTAGAGTCACTCACTCTCAGACTAGTATTAATATTATAATAGTCAGTTTCCCAAGATCGTCGTGATGTACGTTTGATAAATGGTAGGAAATATTTCCAAATAGCATTGTGATGATGAATTCTCCCGGAATTATAATTTGACTTTTAATTTCTAACCCAGTCGGAATTGCACATCGTAGTACAGAAATGTGTGAAACAAAGAAAAGAAATATTCACAATTCATCATTTGACCCGTATAGCGCGGGGATCGACTTTAGACGTCGTCAAAATTCCAAGTTTATCTTTATCTGTATATTGTGAAAAAAATGCGCTCTAAAGATAAAACATTCTAGTACAGTTCATTTATTAATTCCTGATATTTAGGACAAAAACATAGGAAGCTAGTGAATATCATAATTATTGCGGGGACCGACTTTTGTCGTCAAAATCTGACATCTACATCCTATTTTTCATTCATTTAGAGCTAGAAATTGCGTCGTTATTCTACTAAGGTCAAATCACTTATTTCACACAACCGTTCACTTCCTGGTACTTGTTCATTATGCGATATCTGCCCGTCTATCTTGCTAAAGGTAGTCACGCTTCTAGATTGACAAAATATAGATCGTTTAGCTTTTATTAACGTAACAAATAATTCTGTTTTGGGATTTACTTTGAATACAGCAGAAGTTCTTAACTTAGGTTTAGATGCCAAGCTTAATTATTGATTGGTATACCTTTTGACAATAGCTGTTATTTGACAGTTTGTAACGGTATAATATGTGAGATATTATTAAAGGGACATGCCCAGGCTAATATCGTCAAAAAATCGGTGATTTTATTTTGGCTTATTAATATGACCATATGATGTAAACATGTCCATAGACTAAAACTGCAAAAGTTTTTTAATTTTTGTGCTGCGCATTCACCAGTTAGGCTTGAAATAGAGACGAAATTTCTGATTTCTAATTATTGACAACCATGTCAAAAATAAGAAATACGGGAATTTCGTCTCTATATCTAGCCTAACTGATAAGTGCGCAGCAGAAAAATTAAAAAACTTTTGCAGTTCTAGTCTATGGACATGTTTACATCATATGGTCATATTAATAGGCTAAAATAAAATCACCGATTTTTTCGTGACCTGGGCATGTCCCTTTAAATGCTATATTTAAATCCAGCTCTAGAAATATATATAAAGCTTTACCCGTTTTACCCAACCGAATTTACTGTTTCTCATGTTCTTGAATACCTTTAAAGGTGACCTCCGCTGGTTCAACGTTATTACTCTATTCCACAATTTTGTAATACAATCATGTAACATATCTCGACAGAGAGAAACCCAATTATTACTTCACCATGTAGTGCTGGAATGTTGAGTTTTTGGTCCAACTCCTAGAAAATACCTCAATGCATGGAATGCGAAAAAAAATTTCCCTTCACATACCACACGCACGCGTCCGTGGCAGATTATCATCGTGAGGGACATTTAGATATTCAGCACCAAGATTAAATACAAAAATAAAAATAATCCAAACACGTAAAGACAAAATTGATCTTCTACTTGAACAGCAATCACCATTCGTCTTGTTTAATTGTGCGGTCTGGCCCAGTTTTCCCCATGGTTGAGCGCATCCATTGTTGGTCGTGTCACAACCAGCGCCGTCTTGAGCAGTGTGTGCGTCACACCAACCTTATTTACGTTCTCCTTAATTGTGCAACGATGAAAGAAACGCGCCTATCTGTTCTTCCGCATTGGATGCCACATTAAAACAACACGTGATCGGCATTCAATGCAAAAAATCATGCAAATTGCAAACCTCACAAAGTCGTTAGTTTAACAGATTGAAAGTATTATCTGATGAGCAATATCGTTGAACAAAATAAAATCTAATTTCGAATAAGCATTTAAATTGTCCCGCTAATTTACAGTCGTTAGATTAGATAAGCAATTTTGTTTGTCAGTTCATATACTGTATTGTTAATACAATTGCAGAATGAAAGAATGGCCATAGCCCTAATTATATTTTAATTAACTTTCTATAAAAGGCACTCGAAGGGATGCCCATTATACCGCGCAATAAAAAAAATAACGTCTGTCAGTCAGACATAATGTTACACATAAATGTGTGGCGTACATGTGGCTGTTTCCAATGTGTAAGTCGAAATGTAAAGATCCACCTATCACACACAGTCACGTAACACCGTCCTTGTCACTTTGTTTCTCTATCTATCCACAGTATCCTCGTTTGTCCCCAGTGACACTCCACACTGCTGGCTCAGATTACTGTTCCTGATATTCTTCCTGTGTCGAGCTGGCTTGAATATGCTGCGTCAGATTGCTTAAATAGTGAAAATTGATATTCATTGTAATATGTTATCTTAAGTACAGTGAATTATACAATGGAATCGATAAATAGTTCAATAAGCCTCCATTACATATGGGATGACGATAATAATTGCGCGTAATGGTTCATAGGCCTACTTCCTTTATTATGATCGATAAAATCTTCTATTTGACGTTATTTTACCAATGAATGCTTTTTATTTTTACCAAAATCAATCACAACGCGCAAAACAAGCCAACGCGAGCGCGAAAGCGAACACGCAGGCGACGACAGTAAGGCGTTGTCCTTTTCGTTCGCTTTCTCCCCCGCGTAAGTGTGTTTTGCATAGATGACAAAATCCTCCCTTTAGATATGAAAGGGTGTATCTGCCACTTTCCAAAGTGGCAGATACACCCTCTGGAGATTCAGACTTGTATACACCTACAGATATTATATATATACTTCCTTCGAAGGTTAAACAGGGCAGGGCTAACGTTACACAGCGCTGGCCCTGCGCTGTTCAACATATCGTGTGTGACGGCCATTAATTGATCAGATCGGGCGAGAGATCCTGGCAAGGACCGTAGAGAAGTTATGTGCATCTGTTAACGAGCTATCTGGATGATGTCGCCGGAGAAGCGGAACCCGTTATCCGTCCAGCTATAAATAAAAAAGGATCACACTATATCATCTGTGTATTGTTTCTTACACTTAGTCTTAGTCTACTATTTCCTTTTGATTCAGCCCCATGGATGATACCATCGGGTACTCTGGTGACTATACCCTCTTTTACTCCTGACCCGGTCAGGAGGTATATTATAGGCCGAGGTGGCCATCTCAGCTTATCATATGTACAACTGTAATCTGGGTCAGTTGCTGTGAGAAAACCGACCTGAGGTTTCCCCTGAATTACATTTGTGCAAAGGACATGCACAAGTCAAAAGAGAGTATCTGCTTACTTTAAAAGTAAGCAGATATATACTGCATTTTGGATTTGCAGAGCAGTATTGTTTATTATTTATACATAAATAAGTAGAATAATAATCTGAGATATCTGAATCGGAGAAAAATACATTTTTAATTAAATTTTATCCCGATGCCGCGACATAATATAGAATCTTATATTATCTCATATTATTATTCGTCATCTGAAAAGCTGTTGTTCACCACGTCTCAGCCCTAATGATGGTCCCATCTAGCAATCTGTCACGGGACTCTGCGGTAATCACTAATATCTCGTAGTCATCATTATTTAGAGTGCTCGTTTATTTTTTTCGCGCTTCGTCGTTAGATTTTCTACACCAAAAAAGCAGCAGATATCGTAGTAAACTTGGCAGTTTTTTTTATAAATATCCTAAATCATAATTTATTATGTCAAAATTTTAATATCCCTTGACATGGCTGTAGCTTGATATCTTATTATCACAGCATCACATGGCTGTTCACAAACTACATTATGTTTGGTAATCTCGAATCCGATTAGCATCTGCCATAGAGAACGACAAGGTGTTTGCTATTGATTTTACTCTGGAAAGTAATTCCTCTTGTGGTAATCGTAATCTTAACACTGTTTTCCCATCAAACTCACTGTGAGAACCTGAGAACAACCAGTCAGCTAAAGTAATGATGTTGGCTCAGCTTAGGAAAAATGCCACCCGTTCACCCACAACGCCATACACTCTTCTCCATTACCAGATTACCTAATTTCTGAAAATCGGCACTGTCATCTCGCGTGGCTTATATTCTTACTCCCAGCCTCAACGTCACTGACCGGCTGATACTTTTAGAAAGGGTGGACGCTGCTCTGTAGCGACAACAGGCAGTATCTGCTTACTTTTCAAGTGAGCAGATACTGCTTTTTGGCTTTGCTCTCAAAACGGTTGGATCATTGGTGACGTCACTGGTAATATCACGGTTTCTCAACTATCTAATAGACACGTGACATAGACCCATAGAAGCTGTCAGCTTGTAAAGTCGCAGATCGCGGTTCAACCCCACTCTGGTCTTTACGTTTCAAAGAAACAATATGTTTCTTGCCCGCTGACTCGGGAAGATTCAATATTTTGTGGAGCCTCCGTGACCGAGAGGTAGCATGCTCGGACTCATACCGCCAAAGCTCAAATTTCGAATCCTGCGTCTTGAGGGCAGTGTCATTTCATTCATCTCATCATCCTCAGGAGGTTCTCCTGGCCCAGTTTGGCTTATATGATTATATGTGCACAAAAGTGACCTGAAACCTCATTCATTTCATTTAACCCTTTAACCGCCAAATTATTCAATCTGAATTTTCACCCACTTGAAGTTGTGTCTCGCTGACGCGATCCACAACTTCAAGTGAGTGAAAATTATTCAGATTTAACAAAATGGAGGTCAACTGTTTTCAAATATCGCTGATTGATGTCACATTTTATCTTTAACATGTTTAAAAGGTGGTACTTAATGTGCTAATAAAAAATGAAAACCTGAATATATGCGGCACCGGCGGTTAAAGGGTTAACATAGGGCAGATGTGTCTGAATATTATATTATTACACTGGATATGGACACCTTGTGCCCGTCCAATTGTGGCTCAATGCTGGCCACCGTTCAAAAAGCTGTTCTAACATTTAGCCTTCACAGGCATGATCACGCAGACAAGTGATAATTTAGTAAATCCGTTAGTGTTCGTGAATGTCCGTTTTGTGTCCTGTTGTTGTCCGGCATATTCGCTTCATGTTCGGTAACGTTCGCTACGTCCGCCATAAAGTTTCCAGCATGTTGAAAAACACACACGTTTGGTAGTTGTCCGTTGTAAGTTTGTATCGTCCTGCATATATCCTGATTCAGTTCGTAACTCTTACGTTTAATATTCTGCACATCTTCCGTAGCGTTCGCTGGCGACGGAAAGCTTGCTGGAGAACATCAGACGGATTGTTGGCGAACATACAACACGATGCCTATACGATTATTACCGAACGCACCGTGTAGATAAATGAAAGTAAACTGAACGAAAAGATGCTAACTGGCAATGTAGTGGACATTTCAGCTATGCTAAAGCAGAACGTCGTAACCAAGCCTGTGCATCATTGGGTGAAACACAGAAAATAACTGTTTTCGAGCATAGTTTGTCAATTTTTAATCCTTTTCGGGTTTTTTCCAAATAATAGTGTACGTTAATTATAATTGAAGTTACTTGTATGTATAAGGCACCAAACATCCAGACAAACTATAGTGCTTGTTTTATTTTCTATAAATATCAAGCCTTATCTTGCTAAGTTTATTTTTTTTAATTTTTACCCATTTGATTTTGTGTCTTGCTACCACGACCCACAACTTCAAATGACTAAAATTTATTAAAATTTGTTCAATTTGAGAACAATTATTGGCAAATTTTGATGTTTAGACACCAATTTCATTCTCAATGGCTCTGTCTAATTTTTTTTCTGTAAATAAACCGATCTAAAATAAAATTTATCTTTTTTTATCTTATTTCAATAACAGTGATTTGGTCGACTATTAAAACGGATTAAAAACGACATTAGTTTTGATCAGCAGTATCAGGGTTAACAGTTTACAGTAATTAAAACGTATAACATAACTGAATCAACATGTTACGGCAGTTTGGCGGCAAGTATTTTCACTTGCGACATTCTGGATATTGACCCATGACATTGGTATCCTTGGCACTCTGATTATTTTGTTACAGGTGATAGGTACAGGTAATAATTATGCTGCATGACGGCAGTTAAATATGCCAAATTTGGGTGGCAAATTCAGCTGACTTTATTATCAGTTTGTTGTGTTCTGTTGGCCAAACTTTGTGTAAGATATGCATGCGGCATACGCTTAAGTACGTTTTGTCTGTTAATCTTATGCCTGTGTTAGTTACTGATTCGGTGGCATTCCGTTCATTATGTCCGTGTCAGTTCATGTGAGTCCCCCAATCTTCTAACGGGCTAGTGATTCTATCAGGGGATAAAAATAAAACGTGTACGGTGATGTCCGTTGTCACACATGGAACACACATGGAATGATAAGTGTACCGCGACTGGTCGGGGAATTTAGCTACTCTGGTTCCCAGAGCCACACTACGCGGCGTGGCCGAGCTTCATGTAGCCTCTGGTATGCCCCAGTGGCGAATGTTTGTGACTTGTTGCTATTTTTAGATAAAAAAGGGTAATCCCCGATTTCAGACATTTTTGAAAGGTCACTTCCCCGGATGAAGAGTTGCTCACAGTATTGTATTTCCCCTCTGACGCATTTCCTATGACTTGACCCGGAAAATTATTCACCGGCCTCAATAGCACAGGCATGATGGTCACGTGACTAAGAACATTGGCCAATACCCGGCCATAAATGAAATTGGCCGGGCTCGCCAGGCAAGAATTTAGCATGTCTACTAGTAAGGTCAATGGTACTCTCAGTGTTAATGACTTTACTAATGATACATGTAGTTCAAGGCTCCACTCCAGTCGTGCATCTAAAAGCCACGCTGCGCGGAGGAGCCTCCTTGCTGACTGACTACCTGTCACGAGAGCATTAATACCTTGCCAGTGCTACATCGACAAATGGGCCCGTTTCAAAATATTTATCGGGAGGAGCTCGTTAGATTTAGTAGAGCACGACAGACAAAACAGTAAGACGCGTCACGCAGTTTTTAGCTTCCTCTGGAGACGTCCGGATGATGAAAAAAACATCACTCTGAGTAAATTATGGGAGGAAGAAAACACATTGTCTTCGCTTGGAAAGATTGTTTCCTGGATGTCTGAGTCCCACAGAGCAATCAAATGTCCTGTTTTTGTACTGGGATTTCTCGTCATATATCAGTAGGATTGATGCTAGGGCCTGCATCTTTTGCTAGGGATGAAGGAACAGTAATAATAAATGACGAAATTATTACTTGGAACAATTAGGAGCTTTATGCAATATTGATGTCAGCTCCACTCTATATCCATCAATAAGCTGAGTGTGTCACAATCGTTCACTCGGCTCGGATGTGGCTCCGAGGTTGTGCACCGTGGTTGTGCCTAAAGCAGTGCTCAAAACCTGCGGTGTTCAGTGTAGCCTACAATATTGTGCACTACAAATAATTCTTAAAGTCATTCGAAAAGAGTATCCCGACTTCGAGTTTCCATCTAAAGTGATATTGCGGCGATGTGCAGCGACTTACGTGTATGTAAAGCAATAGGTCTCTCATTCATAAGAAACTATAACATGAAACAACGAATACCTATTTAAAAATCAGGTTGCTCAATGAAATATTGATCCAATGTTTTAGTTTTGGTGTTTTAGGATTTTCATGACATAATTATGTTGCATACTAGTATATTAGCCACATCTTTTTAGTGTGCTGGCAAAGTAGCAGCTAAAGTGAAACATAATTATATGCAAAATGGATGATGTTTTAAGACCACTGGTATGTACATGTACACTGTCGTGCAAACCAAAAGGCAGTAGGCCTATCTGCTTACTTTGCGAGTTAGCAGATACTGCTTTTTGGCTTTGCACGGCAGTCTACGGGCTAAACTGGGCCAGGAGAACCTCCTAAGCATGGTCAGATGACACTGACACTCTATAGAAACAGAGCTCGAAATTTAAGCCTTGCGAAGCCTTGGCGGTCTAAGGTCGTGGACGCTCCCTCTCGGGGTCACAGATACTTCCCACAACATTGGATTGGTATAATCGGCACATTCATTGCACACGCAGAAAAGCTGATAATAACATTATTTATCGCTCAGCTTAATTGCTTTGTATTTTCTGGAAAAAGGGTTATGGAATTGTAGTCTCTTCCCTGGCTATCTGTCTAATTCAATTTGTTTCCAATCATCTGACAATTGAAAAAAAAATAAGAATAAGATTTGATCTGCTTTTGTCGCGGCGATCAATCTTGTCGAGTTTTCAGATACCTTTGCAAACTATCTGTCAAGATCGATAATTGGATGGGGATTGGTGAATGCTACATTTTGTGGAAAGAGTGTCCTTCGTCTTCAAATTTTGACAGCCGAGTAGAGGATGGCAAAGCTAGGGGACTGCAGTATTTCACATTGGGCTTTCTTTGCTGTAAAATGTAATGGCTTCTTTAAAATTCAAAACGATTGCCACAACAAGCGGTACTTGGCAATTATACAGTTAGAGTTGCTGCTCCTGTATATTAAGGCGGTTTAAATACAATTTGTTCAGTTATTTAGCAATTGTCTATTAGTTTGTGTTTACCAGATAGAGCCATGTTTTCCACAAGCAATTCCAATCAAACTACTCACTTTTTAATGTGTTGTCAGGTGGAAATAGTAACCAAATAAAATTAAATGTAAAAATGGGGTTAAAAAAGAATGTGTCTAAAGTGAAGCCATTGAAAACTACTCATTGTTTGTTTAATTTGAGACCAAACATTTGCAAATCCTGACGTTTAAGCACCCATTTGTTCCCAATAGCTGTGATTTAACCTGCTAATAAAACGGAACTAAAACTAGTATAGTCGTACTTGACAATGAAAGGGTTAACCCTTACAAGTCTGAATTTACCATTGTCATCTCCATCCACTACAAGCCGCGAATTGCTATCGCAATTCTCGCCTTTTAGTGAATGAAAATAACTTGAAGCGGGTGGGAAATGAAGAAATTATGTAGTTATTATCATAACAGTTCAACAAAAATTGTCATTCTAAAACCCCTAGGTATTAGGAAATTAAGTCATTCTTCATAGATGAGACTTAAGCAGCATTGGGTCAACGCGTTGTGCTTGCCAGGATGGCAGGTATCTGGCATGTCGCCCTGTAGACGACATGCCAGTCCGCAACTTTATGGAAAAAATCAAACCCGAAAAAAGATCGCTGATTTGTCCTGTAATTGCATGGTTCAGACTTGGTCAGCCACCGTGCATGGCGCCAGCGTGGGCCTCACAAGCAACCCAGATTGATTTCCTTCCTGCAAATTATTCACACAGAACAGTCTTGTCATGATTGCCGCACCAGGACTGGATTAGCAAGTGTCGTTTTCCGCAGGAACCTGTGCCACACTGTGTCCATGGCAGAGGTGACACAAAAAACACCTTACTGATCTCTGGTTCGGAGTTGACTGACACCTAACATAGTACGTGTTCAATAAAGAGACTTTCGAAAAATTGATTGGTTCTATTATCAAGGATGTTACCGATGTAAGCGTATTGCTACTTGATCCACTGTATTTTTTGTACATTTATTGAATTGATTTTGGGCAAGAAATGAATAATTAGTTGTACATTTCAACTTTTAGGAATGAAGTGATGAATTGAAATGGAATTAATCAAATACAGCTCTATGTACACCCTGCGCAAAGATTTTATGTCTGGGATGTAGTAACATTCAGGGAGTTCACTGAGGGCTTCACATCTTCGGATATTTTGAGATATTGCTGATTTGCAAGATAGCTTCCAATATATTTTTTTCGTGACAATTTAATTAGAAAAATGGCATTGCACAAATTTCTAACACAAATGGTAATAAAACCATGGTTTTACTTCGACCGTTGGCTGTCATTTGAAATATCGTGAATTTATTGAATTGACCATGGGATTCCACTCCACATTCCGCTAAATCACATTCGGCCAAGGACAATATAAAGAGAAAATAACCGAAAAATTATGTCAGGTTAAAATCTCGCTTTTATTTCCACACTAAAGTTTATATATGTCGCACTCTACAGTCATAGTGTCTTCATTATCAGAATATTATTAGTGACAGTTTCTGCCGGGTGGTTGTTCTCATTTGCCCCAAATTTTAGGAGAAAGTTGTCTTGAATGTGGAATTATGTCAATCACGTTCATGTCGGTGCCTCATTATGGAACGGCGAAGCGACACGTTTGCCTATAAGTATCCGTCATTTGCGCAACAGATCTTTAGTAATCACATTGTGTGTTGAATCAGGACAAATAACTGTTTCTGTCGATAGAGAGCAGTGCCAGGACACATATTTTTTCTTCCGTCAAATAATGGCAATGCCTTTCCTGTGTGGTTTGCTTCGGGACGGATGTGATTACAACGTCAGCACGAGAAGTCTGCGTGGTATACTCAGGAAAACTTCGGAGCACGCCAGAACGAGGCGGCCTGACACACGCGTGCGCATGCTCGTGTCTGTCGCAGACACTCGGATCGATCCTCTCCATATCAGCGCAGAAATCTTATCTCAGCTGGAGCTGCTGATTTAATTGAGCTAATCGATAATCCGGCTTCCCAGGAGTGACCCTCGACCACCCATGCCGTGAAGGAGTGTGTGCGCGGGGTGGGTATTGGACAATAGTTCCAACATTCAGTCAGATGTTAGCTCACACCACCCAGCAAACGCGATATTCTGGGCCGATGTTGGCTTCTTGTTACAGCTCCCCAACATTGAACCAGCATTGGATCAACGTATCCCGCCTGCTAGACGATGCTGCAAATTGAGTAATTATTGACCATGCATTCCAAATTAACAACACTGAACTTAGTTTTGAGGAGAACCTCTCTGTTCCTCAAATTAAATAGACTCTTGTGGTAAGGATACTAGCTATGAGGAGAGTAATCTCTATTGACTACAACAAGGAAAGGGGTACTATCTTCGCCATTTTCGTCCATTGTACTCACAAAAAAATACTTTCTCTGGGGATTAGAATACAACGGACAAGAAAATGACCAATTACGCCAATGATCATCAGACCAGTGTCTCAATTACGGTGAGATATCTGAGATTGAACGAGAAGGCAGACAGTGGAGACAGCAACACGTCCGTGCAAAGCCAAAAAGGCAGTATCTGCTTACTTTACAAGAGAGCAGATAGTGACTTTTGGCTTTGCACGGCAGAGCACGTCCCACACTTGGATCAACGTCAAATGCATTTGGCCCAACGAGGAGAGAGCACATTCTGCTTGTGTGTCCCCTGCTATTCAGATGGTTAATAAAGTTAGTTTGTTTGTTACACGAGACAGATGCAGACCACCTCGGCCCTCTGATCCAGTCTGTACTGCTGTGCTGATCTCAAGTGATTGTGAATTACGAGTAAATCCGGACTAAGTAGATCTGGATCGTGATTTGGAAGCAACTGATAAAAGGATTCATTTGTCGTACTTTGTTTTCCCCATCAAGCTAGGTCGAGAGTTTTATTTGCTCCCACACGGTATGTGCTTCCCAATTCTATATACACTATTTTATTATTACTATTTTATATTATTATATTAAAGTTAGTGTTTTTATTTGTTTCTCAATTCTCCTTTATTTTCATTTGGCCCAACATTAACAGTTATTCATTCGTCAGTCTTAAGAATCTACTACTGCACCTGCGTGGGGTATTACATCTTTTTAGACAGCAATGGAGTATTGCAACTTTGAGAAAATCACCACCCCTAAAATAGATGCTAAATCTACATACACACATAAAAATTGAGGAACCAAAATGTTGTTGATACTGCCTTTGCAGAGCAGTATAGCTTTAATGTGCAAAATGAAAAATGAGCAAGCACTATATTTTATTACCAAGTGGTTACAAATCCTCATTATAACCTGCCTCACGGGTTTGGTATATAACTGGCTTGGCTAACTGCGTGAGTTTGTAGTTAGTTACTGAAGAGTGATGATCTAGCATTGTGATTGGAATTAATGGTGCTATTCTGCAGTACAAAGGCAGACAGCAGTAACTGCTTACTTTTCAAGTAAGCAGTTACTGCTGCTTGTCATTGCAGTGCTGTATTGTGCTTCCAGCACAGTGGATGGGCGGGAGAGGAAGAGAATATGATCAGACGACCCCGCCCTTCATCCAGCCTACAGCCCATATCTTGCGCAATCATGCGAGAGCGTGGAAAAGAACTAGACGTGCTTGGAAGCTTGCTTTCAACGTGCCACTTTCCAGAGCGAGCTACGTCTCACGCGGTAAATGGAACTCACGTCAAGACCTGCGATAGATGGATTGCGCTCTGATGACAAGCGACTGTTTCACGCTGGCTGGACTTAGCGCCGACAACAACAGGTGGACCAGGTTTCAACACCGCACAATGCAAGGGGAAAAAGCAGTACCAGCTTACTTGAAAGTAAGCAGTTACTGCTGTTTGTCTTTGCATGTCAAAGCAGGCAAAAGCGACTGGAGCAATGCCGGGCCAGCAGGCCGTGGATTGGCACCGCATTCAGCCGGTGTCTTGTTTGACCCTGTATAAGTGGGCCTTCCATTGTGCTGGTACGGCATCTATGCCAAACATGCGTGTCTGCCGACACGGATCAACCCGGTCCTATCACTATGTGTCAAGTACATATTAGCGCCCGCCAGAGACATTCTCATTTCTCTTGAACTCGTTTGTTGCATCGAGTAGGCTGCCGAGAATGGGAAAAC
Organism: Flabesymbios commensalis; assembly: GCA_964017125.1. Classification (NCBI taxonomy): domain Eukaryota; kingdom Metazoa; phylum Annelida; class Polychaeta; order Terebellida; family Flabelligeridae; genus Flabesymbios; species Flabesymbios commensalis. Next base: position 38,814,721 of record OZ024902.1, read on the forward strand.
GTGTCCGTTTAACCCGTTGTTAGACCAAAATCATATGATCAACCTTCGCCACGAAAGAGACACCTTATGGCCATACATGCTTACTAAACGTTACATTTCCACTCCCGAATCAAATAGAAGCTATGGCTTGTGTTTGTGAGGCAATTGATAAATCAAATTCATCTCTGTTTTTTAACATTCGAATTCTAGCCACGGCGTTAGTGTGACGATAACATCTGCACCCAGTAAAATGTGTTATTTTAGGCGCAAAGAAAATACATGTAGAAGATGAGCGGGTATTTCTTAATCTGTTAATGACTGTCAGTCAAATATAGGATCCGCCACTGAGCGATGGAACAACTCCTTTCCAGCAATTAACTTTCCAATGGTTTTCTTCTTAGTACATGCTTGGATAAAACCAATCCACACGTGAAAAATTCCATCCCTGACCCATTGACGACGTGATATCTCACTCAAGTGACATAACCATCTAATCCCGCTCGTCTTTCGTTGTTATTTAAATTCGCTAATTAGGCTATTAGCAGAAAACAAGAAACATTACAAAGACCCTAGTTTGGTTTTATGAGTTTTTCATTCACGGTTGCTGCATTATGGAGTTTTAGGTTTTGAAATAGAAAAAATAATATAAGGCTGAAAATTTCAGGATATGTTCAGAATGTCCTCCTTTATTACCTGTAAAAAGTTCCAATGTTTTCCCTGAGCGGGACATCATTTTTCGACAAAATTCATAATGGCAGCCAAGCGCCATGGTGAAGTTGCAATTCCTGAACTATTTGACATATATTTTAATGTAATACCTCATTTTTACATGTTTTTACTGCTGAATTTATTTTTGCAGATATTGCTAACAGGGTTTCGTTAAAGAATAGATCAAAGATGGCCGCTATTTGAGGTTTCACTAGGAAAAGGTATATTGTCATTCGTATTTGAGGTACACATAAACTTTTAAATCTATCAATTACTAGTAATTGGTGACAAAAAAATAACTCAATAGCCAAAAAAATATGCAGTATACATCTTAATGTATATACTTCATATTACATACTATCCAAAACATCTTATTCAATCAATAACACAACGTTAATCTGAGAGAGTTGTGTCATTTGTTCCTCGTCATCAACTTCAATTTCAGTTCTCATTCAACTTGTGCACTTCCCAGACCTGCAGCATCGAAACAGACAACCTGCTTTTGCTACCACACTTAATCATTTTCATTAATCAAGCTCCGTGAGAACTGGTTCCAGAATTTCATTTTAAATTTGCCATCCCTGGCCTGTTGGTGTTAATCTGTTCCCATGCCATTCTTGTATATTTACTACTGCTTCTGGTGCTAAGCACTCACACTCGAGTTCACAGGGTCCTAGGCAAGGTCTCACACGAGCCTGCATGATCCTAGGTAAGGTCTCACAACCGAGCATGCAGTGCCAAGACAAGGTCTCACACACGAGCATGCATGACCCCAGACAAGGACTCACACTTGAGCCCGCGGTGTAGCAAGAACTCGCACTTGATTCCACATGGTCCCAGGCAAGGTCTCACACCTGAGCTACATGTACTGAGCAAGCGCTTACACACGAGTCCGCAGCGTCCTAAGCAAAGTCTCCAACCCGAGCCTACAGGTCACAGACAAGAATTTAGCGTGAGCCTGCATTGTCTTAGGCAATGACTCACACCCGAGTCTGCAAGGTCCTAGGCAAGGACATACACTATCAAGCCTGCAAGATCATAGAGAAGGTCCCACACCCTATTTATATATATTTATTACAACATGAATAGGAACACGAATAAATTTGTTTTGAGTTTGAAATAACGACAGGGGCATATATGACATATTTTGTAGCGTGGTTTACCTGGGTAGGTCTACATCTGAAAACCTCAGTAGGGCATATATAAGTGTAAAATACCATATCAATTTATCAATGGTGATTGTTTAGTTTTTATCTCCGCCCGTCGAACCTGTGAATAGATTTCTTAAATTTTGCACACACACACTCCCTTAGGGGGCATAGATGTGCCTTTTAAGGGGTTTAAATTAACCTATTAAAATCGCCGAACATCGGCCATAATTAACTTTAATATGCCTGATATCTGGCAAGCCCTGCCAGATAGCTAGACCATTACAAAAAAAAATGTGTGGTTTAATTGGTTTAATTCGATTAACTTTAAAATGTCAGACTATCGACATTGCCGTGCCTGATAGCTAAATGATTACAATGAAGCGAAATGTTTGGTTTTAGTGCGGGATATACCAATAAAAATATCAACTTAATCAAAGTAGAAAATGGTCGACTTGCGACCATCATTAACTTGGCCTCTTGTTTGATTTGATGTTGTTATATTTTAACTGCATCTAAGAAAAATTATAATTAATTCCCATATTTTTCACATGTGTACAATTTCTAAATGGCTAAATTTTTAAATTCAACAAACCTGTAAAATTTATAATATGACCACCACAAAAAATAATATTTATTATTATATTAGGAAAGTTATTTTAATGCATCTAAGAGTATGTATGGCATATATGGCAGTTCTTCATTAGACAATCCCTATTGTGTTTACTTATAAAATAGTATTGTTCTCAGTACACAAATTTACATACTATTACGCTATTTATTACCATGGCTGCTATTAAAATGAACCATTACATTCAACGGGTACTTGTAAGTCACCACACCGAGCACATGTCCGCAAAAATGCATTCCAGTGCTCCTAACTTTGATGATATCCTGAATTGTTAAGGATTTTTAGAGCAGGAAAATAAAATTAATAGTACAAGAGCAACGTTTACCGTCTTGGTGATAAGTTCTGCATGTCACAACTTTTCCCATCAACAGTAGCACAACATACCCTCTCGTCACCGTTTTTCTTTTAATTGCAAGTATCTTAATTCGTCATTATTATTATCACATGAACCACCGAAGACATTGTACTGGACTAATCCACATAATATTACCACACTTGATTCCATAGATACTTTTTACTGCCACTATAAATAAATAAAATAGACAAAAAATCTCATAATTTCTGAAATTGCTCTTCTTCCCCGATTTCGGCCATTTGAATTGTGCAATGATGACGGTTTTACATAGTTAACATAGGATCAGAATTATGAAAAATAAAGCAAAAAAAAATATTACAAAGGGATTATGTGAATTTCTTCATAGGTTATTGATTTCCCCATGAAAATTAGGTGAAAAAGAGGTATTACAAAGACAAATATAGGTTAAATTTGTCTTGGGTTACAAATTTGATATGGCCTGTTCCTCTCCTGAAAAAACTTTGGGACTTTGACATGACCATCTAAATAACTCTCAGCTTAATATTTTTTTTTCATCCTTGCCCGTAAATATGCCTAAAAGTCCTGGACTAATTTCTGACGCAACGTACAGCAACGTTACTTTGAGTTTGGTCTTTCGTGTCGGGCCATGTCAGACTCATAATGATCCCCTCCACGCCAGTCAAGGTGTGATTTGATCAATGCAGACTATTTAGGCTGGCACTGTAAATATAAAATCTCGTTTCCCTGTTCCTGCAGAACAGCGCCATAAAGAGAAGAAGGATTGCAGCACTGCCACCCAGCAAATACACGAAACGTTGGACCATCGTTGGGTGAACGCTGGTCCACCGTCGTAGACGGTGGACCAGCATTCAGCCAACAATGGCCCAACGTCTCGTGTTTGCTGGCTGTAGGGATCGCAGACATGAAAGACCGGCGACCGGTCGTATGAAGGTGGTGGCTGGCTGTGACTGCCATTAGATATTAGGACAGGCGTCCTTGCTGATTTGTGCACAGCGGGTCGGGAGCTCTGCCCTGCATGCGCAGACGCAAACGGCAGTATCACCTCACTTGAAAAGTAAGCAGTTACTGCTTTCTACCTTTGCTGCGTGCATGACCTGTTTTCATTTGGTGCTGTAATTACCTGGATCTATGTTGGCAGGACGTGGACACATGGACGCGTCGGGATCTGTGTAAATCCCACGTTTGTGCTGTGAGTTCCGGGTATGTTGGAGGAAGAAGTCTGTATACAGATGTAGGGTTTGAGCTAATATTAGTTTGAGCTTGAAAAATAATATTATCGTTGGGGTGAAATATTACAATTTTGAATTTTAAAAGTGTAATAATTACCGGTATCAATCGTGGATAGGCTTATCTGGAACTGTACCTTAATGTAATAACAGAACCACGAAACAACAACAAATGAACTAATACTCTGTCGCAGGCGAAAATTGAAACAAAAAAGGTTCCCGAATGTTCTCGTTCTATACGGTATAACAGAGAAAGGTTTCACATGCATGTGAAACGTTTCCCTGTTATTATACCGTATAGCAGGGAACTGTTCCACGCGTATGTTTAACTTTTCCATGATATACGGTATGATAAAGAACCTGGAGAGCTGGTGCTCCGTATAGTCGAGGTGCTTCTTCCACATCCGTGAGCAAGCCGCAGATGAAAGCACCTGCAATTCTGCATGTACGATCAATTTGACGAAAAGCATCAGACCGCATTGACAGATAGTGGTTGTCGCCATTTATTCCAGTGCGACTGATTGGCTCATTGACCTGGCGCAACGGGCGTAGGCCAATGCACAGTCTAATTTTATCGCATATGTCTTTCATTTTTATCCTCAAAAAGCTACAAAGGCATTTACTCGACTGATTTGCTCATTAGCCTGGCTCAGTCAGCGCAGAATGCTGCTCTCCAAAGTCATGTAAAGGCAACATCTTACTTGTAAAGTAAGCAGATACTGTTTTTTGCTTTGCACGACATATTGTCATGTGACAGTCTAATATTATTGCACATGTACATGCATCCAATTTTGATCCTCAAAACGCTACACATATGTATTAATATATGCGACATCATTCCTCTTACATGTGGAGAGATAAGAAACACTAACGACCTCGGAAATCATAGAGGAATAAGTAGGTTAAATTGTTTTGTGAAATTCTTCACAACAATGATTAACCTAGATTTAAAAAGGTATTGATTTTAAAAAAGTATTCGATACTGTTTGGCGGTCAGGTATATGGATAAAATCAAGAATCTATTAACCTATATGGAATATCAGCATGTATTAAGTGCTACATTCTTGGTTAATAGATTTTCGATAAAATTAATTTCATTCAGGATTATAGGAAAGTGTTAGAAATATATATAGTAATGTTAAATCTTGTGTAAAATTAGACAATATCAAGTCAGCATTAGTTAACTGTTACACCGACGTTAGACAAGGAGAAAGCATATCGCCCCTGTTATTTGCTTTGTATCTAAATAATATGGAGTCATTTTTTTTAATTATAATAATGTAAGAATCCGCTCGTTGTCTGAAAATGTGTTCGACAATTGAAGGGACTAGCTCAGGCTAAATTCATCATATGATGAAAATATGTCCATAGAGTAGAGCTGCAAAAGTATTTTATTTTTTTGTGCTGCGCATTCACCAGTTAGGCTAGATATAGAGACAAAATTCCTGATTTCTTATTTTTGACAACCATGTCAAAAATAAGAAATACAGGAATTTCGTTTTTATATCTAGCCTAACTGGTAAATGCGCAGCACATAATACCTTTTGTCACTCACAGTGTATTTTGTTTATAATCTTGATAATTATGTGTATATAAAATGTATTGTGTTGTTTTAAATATACTACGCTCCATGCTAGAGCTTGAATAAATTATTGTCTATTATTGTCCATTATCGTCAGGGTCACATCGACTGACTACCCGAGAAGGCAGAGAAGGCAGTAATAATATTATTGTTGTTCTGCAGCTTTCCCGCTGTGCGCGCAGGGACTAAATGCGGGCAAAAACAGACATTAGTAAATACTAAATAGTAAGCAGTTACGGTTGTCTGTAGGCCTATTGTCATGGAAACTGAATGTAACAGAATAATTAACGTCTTTGTATTACGCAAAACTGATGCTAGTTTTAGAATCATCTCATAAATCATTAGATCACCGTCTACGCTGACCAATAATAACGCTCCAAAAAACATGAGACGATGACCCAATGCTGGGCTAATGATGGTCTAACGTCCTAGACGGTGGGCCACCATAAGCCCATCATTGGGTCAACGTCTCGTGTTTTCCGGGACGTAGGCCTACCTAGTTTCCTATTTTTTTTTCCTGTAAATACATAAACATTGTTTTTGGCATCAAAACGGTTTCCAATTTCCTGAGACCAATTAAGTCTGCACAAAGATACAACATTGTTGTGGTTCAGCCGAAAGTAATGCTACTTATTGTTATTTGCTTTCTAGATATACATACAGTATTATATATTAAAGGTACATATGTTTATGATTCCAGGTGCACAAGATGTCTGAAGAATGTGGATAGTTGCTGAAATCGTGAGATGACGCCGGATTTTCAGACGGCGATATTGCAGATCCACATGCAAACGACGTGCGCCCCCGGTTCGTGGTGAAGCGGTCTAATCATCTAGTACTGCGATCCGCCAACAAGACGTCTGTCACCAGCACCTGTCGCCACCTGCCGTCCCGTTACAGCAGTGGTAATTGGCTGGATTAGCCATCCACATTTTGGGATGTAACAGCATCCGGCTTTTTCATCATTTGTTGCTCCCTGCCTGCAGGTATAATATGACACGTGCGTGCGTCACCGAATGTTAGATAACCAGAATAGGGATCGCGTGTCAAACCCAGTTATTATACCGCGGCATTCTGCCCGTCAACATCTCAACTCACTAAAACCACTAATCAACTCTTGTTGACATTTGATATCCTCAGCATATGAATATGTGCGAGTCCAGTGACGTCATCCATTGCTTCCAAACGGCTCATCGGCCACTCTGAAATCAAAGGCAGGCAGGGCGGATCAGTCTGATGGTCTGCCAAATATATCTCCTAATTGCTTCCCCTTGGACTGGCATCAAGAAGAGCTGGAACCATACCGGGTCTGTTATCTTCTCATAGGGCATTACTCCCTCTGATTATTATGCTACAGTAAAGAGGGAATGCCTCGTACGTGGGAGACCCACCAACTAGGAACAGATACAGATTAAGAAGAGATCAATGCTGGAAACGCCAAAAGCTCACTCTCGGGCGTGCTTTGGAATAGGTGATTTTCCTTAACCAGCAAATCCATACAGGCAAGAAATGAAGTTTGCCTTCATTTAGCAGCTCACACTGTGCACGTAATAATATTATTCTTCAAGTGGTAATTGTTATGATTCACTATGGATAAAGGAGTAACTTATACGGCGAAAACCAAGTCACGTGCCACAAGCGCTCACCTTACTGGTCGAGTTTTCTTGAGTAGCGGATAAAACACGTCCATCAGGTATCCAGAACCTGGTGTTCTACCACCAGCCCGGCAACCAACCAATCTGCAGACATCACCATGGATGTGTTCTCTATGATCAAGCACAGTCTGGTGGCCGAGGGCACGAATCCCATCACCAAGCATTACCAGCTTGGCAAGCATGTCGCCAGCGCTGGACCGGAGATGGTCTGGAAAATATACGAAGCCACACGACTCAAAGACAATAAGGTAAGCAAGTCAGCAAGTTAGGTCCATCCTGAAAGCCGAGGTAATGTCCACACTAGTGTGGAAACTACCTCGGCTGTCAGTAAGGGTAGTTCGAACCGAGTAATGCCCCTCTCAACAGCATTTCTCATTCGTGGCTATTCTCATATCGGTCTGTTTTCACTTTCACTCGAACGATTTTTCGAATGATTATAAGTACAGCATCGCTAAATATCAATCACATCACGTGTAATGATATAATTTGAATGATGACCTTTTCTTTCTTTGTTATCTTACCACAATTTGTTAGCGTTGGCCACGCACAGGCATACATAGCCCGCGACGAACCAATGAGAAAACCATTATTTTGGGGTGCTCGTTTTTCTGATATTTTTATCAGGCTATAATTATTACCACTTAAATTAGTGACACAGCTTTCAAAATGTGTGAGCCAATGAAACAACTTCAGTCAGAATGGTACACAAACCCACTACCTATGGGCTCCAAGCTAACGCGCTCCTCGTCGACAGACTGGCCGATCAGTAATAGTTATTGACTGGCATTGGTGTTATACGGAGATTACAGCAAACGTATTACGAATTGTTTTGTGGTCAAAAGGGCCATTCATTAAATTATTTGCAACTCGCTTTGCCTAGTTGGTCCATGTTTTGAAAGAGCTGTACAATAGTAAAACAGTTATCCCTTTCTGCACGGGGACTGACTTTTGACATCTGTAGACGTCAGGTTCTGATGTCTATATTTGATCCCCGCACTGAAAGAGTAAAACATTTATAATGACCCTAGACCCATACCATATATATTCAAATGAAGCGAGAAGAGACAAATAAGGCATTTAGGCTATGATGATTTCAAATTGAAAAAGAACTACTGTCTCCATGGCTTATACAAAGATATTTCAGCGTTGTAAGGGTTAAAGGTCAAACTGATAAAATTAAAGAGAATAAATGGGAAGACTGTGGGAACGCTCTGAACTTGAGTTCGATGCACTGCTATATGCATTATAATCCTACATTTGTCAATGACTAACGACGTCAATCATCCTTAACATCCATCCCTTTGCTCGCTAATTATGAATATAATCATCATTAATCCGTGTAACTAGCCGACTAAATCAGTGTTAGTGGTAACAAAATGTGTGTTTAAACATCAACATTTGCAAATATTTGGTCGCAAATTGAACAAATAATAATTATTATGAGCAATTTTCACCCTCTTGAAATTGTGGGTCGCGTTAGCGAGACACAACTTTAAGCGGTTGAAAATTAAAATAAGGTAACCTAGCGTGTTTTCCATTGTTTATGATATGTAAGAGTGGGCTCTGTTTATGATGTGTGTGGTAACCCTTAAAACGCTGAAATGTTTTTGTATAAGTCCAGGAGACCAAAGGGTTTTTTTCATTTTTCAACTTGAAATCATCATAAATGTCCTAGTTAGCTCTTTCCGATTCATTTGAATACCTTTGTTATGGGTCTACAGACATTAGAAATATGTTAACTCTTACAGTAGTCGTCAGAATCTGACGTCTACAGACGTCAGATTCTGTCGGGTTAATGTTTATAATAATGTGAAAGTGTTTTCTGGGCGAGCTATGACTTAACAGATAATGGGTCGTGGGCAGCAGTGCCCAGAACAGCCACCATTCGCGACAGCCTCACTCTGGTTCCTGCAACATTTCGCGCAGGCGTACTGAATGCAGATCCATTTAGTGTCCTCACACCCGCCTCTATTTATATACCATACCCACCGTATTTTACAAATGCATCTATCATCTAAAAGAGGACGACCAATAAGAGGTTGCCATTACAGAGTTTAATTAACCTATATAGCTGTTTAGTGGGCGGAATCAGTGAATAGTAGTCCCCACTCCTCTATTAGGAGTTTCCCTTTTGAGACATTCACTTGTGTAAAAAAACAAGTAAAAATAGACGACTATTTTAAGCCTTCAACTCACAACCTTTATGTGATAATGTACATATCCCGTGTTAATATGTTCTATTGATCCTGGCTTGTAATAGAATAATTATGATCAAATTTAATAACACGTTTCTTAGATTATATATATATCTGATATACTGCCTATATTAAAATGCTTCAACTTTCAATCGTGCTGAAAGGAATCATTTCAAAAGCGCTCCTGTGTCTGAAGAGCAGTGTCATATGGTTCATCTCACCATTCTCAAGACAACAGGTTTTCCTGAACCAGTTTAGCCAGCATCAATAAACTTGTTTGTTGGTTGTGAACGCTCGTTTGCTGGTGAGGAGGCCCAATAATCGATGTAAATAGCATTCGTAGCTTTCATTAAAGTTGGATTCGACTCTTTTATATACGCTGTAGTCATTATATTGCATATTTGTATGCACCTGAAGAGGCCATGACGTCATCATTGTGTCCCGAATTTATGTCCTTTCGAGGCTTCTTTCTGTGTCGCGATGATACACCCCGCGGTGTCGCGGGAAACGTGAAATAAGGCCAGTATAGTACACTGCTGGCGAGTGATTGCCGGGTATTATCCAAATTATAGCTCATTGATACCTGTGCGTCTCATGTCTTTCTTTAAATAGACTCGCGGATGACGTTTGAACCTGTGATAAAAACTCTTGTGTCACCAAAAACCGCAGGACAAGTTTTTCTGAATGTGAGTACGCGGGGGGGGGGGGGGGGGTGCTCATATGTAGCAGGTATGGATGTGGTCCATGAGCCGGAGACGTCCACCCTGTGTGGTTTTGATGTCGGGTCGGTGTCTACGACGCCAGCCCGACATGAAAACCGCTATTTTGGGGGGCAGCGTCTGTGCGTGACAACACCGTGATTACCACGGAGCCAGTCCATGATAGAGAGAGGGAGCTCAAAGAGAAGGCTATATATGCCTGCAGGCTACCTGCCCTCTCGCCTGCCTCCACCTTCATCAGTGCTCCTCTCCCACTGCCACTCTTTCCCTGCTGCTCTACTGTTATAACCCGCGACAAACAGCGGTAACTGCTCCTTTGGAGGGTGAGCTGTTACTGCTGTTTTATTTGCAATACAAAGACAAACAGCAGTAACTGCTCACTTGAAAAGTAGGCAGTTGCTGGCGTTTGTCATCGCATTGCGGTATTGATTGCAGTGTGCTCCTGCAGTGAGTGCAAATGCGTTCACGAAGGCTCGGCAATCAGCCGATGCCTTTAAAATCCGGGTGAAGTTTTCGTGGATGGGGAATATTTTTTAAACGCCCATTTTCCAAATGGTCGCACCTCTGCTTTTGGTGCAGTCCTGCAGGTGATGCGAATAAAAAAAAAGAGGAAATTGGAAAGTGTGAAATATGTCCTTGTTCGCTTCCGCCGAGTAATCAGCAAATGCAAGTCGTCTTTTCCAATGCATAAACCAGCATGCCGTGAAACTGTGAAATAGCCCGCACAACGACATCCTATCTGCAATGAGGGAAACAAAACTCCATTCCAGTAAAAGACAATCATACGAGATTTTTCTGTACATTTGATGTCACGAATTATTGTCTCGCATATTACAATACAAAGCCGAAATGTACGAAATGTTTAGACTCACTTTCATGTGAGTAGCTATATAGGCCTACTGCATTTCAGCTTTACAGAGCAGAATATTCTCAACACACTCTTGTCTCCACTTTTGTCTTTGGCAATAATTATCATCAATTGTCGATGTCGACATGAATTTAAGCCACACTGACATTGCGGGTGAATTACAACCCGTTTGCGATCAAAATCGGATGCGATTGTTGTGTAATTAGAATTTTAAAATTTCTCCAAGTCGTTCAACAACTATTTGTAAATTATTGGTGACAGGTCAGGCACATGTCGGAGATCAAATAGTCGAAATGGGGAGAAGGTGGTGTTAGCGATTACTCGCCGTTTTGGATGCGACAAGTCTCACACCAGTCTGAAATTTAAAAAGGTCGGTCTAAAGTCTAGGTCCCACCGGACTAAAATCAAATTACCCTTGCGATCCAAAACCCGATCTGGTTGTAAAATGAAAGTGTAAATCTTGCTACAAAATAATGGCTGCGATTCTTCTAACGATGATTGTACGATTTTAGGTCTAACTTTAGAAAAAATATGAAGAATTTCGGCGATCGGCTACGATATGATGAGATTGTTACGATAAATTACAATGGTTCTGGGAATGGACACTATCATTTACCAATTTACCGATTTTTACCAATTTACCGATTTTCATACAAATATGCACGATTAAATAACATTATATTACGAGTGGTTAAGATAGTATTAGGATTAATCACGATTGACGAAATTTATTAGGATCAGGGTAAGAATGGTTACGATTACTTTACAATTCGTTAAGATTATCAGCGATTTAGGTGTTAGGACAGGAACAGGTTTTATTATATTTTTGTTAAGCATATTTGCTTTATTCAATAATAAAGTTCGATTTTCAGCCACATAACAATATGAAATGTTATTATAATATATTATATACAAAATATCATCATATACGTACAAGTATGGTTAAAGAAAACAACACATATTTAACCAAGATACACCCACTTGTAATAAATTACGTTATTTATGCTACGTTTTAAATATACCTGTATGCATAATTATATGTAAATAGAATACACTTATAAATATTATTAGACTAGCTGCTATTCCTACCTCCCAAACTCCTAGAACAATTTTTTTTTAGTTTTATTTCAATTTTATATTTATGAAAACGCATATACGTGTACACCAATAATTTTGGCAAAAACTTTAATAACATTGACAAGCATCTGTCTTTGTGGTGAAGTAAAATTTCTACTGCGAACAAGTTAAACTGCTCCACCTGAATGATCCTTAAATCCTTAACTAATTTCAAGCCAAGTACACATGGTGACATGGGTTGGTGGTGTGTTTCAATAAATCGGTCGGAAACCAACCCAAGTTCACAGTGAGGTGAAAAACAGCTGAAAATAGCTGATTGTTGTTGTTGCTAACATTTTGTTCACTTGTAATGTCTAGCATGGCTTGAAACATACCTAGATCCCAACACAGACCTACACCGAAACACCCGTGAGAGGTTACATGAATAACATGAGGGTTGGAGGGTTTTTCACCCCCCCCCCCTCCCCCTTCCTTCATCCTTGTGTCAATACTGTCTGATATGGATGGAATGGTCAAAATAACACACTGATGTTATATTTTGACCAATGGCCAATAAACATAAGAGCCACCCTAAGGGAACATGTTGAAATGGGGTTGTATTTCACAGGGTTGCTACCCCAAGGTAATTTCAAGGTCATATCAGGGTCACGGCATGGTCAAATTTGCTCAAAACAGCTGAAAATATCTTGCAAAAAATATATATTTTCAGCTGTTTTCAGTTGATTTGACCTTGCCGTGACGTCTTGATGACCTTGCCATGACCTTGGGATATCCAAATGTCATGGCCATGTCAAAATATAGCATCAGTGTGCTATTTGATCAATTTCTGTCATATCAGACAGTGTTGACATAAGGGAGATTTGAAGGGGGTGCGAAAAAACCCTCCAACCCTTATGTTATCCATGTAACCTCTCGGGGTGATATGGTGTAGGTCTGTGTTGGGATCTAGGTATGTTTTAAGGCATCATATAGCCTACATTTCAAGTAAAAAAATGTTAGGAAAGATAACAAAAATAAGTTATTTCCAGCCGTTTTCAGCTGATTTAACCTCACTGTGAGCTTGAAATGACCTTACCATGACCTTGGGATAACTCCCCTATGGTACCAAAAGCACCAACCGTTGTCACCATGTGTACTTGGGTTGGGTTCCGACGAAGTTATTGGAAGTGCTGGTCCAATAATCAGACCACCTGAAAGTAACTTGGTACATAGTAAGATTAAAAAAAATATGGTCTACAAAAAGACTCAGAGGGGAGGGTTCGACTTTAAGCCCATGGTCTATACCGCGTCGCGGTGCGGTGGTTGACGCAAATGGTTGACTGGCTAATCCGTACGGTCTGCCTATTTTCACACTCCGTATCCCAGGAGCGTCTTTTGATAAAGGTCAGAGTCAATATGCCCGCTTAGAATACATCCCAGTAAGTACGGGAGGTTCACCTGGAGATGTTGAATTTATGTTGGGCCAGCGTCTCTGACGCTGGCCCAATATGAATTCAGCATCTCGCGGTGGACGTCTCGTGGGTACACGGCACGTTCTCTGGCCAGCGTCTGAGGCTGCCTGATTTGATACCTGTCTGACCAGAAGAAAATCAAGTCGACATCTAATCGCTGACTGAGGAAGCAACCTCGCGTGCACAGCACTTGTGCACTGGACCCGGAATCTCCCTGAATAGGGGGTGATGAATGAATGAATGAATGAATGAATGAATGAATGAATGAATGAATGAATGAATGAATGAATGAATGAATGAATGAATGAATACATGAATGAATGAATGAATGAATGAATGAATGAATGAATGAATGAATGAATGAATGAATGAATGAATGAATGAATGAATGAATGAATGAATGAATGAATGAATGGATGGATGAATGAATGAATGAATGAATGAATGAAAGAATGAATGAATGAATGAATGAATGGATGAATGAATGAATGAATGAATGAATGAATGAATGAATGAATTAATGAATGAATGAATGAATGAATGAATGAATGAATGAATGAATGAACGATCGAGCGAACGAAGGAACGAAAGAGAGAAAAAACATACGGACGAGAGAACGAATGAATGAATGAAGCCTGTATAATTAAATGACTGGAATATTACATGTATCGTAATTATAAATAGATTATAGATTGAAAAAATGAATGTGAATGAATAAATGAGTAAATAAATAAATAATTGAATGAATGAACGCATTGATGGCTACATGAATGAATGAATGAATGAATGAATGAATGAATGAATGAATGAATGAATGAATAATTGAATGAATGAATGAATGAATGAATAAGTGAATGAATATATGAATAAATGAATGAATGAATGAATGAATGAATGAATGAATGAATGAATGAATGAATGAATGAATGAATGAATGAATGAATGAATGAATGAATGAATGAGCGAACGAACGAACAAACGAACGAACAAACGAGCAAATGAACGAACGAATGGAGAGCAAATGAATGAATGAATGAATGAATAAATGCATGAATGAATGAATGAATGAATGAATACATGAAAGAATGAATGAATTAATGAATGAATAAATAAATAAATAAATGAAAGAATGAATGAATGAATGAATAAATGAATGAATGAATGAATGAATTAATTAATTAATTAATTAATTAATTAATTAATTAATTAATAATGAATGAATGAATAAATGTACGAAGGAGCGAACGAACGTGGAAACGAACGAGCAAATGAATGATTCAATGAATGAATGAAAGCCTGCACGAGTGAGGCTCTTAAACTAAAATGTTTGCATTTCTTCCAAAACGCCAGGATATGTCTTTATGCACAGTCTGTGTGAGCCTGCGCTTTCTCCATTATTTGATATTTGATGGAACAAATAAATGACGGTGATCACATGGCTAAAGTGAACCGCTCGTCTGCCGTCGCCCATCACCAGACCCCGCAGACAGATGATATGTTTTTTTGAAATTGAAGGCAATGTACATGAAGCGCCAAGAATTTAAAGCTTCAGAAACTGGGATAATGAACGTGAGATTGAGCCAGACGGCACTGAACCCGATTAACTCCTGATTTGTGATGTTACGTTGGACAGCGTTCCCAGCAGACACGATATGCTGAACCAATGTTGCTTTAATGTTGTGCCAGCGATGACGTAGAATGTACTATGTGTCAAACGCCTCCATCGGCGGCGAATGTTCCGGTAGTGTCAGTAGCGCCACGGGATATAATATTTTTTGATAATATTATGACTATCAGATCTGCCGTGCAAAGCTAAACGGCAGTAACTGGTTACATTTAAATAAGCAGTTACTGCTGCTTGTCATTGTATGCATGACAGAGATGTCTTTTGCATAATATCCCTACTTATGTCTGATCGCTATTTTCTGCATTAAGTTATTCCATTTACTGAATATATCAGATATATTGGTAGGATTAAATTTCCACAAAAATTGAAAAACGATGTTCACAATATAAATATTTATTCAGCTTTTGACACATTTTAGCGCAGTGATATCAGCCTGATATTGCTCATCGTATCGGACTGGCATCTTATTTTGAGAAAATTACATCTTATGCTTTTTGTACATGGTAGCCGTGGAGAGTTTTACAATCATAATACTTTAGTCAGGGGGCATATCCATTTATATCTTGATAAAATGTATTTGTAGCATTCCCAGTGAACACAGAACTTTTGTATAACATTTATACAACGTCGGCCCAACGTCTTCGACGTTGGTCCAACATTGTGTAAATGCTACACAAATGTTTTATGTTTACTGGGTTGACTAATAGACGGGTCTGCGGATGAGCCTCAGGGGACCCGCGTCCGGCAGTAGGGACTACTGGACAGTGGTCTAGTTGCTTGGGGGTCAATCTTTGTCTGTTGACCATACCACTTTCTGGGGTCTCAATAGTGAGGTGCTTGGGATGTGCTGGGTCCGCAAAATAAATGTACAGGGTTCAAGTCCCGATTTGTTGTTCACCGTGGTTGTGCACATACTACCCTGATGACATCGCAAGGCTCTGCCACAGCGTCCTATATTTTTAATACCATGCTAATACGGTCAGCAGACTTTGCCAGCTGAAAATTCCTTAGTTCTAATAGGCACTTGAAATATTTGTCACAATTCCATGACATCCGAGTTTTTTTGCAGCTAAAATAGTGTCACCATCAAACTTATTTATTCCTTTGACCGTTATGTTACGTAATTTAAATTTTGACCCATTTGAAGTTTTGTCTCGCCACCGCGACCCACAACTTCAATCGGATGAAAATCGCTCATATTTGTTTAATTTGTGACCAGACATTTGCAAATCTTGAAGGTAAACCCTCTCAGTGCGGAGACCGACATTAGACGTCAGAATCTGACGCCTAAAGTCGATCCCCGAGGTGAATTAATTGAAACATTATAGTAGCGGTAGACCCAAGACATGGGTATTCAAATAAAGCGGAAAGAGCTAACTAAGACATTTATGATAATCTCAAATTAAAAAAACTTTTGTCGCCATGGTTTGTACAATAATATGTCAGCGTTAGGGTGAAACACACGTTTCATTTCCAACAGCAGTGATTTGGTCGGCTAATGAAACGGATTTAAAATGATTATCATGATTATGGTGGTGATTAGCATTGAAAGGGTTCATGGCACCTGAAATGAGCAGATATAAATAGCTGTGATATCAGCGGTAATCAAATTATCACCTGACATTATTATTTTGCTGTGCCTGCTATAATTGCACTGACCATGCAGCGCGTGCTGGTATAAATGACACCCATTATTACTGTCATGTTAAAAGCACGACTGATACACAAGCCGTCTGACATTTGAAGCAGGATGTACGCCGTTTTTCTTTGTCTCGATGGCGCTCTGTCAAAAAATGGTTCCTTCCACCGCCAAGAAACGATATTTCATGATAAAGGTGACACTCATGACAGGCGAGTTTTCAGATTCAAAATAAAATATTTCCCAAGACGAGATGACACATTATTACCACGTATCCTCAAGAAAACATGAGATGTCCGTCCACCCGATGTCGATTTAACGTTGAAATCACCATTAGGTGCAGTCTCTCGGTATTAACCCTTTAGCCGCCAACTTATTCAATTGGAATTTTCGCCCACTTGAAGTTGTGTCTCGCTGACGCGATCCACAACTTCAAGTGAGTGAAAATTATTCAGAT
Source organism: Flabesymbios commensalis (assembly GCA_964017125.1). Classification (NCBI taxonomy): domain Eukaryota; kingdom Metazoa; phylum Annelida; class Polychaeta; order Terebellida; family Flabelligeridae; genus Flabesymbios; species Flabesymbios commensalis. The sequence goes on from OZ024902.1 coordinate 38,832,020, forward strand.
TTGACAAAATGGAGATCAACAAATTTCAAATCTTGCTGATTAATGTCACGTTTTTTCTTTAACAGGTTTAAAGCTGATATGTAATATGCTAATAAAAAAAATGTGAAAAAGGAATATGGACGGCACTGGCGGTTAAAGGGTTGAAGGGGCAAAGCGTTGAAATAGTTTGATATAAGCCAAGACACCTAAGAGGCTTTTTCAATTTGATATCATAATGTCAATACCTATGTTATTATTATTTTACTCTTCGGTCCCCGCACTGAAAGGGTGAAGCACCCATCGCAACTTTAAGGAGAGTTGATGGCGAATGTCCGGAGCAGTATTCGATTTCTATTTTAAACATATTTTTATTCACGCTGATTTTGATTAGTTTATTGGCCAATTTATTCCACAATTATTATTTGAACGTTTATTTGGGGGGAGTATGGAGACTAGAACGTGCAGTGGTGTTTAGTATAAACATATTTTTATTTACTAATTGGAACAATACAAAAATACATGGTTTCTCTTGGTTGAACAATGTTAGAAGACATTATAACGTTGCTGTGGTGGCGGCGCTGCGGCTACAGTAGTAGGCTTCATCTCGAGTTGTACATGAATCGAGCGCAGGACAGAACTAATATATAGACGTAAAGAAGAACTGATCTGATGTTTCTGGTTGTCCGCATGCACACAAGTTATTTTCGATAATATGCATGTCAGCCAAATGCTGATGTAGCTCGTTCTCGCGAGTGTTATGTTTATTTTTTCAGCGACCACTACAATAATAAAAGGGGCAGGTGCGATACCTTTCGATAATTTTGTTTTTAAACCTGATTTGGATTCAATTGAACGTAATATGGACTCATCTAAATTGTTGCAGAGTTTAGTAGTACTTGGGAAAAAATAATTCTTGAATGTCTCTGTTTTGCAGTTGTATAAATTAGTGTCGCCTTTGCTGCGTAGATTATATCTTGTTCGATCACGAACATGACCAGGTAGATCGTCAATTAAATACAGAGGTGCATTAAATTTTATAATATCATGGTGAAATAAACATTTATGCTACTGTCGGCGGTGCTGCATGCTCTTCCAACCCAGTTCAGCAAAAAAAAAACCTTACTAGACGCACCGTGTGTGGCACCAGAGATGATTCTCCCAGCTCTTTTATGTACAGATTCTATGTGTGCTTGTTCTTCTTGGGTACAGTAACTGTTAAAAAAAATATATTAGAGTGCTCTAAGCCGGGTTTAATAAATGATTTATATAAAATTTCTAGCCTTTTCTGATTGACTTTCTGTGAGATGTGGTTAAGTATGTTAATTTTAGTGTTTGTGGTAGCACAGATATTATCAATATGGGTTCCCCATTTTAAATTTTGCTGTATTACAATGCCGAGATGTTTATGGTACTTGACCCGGGATATTGGCTCGTTAAAGAAAAACAAGTTATGGGATTTTTGGCTTCCTCGTAAAGCAAGAGTCATATCACATGATTTAGACGGACTAAATGTTACTAGCCACTGGTTTACCCATTCCTCCATTATTTTCATATCTGCCGATAATATTTCGTCGTTTCTGGCCGAAATATTGCTTGAAATGTAAATCATATTATCGTCTGCAAAGATACTGATTCTAGATGTTAGATTTTTCGTTATAATTATTGTTCATGTATATTTAAAAAAAACTGGGCCGAGCGCGGAGCCTTGTGGTACACCTGCAGTAACGAGTATTTACCTTTGACAACGACACGTTGTCTGGTTGTAGCCTGTTTGACAAGTAGCTGGAGAACCAATTATTAATATTACCTGTGATACCTGCACATTCATGTTTATGGAGCAATCCCTGATGCCATACACGGTCAAAAGCCTTTGAAATATCACCAATAACAATACGGACCTTTTTCTTCTCGTCAAGAGCTCGAGATAAAAATATGGCATATATGGTCAAGCTGTCTTACAGTACTATCACCTGGCTGGAAACCAGGTTGAAATTTTGAAAGAATATCATTGTCGCGAATATGATTAAAGAGTTGTCTAAGTGGCAGGTTTTTCTAATTTTACTAGGCGTGTCATCCCTCACAAGACAGAGCTGAAAATAAGTAATGTGTAAAGAATTGATTGATAAAATTTAGAAACGTTCTTACTGTAGTACAAAGGCAGACATCAGCAAGGCTATCTCCTTACTTGAATAGTAACACGTTACTATGTGGTTCGGCATGTGCAAAACATTGGCTTTAAACGATTTTCAACATTATACTGCCTTGCTCAAGCGAAACCCGGCAAACACAAAACATTTGTATAGCATTTTGTACAATGTTGGACCAACGACGAAGACATTGGGCCGACGTTGCACAAATGTTATGACATGTTTTGTGTTTGCTGGGAATGCAGTAAATTCTTGCTTGAACAGTAAGCATTGTGCGGACGTAGATTAGTGACATACTAAATCAAGCCAATTGTGTCTGTATTGTTTCAAAGAAAATTATTACTAGTTAAGCAAAGCGATCCTGATATTTTAGACACGGATGTAGAAAACTGTGGATGTTTAACATTTTGAAAATGTCCTTATTTCACACGACAATTGTGAAATCCAGGTGTACATGTAAAGTAATAATGCCAGGCGTCAGGTGAACTAGATCTATCACGATTTACCCTTAACAATAAATAGATCTGAAGTATTTCAAGTATGGTTGGTATTTTGAAATAAGAATTAATTTAATTGAAAATGAATGAATGAATGAATGAATGAATGAATGAATGAATGAATGAATGAATGAATGAATGAATGAATGAATGAATAAGTGAATGAATGAATAAATGAATGAATGAATGAATGAATGAATGAATGAATGAATGAATGAATGAATGAATGAATATGAATGAATGAATGAATGAATGAATGAATGAATGAATGAATGAATGAATGAATGAATGAATGAATGAATGAATGAATGAATGAATGAATGAATGAATGAATGAATGAATGAATGAATGAATGAATAAGTGAATGAATGAATGAATGAATGAATGAATGAATGAATGAATGAATGAATGAATGAATGAATGAATGAATGAATGAATGAATGAATGTCAACAGCTAGTTCAGTGCAAAGAGGAATATCTCATAAATAAAGTATACATTTGCAAAATCAAAATATACTGAACACTAAGCACAAGGGAAAACATACCATCATTATATTGTATAAAGACAAACAGCAGTCTTACTTTACATTTATGCAGTTATTGCACTGTATAAATGTTTGCACTGTATCATTTTAAAGACCAGTACGACAGAGGTGTCCTGTCACAGGCTCGATCACCACCAAATCTGGCATTTCTGTTGCAGATCTATCTACAATTATTTTCTTCTGTTGTTTGTGCTGTCACCAGGTCACTGCTACCATTTATTTCTAGTACAAATGACGCACTATATATTGTTCAAAAGAAGTTGGGGTCGACACGATAAATCTTCATCTAACATTCACCCGACACAGCTTTACTGTTCTCTTTTAACATTTGTTTCTTTACAACCGGATGGGGCTATTCATTCAGTGAACTCCTGTCTATTGTCGCGGTAGTGTTTTATTGCCTATCTGACCGACCATAATGGCACAGCAGACAGTGGTATACGACCGCCACACAAAACACTACGAATAAACCAGACGCATTCTGCATCCTGCGAGCAATGCCTATAATTATATCTGCCATGCAAAGCCAAAAGTCAGTATCTGCTTACTCTACAAGTAAGCAGATACTGCCTTTTGGGTTTGCTCGGCAGTATGGCTGATCCATGACGCATGCTGACAGAACTGATCGATTGACATTTAATTACTTTCTTACCTATTAATTGTTCAATTTGAATAAAACATAGCAGCCAATTAAATAAAGTATCTTCAACATTAGTCAACGCTAACATTGCATAATTATAATTATAATTATATCGACGATCTAAGGAAAACAGTCTAGTTTATATTTATATTTACCGTAGTCGCAGCTCACCTGAGCCATCGCTGTTTTATTAATTTTCTTAATGTTGTAGCGGGTCTTTTCGTTATAGCGCTCGTTTTATTCATTGTATTATACTATAAAGCACATTACAAAAAATCAAGCAGAGAATTATAATGGGAACAACGCGAAACCCACTGATAGTGACTTCACCAGATCCGACAGTCCTTCAACAACGCAAGATTTACACTGTTTTATTGAGCAAGTCATGGCGCCGAGAGTTGATGTCTTTCTGATCTGCACGTTTTTCACCGGTGTTGTCGCTGTCTCTAGAGTGGCATCCACGTATACAGCCGTGCAAAACCCAAAGTATCTGTTTACTTTTCAATTACGTAGTTACTGCATTGTGGCTTTGAAGAGCGTTATACTGACGTGCAAAGCTCAAAGGCAGTAACTGCTCACTATTCAAGTAAGCAGGTACTGCCTGGTAGCTTTGCAAAATAGCGGACGTGTGTTTGTCACTTGCTAGTCGCGGTCCCTGACTCGGTCATAAAATGTCCCCAGTCTGCTTCCTGATGGCAGGTGACAAAAGCATGCCCCAGGGAGGGACATCAATCTGTTTGTGAGTGCTGGGTTTGTCTGGGTTTTCACTTTGAGTTGACGGGATCATGGGGGTACTCAAATCCTGCCGGCATACGACGGTTTTCTGAGAGAAAAAATGTATCAAGTAAACAGTCTACCTTTCTCTGATATCTTCACACTAACGCAAAATAGTCATTTTTGGTAAAGATGAGCTATCCACACCGTCATCATAAGACTTCATCATTTGATATCGGTTGTGACTTTTAAAATATTGTTGTCATATGAAAAATGATATAGTTTTGCTCAATATTAGGCCTAAATCAGAGCATTAATGTGACGGAAATTTTCGAATTGCACCGTTGTATTTTATTCAACTGTAGACTTATGGATGTATTTTCATCAGATGAGTTATAATTACTGATGCTAGGTGGAGAAATGAAATGAATCGGGCTTTAGGCCACCTTTGTGCACATATAGGCTAAACTGGGCCAGGAGAACCACCTGAGGATGGTGAGATGATTGAGATGACACTGTCCTCCAGACACAGGATCCGAAATTCGAGCCCTGGCGGTCTGAGGCCGAGCACGCTACCTCTCGGTCACGGAGGCTCCCCACAATACTAACTTTTACACGTGGATGTGGAAGAAACAATTTTGTTTCTTTGAAACCGCCGAGACCGGGAACCGAACCCCGGACTCTGGCGTGAAAGGCAGCGGTGCTAACCACTACCCCAGGGCCCCCGCCCGCTAGGTGGAGAAGAAACTCAAATACGCGAAAACAGACACACAGAAGCCCCTGATTCGATAAAAATATATCAAAGAGGAAGTGCGGGACGTTGAGCCAACGTTGGTATCATATTGAACTAACATTGTGGCAACGTCTTGTGGGTTGTCGTATAAAGTTAAACAGCACTGACTGCTTAGTTTTAAAGTGAGCAGTTACTGCTAATTGCCTTTGCAGGCCATTTCGGATGCAGTATGTTTTATGGGTTGTATCCGTGATACAGACGACAAGCCACTTGACCGCCATCATAGTCTGGCGGTGCTTGGATGGCACTGATATATTACGGGTCTGACGGGTTGCAATGCAGGTCAGACAGCCTGCAAGTACACCAATAAGCCATGGCATGCAGGCCAACCGCTCGTCTGCGTACACAACTCAACACGCAATGATTAACCATGCCGCAAACACGAGACGTTGAACCAATGCTGATTTAATGCTGGGGAAGCGTCACAGACGGGAAGCCTCAGTGACAGGTTAAGCGGATATAACGCAGCCAAAAATTGACTTCCCAATGCCACTTATCGTTGCTGCCATGGGAATCATTTTTGTGATAGTATTCTGCTCCTATATATAAATAACAACGGGATGACAGCCGGTGATTAGCCCACCCCGTCCTGTGATAGACTAGGGGGTCAGATATAGACTCGCATACTTGGTCTGAAACATGTATGTGGCCATACAAAGACCATGGGTAGATATTTCTAATAAATTGGTTTATTATACGGGGAAATTATGCATTGCAAAACCACCCTTGATGAATGGCTGCATGTGCGATAATCTCTAGACGTGGTTTTCAGACGACATGTATTTTAATTGTATTCCCCTATTTCACGGGTGGTTTACCTTTAACATAAGATGTCAGCTAGACTTTTGAGATTCGATCAGACGAATTACCAGCACATAAGAACATAAACATATTTTGCAACGAAAATTAACTGAACGGTCCGAATTTGCTATGCGTATTGTTCCACTAATCAGCTCCTGATCCGGTTGATTATAACCGGATCATTTCGCGCGTCCTCCGCGGGGCTAAGGAGGATCCACGGTCAAGGTCTCCCATCTATCCGAGTCCGCGCGTCCAAAGAAGACAAACACCCTAGACTCACATAAAAGCCCTGCTCAGAAAACTGGACGCTCTACTCACAATGTCAAAGAGTCCCGGCAACAACTCTGGAGCAACTCTCGCCCTCGACGCTGAGCGGGCGTTGGTCCAGAGTTGTTGCACGGATCTGAACACAAATAACACAGTTCAGTCACCACAGTTTAAACGTCGGGTTTAAACGTCGGGTTGATGTTGAAGCAACGCAGCTCGAGGCTGGCCCAGTTTTCAGGCGATATATTCATCTCCCTGAGAGACGTGCATTGCACACCAGGCCGTACGGGTCGTGGTGCTTGTCTCTTGAAATGGAGCCTCGAAGACCTGTTCAATTGATACACCAGTTAAAAAGTGTTCGATTAGGCTGTGTTTTAACATACAAGCCATGCTGAACCATATCATCGACGATGCCTCCGGTATACCACCCGAAGTGAATACCTCTTTTGTTGCTCAAATCAGTGACTTGTACATCAGGTCTTCCCCTCTTCCCACTATAGCCTACACATATACAGTCTCACTTGGTAACGTTTTAATAAAAATAGCGTTCCTTCCGCGTTCTTTATTCCAGACAAAAAAAAACTGTGTGCACATACAGGCGAAATTGAGCCAGGAGAACCTCCTGAAGATGGTGAGATGAGTGAGATGGTGAGATGAGTGAGATGACACTGCCCTCCAGACACAGAATTCGAATTTCCGACCCTGGGGGTCTGAGGCCGAGCACGCTACGCTACGCTCTCGGTCACGGAGGCTCCCCACAATTCTGAGTTTTACGATGGATAGGAAAGAAACATTTTTGTTGTTTTCAAACCTCCGAGACGGGGAAACGAACCCTAAACTCTAGCGTGACAGGCAGCGGTGCTAACCACTCTTTCAACTGCAGTGTCATTTTAAATTCCAACGCGGAGCCGAGTGAGTCAAAATAAATAAAAATTAGGAAGTATTGACGAACTTTTTCTAGTGAAAATAATGGGATAAGTTCTGTAAAGTTGAAAAAACAATAAACATACATGTTGCTTATGTGTAAAATCTACCACTTTTTTCGCATGATATTACTATTTTATGGTGTTTATGTAATCATTCTTGGGCTTACGTGTATAGGCCACAAAATCTTGGCAGCCATTTACGATAGACCTATCCAAGTGAAAGTTAATTATTGTTATTATTTAGAAAGCTGAACAATAAGCTGGCATTTCAGCTTTATGGAATGAATGAATGAATGAATGAATGAATGAATGAATGAATGAATGAATGAATGAATGAATGAATAATTGAATGAATGAATGAATGAATGAATGAATGAATGAATGAATGAATGAATGAATGAATGAATGAATGAATGAATGAATGAATGAATGATTAATTAATTAATTAATTAATTAATTAATTAATTAATGATTGAATTATTGAATGAATGAAAGAATGGGATAGGAGAAAACCAAATTTAATTTAATTAAAAGAAGGAATGAATAAATGAATGAATGAATGAATGAATGAATGAATGAATGAATGAATTAATTAATTAATTAATTAATTAATTAATTAATTAATTAAATAAATAATTAATTATTTAATTAATTTATTAATTAATTAATTAATTAATTAATGAATGAATGAATGAATGAATGAATGAATGAATTAATTAATTAATTAATTAATTTATTAATTAATTAATTAATTAATTAATTAATTAATTAATTAATTAATTAATTAATTAATTAATTAATTAATTAATTAATTAATTAATTAATTAATTAATTAATTAATTAATTAATTAATTAATTAATTAATTAATTAATTAATTAATTAATTAAGTAATTAATTAAGTAATTAATTAAGTAATTAATGAAAGAATGGGATAGTAGAAAACCAAATTAATTTATCAGCCCTTGGGTACGAGGAAAAGATTACGACCATCTAGAATTCAATATAGATGAGCTAATAACGTGGAGAGATGAGTGTGGTATTTGTTTGCGCAACTTTTTGTAATTCCGTGAAATACGTAGTTTTTTGCCATTGAGAACGCTTTGTCTAAATGGGCATAACATGAACCGGCAAACAAAACCTGACAAACGGGACGCTTTTTCGGAATCCCGGAAGATCGCAGCAATCCCATTTGCGGGTATTATTAATGCTATCGCCCTTGCGTAAGCAACGTATTAATCACTCCCTCTCCCAATTACATTATAAAGTATGTCACAATTACCGAGGCGAGCGGGGGGGGGGGGTAGTAACGTATGGTCATGACTACGCCTGGAGAAAGGGCGATATATTTTCTGTCGTCTTGCAGAGCGGCTCCCGTGACAAACACGGTGTGACAGCGCCGACTGAACGCTCGGACGACGTCGGCCGAGCGTTCAGTCGGCGCTGTATTTCAGCGGGTTTGCATGTAGACATCCGCCCGGCCTGTGTAATATCTCCTTGTGATATAGTGATATTGCCCGCGCCTGGGCCGCCATTACCATATAACGCGCGTTCCATACTTCTGTTCCATTGAGCACACGGCTCATGTGAACCTCGGTCACGGGGGATACATCACACTCTCCCGCTGAATCATCCCACCCCGACCTCCCCCCTCGCCCGACTCGTGTCCCTATCTCCTTACCCGTGTATTAATTTCTCGTACAGCCTCTCAGAGGAGCGTCCTGTTCATCACGAGGAAAGATACGAGCGCTGCTATATTTTTCCCGGAGAGGTCTGCACACGCTCTCAGTGTCTTCTATTTTGAGGTCGGAATATTGCAAATTTCTCACAAATCATGCGCGATACACGGATAAATCTGATCGTATGTGAGGTGTTGTAATTTCTGGGTGAAGTGTGATCTTCCTCGGGAAGTTCTTGTAACCTTGTTTACCCTGTTAAAAAAATAACTAAATTCCAAATTATGGTTTCATGTCCTGTTCTTGATACAGACAGAATATCACATGACACAAAAACGCATAGACTGTACTTCAACTATTTTCGTTCAAAGGATCTTTTCGATGCAAATAACTATGATTGGTATTCCATAGCCTATACGTAACGCATACTCCAGCTGAACAGTTTGGACATAAATAACAGAGAATGTATTTTGGCTTTCATTGCAGATCAGTATTGCGTTATTATTATTATTTAACCCTGGAGCTGCCATGACCATGACGATTTCCAGAAATTCTCCTGGACCAGAATAGTAGGGCCTTATCTTATCTTAAAATGAAAATGTAGTTAAACTGTTATGGATGAGTTTTACAAAAAAATAATAATGTATAGGGTACTTTCGCATGCGCCCTGTTGCTGACTACTTACATCCCACAGACATGCAGTAAAAGTATGTATATAATACAGTTAGAGGTGTCAGTAATTTAACAGCTAGGTTGTTTTAGTAAAATGTCTGTGTTGTGTATTTGGTTGGACGATGTATTAATTTGGTGTCCTTATTGTACAATTTGAGCGCTGCCAGGGGCTCAAATTGTACAATAAGGGTGATGTTATATTCTGCTCTGCAAAGCCAAAATGCAGTATCTGTTGACTTGTAAAGTAAGCAGATTCTGCCTTATGACTTTGAAACATAGTCAGTAAACTTAATATTGCAAACATGGGATACACTGACTAAAAATAACAATGCGAAGAATAAAACTGATAAATAAACACTCGTAGTGATCAGCGCCAATATACTGCTCTACAACCCCGAAAACCAGTAACTACTCACTTGAAAATTAAATCGTTATTGTTTTTTGCTTTGTACGACATTATACACACGATATAGTGTCCAGAATAATTATTTATTCATAATCGTCCTACAGAACTATGCTGCAAAGCCAAAAGTCTGTATCTTCTTACTTGAAAAGTAATCAGATAAATTTTGATTTTGCACGGCAGTAATGGGGACGAGTACTATTCCGAGGTATTAGCAAATGTCTTTTTCATGATATTATATTATTATAGCCGTACCCCGATGAAATATTTTATTATTTTGTGTCGGGTGTAAAGTGCATTATGATCCGTCATGGCAGCCCATCCAGTGAAAGCACCATCAGTCAATTAACCCGTTAGCCGCTACGTTCTTCAATATAATTCCTCACCCACTTGAAATTGTGTCTTGCCACCATGACCCAAGTGATTTATTGGGACCAAACATTTGCAAATCTTAACACACTCATTTCATTCCCAAAAGCAGTGAATTTAATTGGCCAATAAAACAGATTAAAAACGACTTTAGTCGTGCGTGGTGCATAAAGGGTTAAATCTATGTCTGATTATTTGTTCCAGTCGATAGAGAAATAGTTACAGCAGAAGAATAACATGTGATGTGCTTAACTTAGCCTGACATATATATATTCATTTTATTGGACATAATGATGATATTTGATTAGTAAATGGGTCGGTCACATATAATTCTCATACGAAATATACATCAGTACCAGCAGGCCGGTTATCCACAGGCGAAAACGCTCGATTTTGTTCTATGAACTCACTGAACTAAGTTTATTCTTTGTGTCGCATGTGTGTTTTTTAAACCATGTCAGTGTATTGCGCAGACTGCATTTCAGTATATTTCTCAGACAAAATCATGTGTACATAAAAAAACGATGGTGAAACGAATGGGATCATATATTTGATTTAGACGTTATGTTATATTTTTGAAAGTTAGATAATTTCGTTCTATAGTCATGATAAGAGGAATCTGCCACCTGGTAATGACTGAAGACTGCTTACGTGTACTTAGGTAGAAAGCTATGCAATCCCTGGACAAGTTATAATAACAGTATTTGATTACTTGACAATGGGCTTCACTGTGTTTTTCTACTATATCCACCCCCCCCCCCCCCCTTGGAAATGGAAGGGTGTATCTGCGACTTTGTAAAGTGGTAGATAAACCCTTTAATATCCGTTGGGACAATATGTAATTAATAAATGTCCAGTCCCTCACTCACCTCATTTTTATATTGTGGTGTTTGCAAATGATATAAGCCTACAAATATATTAAATGCAAATTCTTAACGTACATCTGGAACTAAAATGCTTAAAGCTGCATAACTGTTTTGTTTATTTCGATTAAAATAACCTAAAACGTACAAAACAATCATTGCTATTGTTTTAAAGGCCTTATAAATGCACTAAAACTGGGTAAATGTAGCGGAATTAGTTCACCATGCGGTACACCATCAAGTATTATAAAGTAGTGATGTACAATATTCATGTAATAGCGGTAAGGTTATGGGCCGATATAATGTCACATTGACCACCACGAAACCACCCCCTTAATAGCAAACACATACGTTGAACTGAATCGGCATAATGTTGGGCCAGTACCGCAATCGATGGGCCGGCATTTTTCTGTCATTGGATCAATGCCTCGTGTTAGCTGAGATACAGAGCCCCATAACCAGCGGCAGATCTAGATGTCGGATACTGGGTCAAATCGGTTACAGTAAAGTCTGATGTTTTTTAATATTATTTTATTTTACTGCATAGCGCGATGTATATCACTGTATGTGATGATTTACGATAAAATAAAATAAAGTATGATATTGTCTAGTAGCATTTTGACTATATTTTGAAATGTCCATGAGATACCTAATAAAAGAATGCAAATATTTTTCAAGAAAATCACGAAAATTCAAAAAGCGAAAACGATGATTTACATCACTGAATTTGATGGTTATTCCCAGTAAAAATTCTCACGGTCTGGGGAGAGCGTCTTAATGGCGGGCCAAAGGCTTTGATGCTGGCCCACACTTATAAGCACCATACTGAACTAGAGTTCTATTTTTTCAAGTGTGTAACATTCTCTATACCGGTACCGATATTAAACATGACATTACATGCAGATATCATCCATATCACACAAAATAATAACTTCTAGATATGTCTAACCGATATGAGACAATACACGTTGTACTGTGAAATGTATCTATGATCACCTAAAAAATAACAATAATTTTAAAAGTCGTCCTCTCTTTTTTCTATGATGACCGTTATCTGCCACTTGGTACTTTTAATGTCCTGATTATATAGACAGTATGTCTTACTCCGCTGTGAGCAGGTTTGTTTTGGTGGGGCAACAAAATTAAAAAAAAAAACTTACATCCTTAATAACTCAGTAACCAGAGCAGTAAAATAAAAAAATAAAACACCATCCTCCATGGAATAATCGTTTGAATGAAATAAACAAAACAGTTATGCAGCTTCAAGGCCAGAGACGAAAACTATAATCTATCCTTATCTTACATAAGAGTAATAATTCTGTTCTGCAAAGCCGAAAGGCAGTATCTGCTCACTTAATGGTAGACCATGCATCAATAAAATAACACTGGTTGAACATTAGATCAACACAACAAAGGTGGATCATTAACCTACCCATTTTTTAACGCATGAAAAATATACATTCGCTAACATCAAGTACATACCTCGTGTTATAAATATGTAGTGGAAGAGGTGAAGCCTTTATTCTAATAAACCTTAGAATTTTCTATCGCACCCAATTACACCCTTTCAGCACCAAGGGTGCGATATAAAGCAAAATATCTTGGTATAAAACTGACACTGTCTATTCTGTTTTGGCACGGCGGGCATTGATTTACCATTACGGGGTGTTACCGCTCGTTTTGATAAATCTAGCACAGGTTACAAGCAACAAGAACATTTGAAAATCAATGAATCATAAAAGCAAATTGAAAAAAAATGTCTCACAATAGCACCTGATCATCAGTGATGAGTGTGGCCTGTGAAAGTCACTTTATCCAGTGAATACAAGCCTTGAATGAGACTTGTTACAAGCGTTCGCGCAGTGTTATGATGTAGTGTAATTGTAAGCCGGGTTTAAGAATGACGAACTGGAACGATTGCTACGCTGGTCAAGTAATTAACACTTTTGCAACACTGGTGGTGATATAATTATTTATATAAACAGAACAACTAAAACGCGGGGCCTCGGTCACCACTCTAATGAGACAGTGTGCTGTAATTTAGCAATGTCTTGATGCTGTTAAAGAGAGGGGTACAGTAATCTAATTAGCTACTGACCACTGCCACTGCAATTTGTTTGGCAACAGCTAAGGACAGACGAATGCGACGCAGGTCACGACTATGATAAAAGCCTGACATACATGTATGTTTGGGAGATCTTTTTTCTGAAGCGCAGACTACTGTCACATACCACCTAATGGTCTTTGGCCGGTGCTGATGCACTTGAGAAAATTCATCTGCATAACATTCAACCCTTTAACCGCCACATTATTTAATTAGAATTTTCTCCCACTTGAAGTTGTGTCTCGCTGACGCGATCCATAACTCCAAGTGAGTGAAAATTATTCAGATTTGATCAAATGGAGTACAACTTACTATATATTCATGTCACGTTTCACCTTTAACATGTTTAAAAGCTGATATTAAAAATGTGCTAATCAAAAACTCAAAAACACGAATATAATCGGGACTAGAGGTGAAGGGGTTAATAAAATTATCTCCGATGTAATATATTATAGATCATACACCAATGTCCCTGCAAGCGGGGTGGTGTGGTCTGGTCCCTAGATACAGGAGTTTATTTAAATGGTGTCTGGGTGACTGGCTGGACGATTACCAACACTTCCTTGCAAAGCAGTAACTGCTTACTGCACAAGTAAGCAGTTACTGCTGTTTGCCTTTGCAGGACATAACACTTCCCAGGGGTGTTCAAACCAGCAAATCCAGACAAACAATCACTCGACCTGTATCATGTGTAAACCCTATTTTGTGAATTGTTTTGGTTATTAATCTTTACTGATATTCATTTTAGTAGATGTTCTCGTAGAAAAAGCATAGTTTTGCATTACTTTTCTGATTGGAAATTAATTTCAAAGCTGCGTTTTAGCAACTTGACGTGGGCTCTGGTCTAGTTTGTCAATGCTACCGCCTGACACGCAACAGTTTAGAGCTCCCCTACTTCAGGTTTTATAAAGCAAAATCAGAATTCATGTGGCCTATGCCTTTTTGTCTTTAAATTGACTTTTTTCAAAATAATATACCCCATAGGGTTTTCCCTTTAAGCGCTATAATCACGACTATAAACATGAAGATTTGAAAATGTTTGATCACAAATTGAGCAACCCATAAAATAGCATTTTTCACCGCATCCCACAACGTTAAGTGGGTGAAAATTCAAATAAAATAACTTTAGTTATACATAGTGGATGCATCCCTTTAATGTTAAAGGGATGATATTTTCATAAACACGATGGATCATTTCGCCGGACCTCGGGACGGGCAATTCAGGTTGGATCGGAGACAGCCAGCTGGATGGACATCCCGGTGCTGCAGTGCAAGGACAAACAGCAGCAACCGCTTCCTTCTCAAGTAAGGGGTTACTGCTGTTTGCCTTTGCAGGGATCACAGACCGGCGGGCGTGATGTGCGCGTCCATCGCGTGTCCGGGAGTCGGGATCAGGTGGTCATCGCCCGCGGATTACCTGTGACTAAGGGACAAGACTACTCCATAACTGAATTACCTGTCTGAAAGCTAATCTGCCCTCTCTTTGATGCCCAACTGGAGTCACTGACCGTTGTTTCCGAGTTCAAATGTAACCCTCAGAGCGCTACATATTAAATAATAAATAGGATAATGACAAAATAAATTTTCACCAACCTGAAGTTGTGTCTCGCTGCCGCGAGCCACAACTTCAAGTGGGTGAAAATTGTTTATATTTGCCTAATTTGAGACCAAACTTTTGGGATCTTGATGTTTAAACATCCTTTTTGTTCTCAACAACTGCGATTTAATTATGTTGAACGGTTAATACAACTGATCAAAACGACTATAATCGCGCTTAGCTATGTGAGGGTGGAAATGAGCTACAGACGAGTGAAATATTACGTAACTGATATTTTGTCTGTTGTGTCTGTATTCGCATTATATTTTAACGACAAGTATATATGCCAGAATTTACTCTCCAATGACCATCGCGCCCAGGATGTAGCAGAATTATGGAGAGGGCAATCGTGTGCAATGTTCTGGAAAGCGGGGGTTATGGTGCAGGCCTAGTGATCAGGGCCACCTCCTGTCACGCCAGAGTTTGAGGCTCGTTCCCCGCCCTCTAAGTTTTCAATGTTTAATAGGGCGGGGTGCCTCCGTGATCGAGAGGAAGCGTACCCGATGTTAAACTATCTGGACGTATAATCTCATCTCATTATCATCTCCTGACCCCGTTTATATTAGTCTTTATGTGTGTCAAAAGTATGGCCTAAATTATTTTTCAGACGCGGCTTCGTCGCGATATTGCCTTTTATTGTGCACGAAATTTAAGCCAATTGTGTATGTCGATAGCCGCCATTACTCAGCACTCTGCCCGGCAATGACGAACAGCAGTAACTGCTAACTTGAAAAGTGAGCAGTCACTTTCAATATAAGCAATATGCAAAGTAAGCAGTTACCGGTACTAAAGTAATACCTGTCACCAACGACGTTCTTGTACTCCATGTTTGCCTTAATTTCTGTTCTGCAAAGCCAAAAGGCAGTACCTGCCTAGACCCACTTGGAAAGTAAGACTTTTGCCTTTGCACGGCAGTATGCATGGACAGTAGTATTTTAAAGCTAGTATTTATTTAACTGGACAAGTGTATGAAAGATAAGCACAACCAAATACTATCCCAATGTTGTTTTGTAGTTGTGCTAGCATTTAAGACGGTACCCAAACATTAAAGCAACATTCGATCAATGTATTTTGCTCGCATGGATTACACTGTAACTCGTCATTGACATTGCATGATCATCAGCTCTTGCCACTGTGATACCACTTGCCTGGACAATTCGACCAATAAGGGCACTGTTATATTTTTATCGACTTGATTCGTTAATAACTGATCCATTAATAACTGACTGAAGCTTGGTGTCTGGATATCTATTTTTGAATAAACCGCCCATCTCAGGTGTCGCCAGAACGTTTCTGGTGTCATCAACGCTTAATTAGGAAAAACATTAAATTTATCTAAGCCTCACTGATTGGTTAACGTGACATTTAAACATTCAAGTCTTGTCTGGAGAAGGACGTGGCGTAATGAATAGAGCGTGTAGCTTGGCTATAGCCGCTGCCTGTTGTCAGCGTTCAATCCCTCGCCTGGCGCAGGTTTTCAGAGAAATATCGTGTCTCTCCCCTCTCAACGCTGAGACATCGTTGTTTCTATGTCCTGTCCTTGGGCAAGACACCTCACCATCGTGTTCCTAGCGTCGAAATAGTTGCCAGGCTGTATGCTCCCCGGGGAGTTGAAATGGCACATGAATGAACAGGTCTTGTGATCAGGGAGTAAAGTCGGCTGAAGCATCTTCCAACGCGATATTATATGCATACTGCATCTAATCGTTGGGAAGGCGAGATGGGCTCATTTCATCAGCACAAGTCACCACATCAAGCCTGATCCTTTAGGCGAGGGCTTGATGTGGTGACGAGTGCTGAGATTAGCCCATCACGGCGTACCCAACGATGCAGTATTTATTTTATCGTACAAATATCTATCTGAAAAGGCAAAATCAAGTTGAGCAGTGAAGCGTTTTGGGAGAGAGTGCGAGATGGGCTGATCTTACCATACGTCTCATAGTAAAAGCCAGCAGTATGAGTGCGATAACATACTATATACGATTTATCTTGGGTTGCTGATGAAACTTCTACAATAGAGTCTGCCGTTTTTACGAAATAGTGTCTGTTTGTTCAGCTGCTTCATTGCGTCCATCTGCTTGCTTTCAGGAGGTGTCCATCTTCCTTTTTGAGAAGCGGATGGCGGATAAACTGCACAAGCCTGGCCGACGGGAGAAAGTGGCGGAGATCCTGCGTAAGGAGGTGAAGCAGATGTCACGGCTCAAGCATCCAAAAATCCTCAGACTTATGCACCCGCTGGAAGAATGCAAGTGAGTAGTCTGTTCTGGCACTCAACCAATTCATGGTCTCCCACTGGGCACAGGACGTTGCTGTGGTGTTGAATCAACGTCATTGACGTTGATTCAACGTCGCAACAACGTCGTGTGCCCAGTGGGAGCTGTCGTTATTTTCGCGCCACGCTACCTATTGGGCGCACGATGCTGTTGCGACGTTGAATCAACGTCATTAACGTTGATTGAACGTTGCACCAACGTCATGTGCCCGGTGGGATAGCCGTCATTTTGTTTTGTTGACGCGTACGAGACATGACCGAAAGTTCGGCCCAAGTCCCGTATTCTACCCCCTACCCAGCAAACACGACACGTTGACCCAATGCTGGTCTAATGTTGGCCCAGTGTTTTAGACGGTGGGCCAACATTGGGCCGGCATTGGATCAACGTGTCGTGTTTGCTGGGTAATTTGAAAAAAAACAACTGAATGACGGCGGTGATTAGCCATTCGTGGTCCTATAAGTCTGGGCTAAATTTGTGTAATTACTAAAAGTATATGATTTTGGTTGGCAGTCACCTTAATCAATGGGATAGCTAATTCATGTTTTGTGCATGTATATATTTAGTAAACACCTTGAATATTTCAATTTCGACCCCTAGCAGCCGAAGTGTCGTATACGCCACTCATATAAGTGGTGAAAACGGCCCTCTGGCTGCTAAGGGTCGATATTCTAGTTTTAATATCATATATCTTGTAATTGTTTGGATGTCTCGTCTGGTCGTGTTTCATTCTTGGTTAAAGTGACGCTCACTGGGATAAATCAGTCAGATAATTTGTTTTCCATAAATCCATTTTTTACGTTCATGACAGTTACTAAACAGATCCTGTTTTTTAGAAAGTTGTGACACAGACTGTGTGTAAATAAGGGACCTCATGTATGGGCCCATGGTACTAAAATATGTATGAAAAATTAGATTTTTTTTAAATGGAGAAAAAGATGTGAGAAAAGGTGTCTTCTGTTAATAAGTTTGACATTTAATGTCAAACTTATTACCAGAAGACACCTTTCGCCACCAGAAACTATGTTGTGGCCATTTGAAAAATAACTAATACCCGCGATCCGCACAGTTCAATACTACTGCCGTGGGCGCGCGACCGGACTGGTGGGCGCCCGAGGGTTTTCATGTGGATCAGACAAGAGGACAAAGCCGGCTTCACCTGATCCATAGAGACTGCCGGGAGGAAGCACTGACCGGCAGACTGTATGAAAACCCCACTGGCATGACAGATCACCAGTCCATTACCGCCCTGCAAAGGCAGACAGCAGTAACTGCCTACTTGTCGAGTTAGCAGTCGCTGTTGTCGTGAATAGATCTATATAAAGTTCTTGGTTGTATTCATCAGCACAAGTCCATTCACCCGGTAATCAGCTTCTCCACGTCCTCAAAAACCTGCTCCTTCATTTAGATTCATTATGGATATTTTACCGCGCTGCTCCTCTGATCTCTCAGATGATATATTTGTTTACATTTAAACCTTAAAGTGTTGAAATATGTTTATGTAAACCAAGGGAACAAAGGGTTTTTTCTTGAATTTGAAGTCACCATATTTAGCTCTTTCTGCTTCATTTGAATGCCTATATGTTATGGATCTACGGCTATTATAAATGCGGAGATCGACTTCTCACCAAACGGTAATCAGTTGACGGAGTTGGCGAATTTTTCAATTTGAGACAATTGAGAGTTTTTTCTTTCAGTCGCCCGATAAGGGATTCTGGGCATGTCTAGGAGATTTACCCCCAGGCATACCCAGACGGTCGGAGACTATGGTTTCGCTATGTAATTTAATGCCGAAACACCGTGGACTTTCGCACAGCTCCGCCATCTTCGGATGGGATAGTCCCCAGCATAACAATAGCAGAGGGTAACGTGAGCGACTTATTGTCAAATACACTGTACTCTATTAACGGTAGCTTAAGGCCTTATCACGGCAACATCAGTTACCGGACTAATGTGGGAGCTGCATTGGCACCGCTATTGAGTGGATGAACCAGGGTTAACCGCTGGCAATCCGCCCTAATATTAAAGCCAGACTGCAACTTCCCTTGGATAATCATGATAATCGCTGTAGTGTTCCGTACCATGACATAGGGCACAAAGCATCCAACAGACGGAACATATGCCTAATGCCCTGCCCCAGATGAGAGCGAAAAAGTACTACCACTAACAACTATCCCAGTACCCCGATGTACTACATGTGACCTAGAATCTCAAAATTATTAGGTTAAGGTCATGCATCATCGAACTTGACCTGAGATGCATCTGTATACCAAGTCTAAAACTCAGAAAATCTTAAAAAAGTATTATAATCGTCAAAATAATGCTATTCCCTGAAAGAAAAGAAAGATCACTCATCTCTTTGATCTGGCAACTTTAATGGACTTTAATATATGAAGTCAATACAATAATAATAAGAGTTACTTGTAAAAAAATGAAGCGGCGCCGATTAAGACGGGGGCGACATTATCGAGTGGTGAAACAGCTATAATCCTGACTGGCACATAACGTGTTAGCACAGCAGCTTTTATTACAAGATCAAGGCTTCTGTAACACCTGATTGATGTATGACCGACAGTTCTGAACTCCAACCGACTAGAGATCACCTGTTATTGACCAATATGACGCACCCCTAAGTAAGCACGAGGCATTGACCCAAAGTTTATTTAATGCTGGGCCAGCGTCGCAGATGCTAGTCCAGCATTAAACACACACAGGGCCAACCGTCTGCAGTAATGGCTTGTTCTCCATCCATGCTAATAAAGAATAAACTGCAATCCTATTGTCGTGCAGAAGATGAAAGCAGAGAGATTTGCCACCAGCCTCTTTTGACCCGATCATGCGGAAAGCGATCCGTCCATTGTTGAAAATCAATGACAAGCTGTCCTCGGGACAACAAACCACTTACAAAAGTCTGTGGTCAGCATGGTAGGATTTATTCACAAATGCAACAAAGGCATCACAATTTTTTGGTGGCAAAATTGAAATTAGGGTTTTCCAATTTGACAAGATATGCTAACTTTGACATTAAGCCAGCATCGATCCAATGTACCGTGTTTCCTGGCCTATGTGTTTCGAACATTATTCTGTTCTCCACCGCTGTAGCTCAAACAGGCTTTTGTTAAAGCTTTTTCTTGTAGGAAATTGGCTTTAGAGAATGTATCAGACACTCTTTTCTGGGATTGACCTTTCCCTCAGCCCGATGTCTCCCCGATGTCACGAGCAGACCGACAGCTGTGCAGTGCGAAGGCAGACAGCAGTAACTGCTTACTTTTCAAGTAAGCAGTTACTGCTGTCTGCCTTCGCACGGCAGAGCTGCTTCATTTACACCGGCCCCACTGCTTCCCACACACTGATGGAATAATCCAAGTGCGTCCCCCTTAAAATGAAGGATTACGGCGATGTCTGCAATCGGATAGCATTGACATTGACACAAAATCGAATAGTATGGATAATGCATAGATTTGCTTGGCATATGGTTGTGTGATACCTTTCTGGAATCAGATAAAACACCTGTGCATTTAAAGTACAGCACGCACAGCACGCAGAAGGTAAATTGACAAGTCTGTGGAGGCAATGACCTTGAGTGATCACAGGGACCTGCCCTGGGTGCACACCGCTAATGGAAATTTTCGTTCTCTGAAAGACACCAGCTTCCCCCAAGTAAATAGGTCTTCAATTGTAGAAAAAGGAGAGAATGTGGTTTGAATATCACCGGCCGTATTACAGTGCCAGAACTCGTCTGTGCTGACGGCGCTGGCCAGCGGGAGATTCCCGGCACGCGCGGTCATATTTCTCCTCCGATCGCCGGGGCTTGGGTTTCAATTCCCGTGTTTCATCTGATTATCATCCCACCAACTCTTCCAGGAGGACATCCTTGCCCGGTTTAGCCTATGTGTAAACAAACGTGGCGTTAATGTACATTCGTTATTTTATGTCACTTTCCCCTGGGCGTGCATTGCTCGTAATCTCCTAACATTGTGATGTTCACTTGAAATATCCGTCCCTAGACACTTAGTCTACTCCAGAAGATAAGGGCAGTGTCCCAGCTTATGTTTTTTTGATCTCAATATAGCGTCTACAAATATCACAAAACCACAGCGATCACCGATCGTCGGCCCGGTTTTCCCTAAATGTGGAAAGCTGACCCAACATCACACTCACGTGCCCGTACTATGCATACATGTAAACCCCACATATTTGACAATGCACTAACATCTTTGAATAGTATTCTCCCAGTAAAGACAAAACATTTTTATAACATTTGTACAATGTTGGACCAACGGGAGCTTGCCTATATTTGATTTGAAGATAAGGGTTTTCTAATTACATTATTTGACATCCGAAGACTAACTAATTTATTTGGCAACAGGCCTTCAGCGGTGATCTCTTATCTGCTGTGGATCTTCGTAGTCTCTGTCTGAGACCTTCAACAGTCACGCGGTATGATAGGATGTGACACTGACGTTCTCGTAACCAACACGGATGTTCGCGGACCCGACAAGGTTTCGCAAGAATGTTAACCTGCTCACTGCAAAAAACCCGCATCAACTCTTTGAGTCTATAGGTGTGGCCTGCGTCGCCACCGTATACCCGTCCGCGTGTACTGTATGCAAGGCAATCAGTGGGCTTTTTGCTCTTTGCGGATGCTCCCGGATGACTACGGTGAAAGGACTGCGGATGCGACGAGGCGCTGACTGGAATGCGACGTGGATTTGTTTCTCCTCTGTCCGGGTGTGATTCTTTTAACATTCCAAAATTTGTCCCCGGGGTGAATTGCCAAAAAAATCGGATGGTGACGGACCCCACTTGGATATTCCAGTATACATCCCCTCCCATTTCTCAGAATATCAGCGGTGATAATCCGAACATACATGAACGCGGTGATCCTGGCTCATTTGAGCTTGGTACTTATGTTGAACCAATGTTGGGCCAGGGTCGAAGACGCTGGCCAAACATCGGTTCAATATTAGTATTTCGCCGAAGCCATGTTATAATGAAAATTTACTGCGACAATTTGTGATGTTGATATGATGTTGATATGGCTAGTTTGGTCACATGTACCTGATATGCCCTGTCTGTTCATGTCCTCGAGGATACAATTACAATTATCTGCCTCTAGCTTTTGTCACGATGGTGAATGACTACTGAAAAAAAGCCGAAGGCAGATTCATCTAGGCTGGGAGAGACATAATTACACACCCTTTGCCAACAGAAGACACACGGACATGACAGAGTTACCACATCGCAAGTCATCTTACCTAATAATTTGAATTAATTAATTGACTCAATGTCGTTTCAATATCGGACCGACATTTAAACAACATTAGTTCAATGTGTTTTTGTTGTTGTCCACATGCAACAGACAATTATTGTAATAAACGTTAAACGTTAAATGTGCTATCCTTTTAGTTTCAAATTGTAATAGAATATGCGCTAAGGTGACTTAAAGCGATGACAATCTAATCTTCGAGAATAAACAGGACACGGATGGCAACGGGTGAATATTAATGCAAACAGCGGTAACCGCATACTTTTAAATAGGGCAGTTACTGCTGCTAGCTTACACACACCGGAGACGGGGGATGCGGTGGCGAGGTGTTCTATGCGTGAAGTGCAAATGCAAACAACTGTGAATGCTTACAATTCAAGTAAGCAGTTACTGCTGTTTGCCTCTGTGCTGCACGGATGGAATGATGCAGTGGACAAAGGCAAACAGCTATGACTGCTCACTTGTCAAGTAAGCAGTTACTGCTGTTTGCATCGGCATTGCAGAGGTGGAATGATGCAGTGGACAACCCAGCAAACACAGAGCATTTGTCCACCACTGGTTTATTGTCGGGCCAGCGTCGTAGACCAGCATCGGTCAAATGTCTGCCTCGTGTTTGCTGGGAAGGTGTTTTGGCAGTGAAGGGTGTGTATGATGGCAGACGTGATGAGAAGACTAATCCTGACTCGCGTGTGATCTATCTGGAGACTGCCCGAGCCATCCTTCCTGTCTCATCAACCACCCTTGCCTCTTTTATAGAGTGTAAGGCGTATCGCATCTCAAGACTCCTGCACAAAGCCGACCGACAGCAACTGTTCACTTTTCAAGTAAACGGGTACTTCTGTTTGCTTTGCAAAGGTGAAGAACAGCGACCGCTTACTTGTCGAGTGAGCAGATACTGCCTTTCGTCTTCGTGCAACAGAAGAGTGCCAGCATGCTGCTTCCTGCTGATTATATATGGACTAGAATGGACCTATTGTCAAGGTGTTTTTCTGTTGCTAGATATAGACATAGCTGCTTATTCCACAGTAATTGCTGGTGATCCGGATCTTGTTTCACCAACCGACTTAAGTCTGAATTTTGTGTAAAATATCAACATGTGATAAAGTCTTAACAACATCTGTAAGCTAACGACTGACTTAACCATTTAACAGTCGGTTAGTAAAACGTGACATCCTTCAACAAGATTTCAAAATCGTTGACCTCCATTTTGTCAAATCTGAATAATTTTCACTCACTTGAAGTTGGGGATCGCATCTGCGAGACACAACTTCAAGTGGGTAGGACAGGGGCCCTGGTGCAGTGGTTAAAGCTGTCTGCTGGGAAAGTCAGAGATCGCGGGTTCGAACCCCACTCTGGCCTTCAAGCTGCAAAGAAACAAAATGTTCCTTTCTCGGTCACTCGTAAAGATTCTATATTGTGTGGAGCCTCCGTGAATTTTGAATCCTGTGTCTGGAGGGCAGTGTCATCACATTCATCTCACCATCCCCAGGAGGTTCCCCTGGCCCAGCTTAGCCTATATGTGCACAAAGGTGGCCAATTCAATTCATTTCAAGTGGGTGAAAATTCAATTAAATAACTTGGCGGTTAAAGGGCTAAGTTTTAGAATTAAGACTTAAGTCTTTTTGTGAAACAGGGAACCGGTTCTTTTCTCTGTGATGCTAATGTTGCTTCTGCGCAAGAGTTGTTGCTTCTTCTGTTACACATGCTGCAGTAGCTGTCGTTGCATCTAGTGATTGCTGATGTTTCTCTTCATTTTTTCCTGTAATGTTCTACTTTCCACTCTGCAGTTTCTGGTGTTTTTTTCATTTCCGTTTCAATTCCTGCTGTTGCAGCTCGGTTGTTTTCTGCGGTGCGGTTGCGGTTTCTCCAGACTTTCCAGCCACTTTCAACTCCCCTCTCCCTGTTGCTGTTGCTGTCGCTGTCGCTGCTTACAGCCGGTGATTTGTGAACTCACTTGTAGATGTCTCGGGCTCTGCAGGGCGACCTGTCCCTCTACAGATATCGCCCGGCTCTCCAGACACTCTCTGCCGGGGTGTAGTGCGGCCAAGGATTCTCCGTGAAATGTTAGGTTAATCTTGACCCGGGACACCTGTCAGGTGTGGGCCTTATTTACGGCTTAATTAAACCTCGCCGGATCCGCGTACGGTGCTAATCCCACAGAATGCGTTCAGATGACCTACCACCTCTGGCCATGATTTCACTCAGTCTCTTGAAAGCCGGGGCGTGTTTTCAGCGCGTTCGGGCGACCCACATTTTGGGAGAACCCGGGCGATGGCTCAATACGGAGCCAACGTCCGAGACGTTGGCCCCGCATTGAACCATCGCCGGGTGAAATTGAGCCTTCTGTTGGAAGACGGAAGAGCGGACGCGGCACCTCCGGTCACCAGCTCCCAAACAGTGTCTTACGTCATGCGGACTCCCGTTTCCATCGCCCCCCCCCCCCCCCCGCCGTGTCCCGCGCTCTATTCAGACACGATCCCTGCCGATCATCATAATCAATAGCTATTTCTGGGCGGAAATATAATTTATCCCGGAGGGAGAACACCCACATTAGGCGGACGTCCAGCGCGAGCTCCCCACCGTAAACCAGGCCTTCACTGTGTCAACAGGCTGCGGGGGTGCGACAACTTCCGGCAGGCCTAAATGTAGCCGGTGAAGTCATCCGTTGTAATGTGAGTGGGGATATACCTATGTATGGTCAGGGAGTAGGCCTAATCAGTTGACGTAACCTGTTACTCAAAATGACACACCGCCACAGTGTCATGGCGGTGTATTAAAAACCACTGGAAGCAATGCTAAATGACAGGTACCACGCGTTGAACAGACGTATACGCTTGAAAGTATGATTGTTAAACCCCTGTTAAAGGGATGCACTGCCCGAACCTGGCGGTCAAAATATAAACAAAGCCCGGCCTGTCTATATCTATGACATTGCTACTATTGTAAATTATCGGCACGATAAACTATATCTCTTCAAAATATTTTTGTGACATATTTTTTCTAGATACCCGAGACCTCTGGTAAGTTTGCAATCGGTATGCGTCGATTGTGGGGTCAACTTTTATTATTAAATATGTTCTAATACTTAAAGGTGGTCTATCACCCTTTGTATAGTATGAATAAATTTGTGACAAATAAATCAAAGTTGCCACAAGATGGGGCACAAGTGTTTCCTTATATGGGGTGATTGGCTATCATGTGACCCTCTGATAGCCAATCACCCCATATAAAGACATAATTATTCATACCATGTAAGGGGTGATAGATCACCTTTAACACTTGATCTTTATAAAATTTTCCATTTACATACCAAACACTGCTGTAGAAAACAGTATTGAACCACCGTATTTTATTGGTCCTTCCACGTTCACCTTTATCGATGTAACGACACCGTTCCGGAGACGTATGATTACGAGGAAGTTATTAAAACCCTATCCCTTATACTTGACAGCCTTGTGGAAAGTAGTGAAGGGCTGACACTGTCTCGTTGTGGGCTCACATGTATGGCAAAACCTCCATGAAGGGAAGCAATACCCGTGAACGACCATTATCCCAGCTCGGATCGCTTCACAAAAGAATTAATGGAATGGAAACTTCACGGCAGTGGCCACATACTTTTTTTTTTTGCGAAACCGTTTATGGTCTGTGCACAAAATTAATTGTGCAATTCTCTCTGCAATTAAGAAAAATCTGAAATCGATCATAAGCGAGCCGATATCTTAACCCTTACAGCGCTGGGATCGACTTTGTAAGTCAGAATCTGATTTTGACGTCTGAGGTAGATCCACGCACTGAAAGAATACAAATATTTATAATGGCCGTAGGCCCATAACATAGGTATTCAAATGAAGCTGGAAGAGCTAACTAAGACATATAAATATGATGATTTCAAATTGAAAATACCCTTTGGTCTCCATGATTTATATAAAAATATTTCAGCGTTGTAGGGTTAACCCTTTCAAGCCTGAATTTACCATTGTCATCTTCATCAACTACAAGCCGCGAATTGCTGTCGCAATTCTCGACTTGTAGTGGATGAAGATGATTTGGTGTGGTTAAATAATTAAAGAAAATTGCTATGTATTGGTAAACCATCCACTACAAGCCGCGAATTGCTGTCGCAATTCTCGACTTGTAGTGGATGAAGATGATTTGATGTGGTTTAAAAATTAAAGAAAATTGCTATGTATTGGTAAACCAGTTTCATGGAAATTCTCGTTCTGAAACCCCTAGTTGCAGGAAAATTAAGTCTGTTTTCAGGGATGAAAAATGATGCTTTAATGCATCGTGAGGGCTTAAAGGATTAAGCGAGCTGATAGCTTGAGTGAGCTGATTATGAGTTACTTTAAATCCACATACATCATCCTGACATCATTCCATTACTAAAAAGATCATCCTGGTCCATGTTAGCAGTTTGTCTTTGTCTTCACTATCGCCTTCAAAACACGTACTCTCCGTGTTAACGTGTAAGATTGAGTGGGGACATTTTAGACTGGACAGGTCATCGTTTTACAGTGGTAGGGGGTGGCTTAACAAGTGATAGATTCTGATGGATGTGCTGTCTGTTATCATGCTGACACTTCATCATGTCCCTTACACTCTTGAAACCACTGCATGTTTGCTCACCAGTAACTCAATTTGTCAATCAAATGGAATGAAAAACAACGTATGTGTGCATAGTAGTAATAAAAATTTTTTCACCCAATATATTTTAAAAAATACATATTAATGAAACATTGGTCACTCAAATTGAGTTTTGGGAGATATGCTAAACACCATGCTTTTTTTCTGAAATGGTAAAATATCACATCATTACTTGGAGAATATATGGAAGATTGTTTCATAATTTTCTCAAATTAATTAGTTTAAGCACATAAAAGCATTCTATCAGCATACGTCATTCTTTGAAAATACGTCACGTCCAACAGATACAGTATACTATATTTTATAGAAAAATATGTTAAAGGGACCCTTTGGGATGAGACATTTTCAATTTTGTCAATTTTGACAATTTGATATATTTGAAGCTATATAGCCTACAGATCTTAACTGAAAATACAAAAAAGTCAAAAAACAATTTTAAAGCACCGAAAGAGAGTGAAATAGCTATATTTCCAGGTCGTATATCGCCATGTAAACAAAACAAGTCAGCAATTTACAGCACTTTACACCACATATTCCCACGTCTTGGATGGGGAGATCAAGGCAATCGCCGCTAATTGGCCGCTAGTTGGTGTCTTTTAGTCAGGACACGGGGGGATACACGGCAACACTGATTGTCTGCCCAACGCTGGGCCGACGGCATCAACATGTGGCCCAGTGCTGTAGGAACATTCAATCGTCCTTCAGCAAGTGTTTATGTATACAAAGAGTTTGCTTGGGTTTTAAGCGGTTTCATAGAAATATTGATAAAAAATATTTGTAAAAATCTAAAAACTCTGAAAAAATCATGATCTGGGGGATACACCACTTCATTACAAAACTAAAAACGAAAATTGATGTCATCCCAAGGGGTCCCTTTAACTAAATATAATGACTTCAAAAAAGCCAATGATTCACCTACCTGCATGACATTATTCGTGCCAAGGTCTTTTTGTGTGGTCTTGCCAGCAGTTCACATATTGATTATTGCCCTTTGTGATGTCGGATTCTGCAACAAATACGGCTTTAATGTCGATCACTGAGAAAGAGACCATGTCATGCAAACCCCCGCTGTCTTTTTAGTCAAAGAGAACGTTATTGCGCCGTGTCAGCATATTCTGTCGTGAAACTGTGACGCGAGGGCAAAGTAGCCGTTTTTAGTGGCCCACTCCACCCAAAATCATGAGAGGAGACATCGGCCAACACATTGGGGGCATTAAATACGATTATATGACCATGGAACAAGCCCCGGAAGGCACGCATGCAGTCACAGTGCTGGAACTAGACTGAACGGTTCACATCAGACGCTGCCCTGCAAGGGCAGTATCTGCTTACTTTGCAAGTGAGCAGATAATGCCTTTTGGCTTTAGAGCAGTGCAGGTGTAATCTGTCACGCCGCATGGCGAAGTCACACGCAAATCTCACGACACTGACCTAAACCAGCAACGCATGTTCAACAAAACCATCTCGCTGTACCGTGTAACCCACCATTGACTCATGGACTTGTGGGTTCTGAATAAGTTCAACCTCTTTACTTTACATTAACCGCCGGTCTCGATTATATATATATATTTTTTTCTATTAGCACATTAAATACCAGCTTTTGTACATGTAACTAACACATAACAAATAAAACAGCAAGATTACAATATCATTTACCTCAATTTTGTCAAATCAGAATAATGTTTACTCACTTGAAGTTGTGACGCGATCCACAACTTCAAGGGGGTTAAAATTGTCAATTAATAATTTGGAGGTTCAAGGTTAAATGTGACTTGTAAATTGTCGACTAAAATGACTTCCTGATTATCATTCCCCTCATAGCCGTTCTAGGTTCTTGATAACCTAATTTTCTCCATTTATTCTATTTGTATTTTGTCTGACCCCCTATTACTTCCTTCTTCTCATTGCCGCGTTCTTTCTTGCAGTGACAGTATTGCCTTCGCCACGGAGCCGGTGCTGGCCAGTCTCGCCAACCTTCTGGGCAACTACGAGCGAATGCCGGCGACCATACCTCAGGAACTCAAGGTTAGTGAAGACGCGGGGATCGAGCGCATGCTGGAGATGGACTGACGGCGGGAGAGAAGTGGACCAGCGGCGGCCCGGAGCCCGAGACGGCGGTCCATAACTGAGCCGCTGTCCCCGGCTGTCTGCGTGATCCCGCGAAGACAAACAGCGGTAACAGCTCACCGGAAAAGTGAGCAGTTACTGTCGTTTGCAGCGCAGTGGACCGCTGTGATCCAGATGTCCAGCTTGCTCCTCTCCATCTTAACTGATTCTGCTTGTCACTGCAAATATTGCGCAGATACTCTCTGTCGTGCTGAGACGGCAATCGGCAATGACGGCCTATTTTTCAAGCTAACAGATACTGCTATCTGCGGATAAATAGCAGTAACTGCTTGCTATTTAAGCTAGCAGTTACTGCTGTCTGCCATTGTATACAACAGTGCAATATAACTCACATATGAGACACCACTGATATTCAACAGAAATGTATTCAATAACCCTTTACCCATACAACGCTGAATTAATTTTGTATAAATCATGGAGACCAAAGGGTTTTAATCAATTCGAAAGCATCATAAATAAACGATCAATCAGCCAGATTTGAAGATGGTTGACCTACATTCTGTCAAATCTGAATAATTTTCACTCACTTAAAGTTGTGTATCGCGTCAGGGATCCACAACTTCAAGTGGGTGAAAATCCCAATTAAAAAAAAAAATCAGTACATTTATTTTGACTTCTTAATATGACCATAATGATGTAAGCAAATGTTTTGATGATTTTAGCCTGATTGTTGAAATGGTTAAACAGTTAACTTTATTATCACACATACTAATATCACTGTACTTTACAAAGTATTGATCACCATCTTTTTATATTACTCGTGCATATATTGTATTGTGTAAATACCTCGTTATTGGCTTCACATATTTGCTCAGGGCTTTGTCAATATTTAACCGCCGCCTGATTTCCACGTCCCAATGAACGTCCTGGTTTTTTTCGTTGCAGGAACACACCTTCCTAGACATTGAACACAAATACGGGATTCTGCAGGTAAATAATAATCATCGTGTTTGACTTCCTCCCTGTCCAAATAAGAGGTGTGAAAAGCGATCCCCGGAGGAAACGGGACGCACGTCGTTTTGATGTTGGACCAGCGTCGCAGACGCTGGCCCAACATCAAAGCGACGTCGCTGCCTCAACATCAAATCGACGTCTTGTGTTTTCTGCACATGAGGACGGCGCCAGTGATGTCAACGGGCTGTGATGAGGATAACTTGTGAGGCAAATACCTCGATCTGTCTCGGTGATCGGCTAACGTCGCGTCACGTTAGCCCATCACGGAGCCGGGGATGGTGATACCTATCAGACACAAGCCCTTGAATCAATGTTGGTTCAACGTTGGTCCAGTGTCGTGACGCTGGACCAACGTTAAGCCAGCATTGATTTAATGTTTTGTGTCTGCTGGTGAGGATGTGAAGATCACACATTTATCTGTGTCTGTGGTGGATACTGCTATGGTTTCCACGGAGGATGCTGTCCACAGATTTCCTGGATGCAGTAAATCCTGTAATATTCTCCACCTACACCCCCTCCCCCCAGAAGGTGGGCCAACATTAAAGCAATATTGCTGCAATGCCTCGTGTTATCATTTTGAATGGAATTAAACTATCAATAATTAGGCATGACCATGTGCCATGGCTAATATCACGGAACTAAAGTGGCAATTTAGGCATATCCATGGGTAATTTCACGGATTTAAAGTATAAATTTAGGCATCTCCATGGGTAATTTCACGGGATTAAAGTCTCAATTTAGGCATGGCCATGGCTAATTTCACTAAATTGAAGTATCAATTTAAGCATCTCTATGGGTAGTTTCACGGGATTAACATTTCAATTTAGGCATGGCCATGGCTAATTGCACAAAATTAAATTTTAAAATTTTTAAATATCCATGGTTAATTTTGCGGAAATAAAGTCTCGATTTAGGCAACGCCATGGGTAATTTCACGGAATTAAGCTCTCAATTTAGGCATGGCCATGGTTTATTTCACGGAATCAAACTCTAAATTTAGGCATGTCCATGACTACTTTCGAAAAATTAAATTCTCAATTTAGGCATGGCCATCGTTAATATCACGGAATTTAATTATAAAGTTAGGCATTTCCAAGTTTCATTCGCAATATAGGCCTATTTCTCTTCAATCAATGAAAATACCGAGAGCAAATTCGCGAAAATAAAGCTTGACGAAATGTCACTATTTCCGGTCTACCTGATATTGAAGCCATCGCGGTGCTCTCGTCTGCTCGACCTGCTATGCTCAGTCCCTCAATTTGAACACCACGCATGTAGACCCGGTCTTATTGAGTGCGTTTTATTACGCGCCCGTCTAATTTATCAGACCTTTCTTCAGAACAAGCTTTGCACTAATGTTTTCTGTCAGTTATTGCAACAAGTGGATCAACCACATGTCTTGATGGGAAATTTCTGCTGAAATTATTGTAGTGAATCTTTTCTTTTCATTCTATTCAACCCTGATCTACGTTATTCTAATATTATTGAAAGCGAATTACCCCGAAAGGCAGTATTTGTTTACTTTGCAAGTAAGCAGATCCTGCATTTTGCCTTGCAGAGAGCTAACTACATATTGATATCAATATGATATCTGAGTGTCATCCTGACATTTCCCATCACCCAGTAAACAAGAGCCATTGACCCAATGTTGTTTTAATGCTGGGCCAGCGTCGCAGTGCATGGGACATTGTTCTGACCGCTCATTATCATGATTATTCCATAGAAATTCAACGCTGGTCACGGCCCGACTTGACATTAGCATACAATTAGAACGACTACAAAAATGTAGGGTGTTTTTTCCTGGTAAAAGATAGAGAAGGTATACACAGCGTGTGATCGTCATGCACAAGACGTAGCCTACTCCGCAGAAATCTGTCTGGCCGGGCAAATTGCTTTTGCCACCAAGGTGACCGGACTGGCCTCTTCTGCTAATGACACGCTGTTTCCCACACCTTAACCCTTTGTGCTCTGAGGTACTAGATTTGAATTTTCAGACGCTAAAAGTTGCGGCTCGCTACCGCGATCCACAACTTCTAGAGACTGAAAATTACTTGGATTTGAGACATGTAGGGCGTGCACGACATATAAACCTATATAAAACTATTATCAGCGTCGCAGATTTAAATAAATTTATTAATTATTTCAACGGGTATTACTGATAATAAAAACAGAGTAAGTACATTATGCTCCACGTCTGATCCGGTGCTTAAGAGGTTAACACGCGGGTCAACCGTAAATACTGGACGCTATTTCAGGGCAAAGGCAAACAGCAGTAGCTGCTCTTTTGTAAAGTAAGCAGCTACTGTTGTTTGCCTTTGCACGACATCATAGTACACCTTCCACCTCCTTCATCACACACTGACCCTTGTCCGTGTTATTGAGGTCATCAGGGGATAGAAACCCTGAGGTTTTCTGGTATAACGTTATATTCCTCTGCCACTGGCTGCTCCGGGTTATTGCGGATTTCTGTCATTTTAAGCTTTTCAACCGAATTTTGTTCTCAAGTGAATCACGAATCTCAAATTATGAGACGCCTGGCTTTAAAATGTAACAGTACGGAAATGACGCACATTAAGAATAATTTTACCTCTGCTGCACATTGATAGGCCTAGGAAAAAAGAAATGTATGCTGATTTTAATAATACATCATGATATCATGATTACTGGTATATGACTTATTGGTGACACCCAGTTTCATAAAATAACAGCATCAATGTCCGTGTTATTTCACGATTTTTAATTCATAACTCTTACGTGTCATCTATGCATTTCTCACGACTTAAAAATTGATCTGCTATAGATATAGCTTTTGTTATTTTTGAATAAATACACAGTAAAATATACAAAGATTCTATTAATCAAAGTCCACATTTCAATGCAATGCAAAGTGTTCACGGAACCGCAGACGAGGGTTCACAACTTCCTGATCCACCTGATATGTGACAATGTCCTGCATATTAATCCATAATAATACTACTGTATGTCATGTTATTCGCAAAGTTGATTTATCCACCATGTCACAGGCTAAAACCACATGAATAATGATTGACTGTAATGGCGGCCCTGCATTCTCTATCTAGTCGACGAAGCGTAACTTCCCTAGGTGCGCGACGCATGCTCGCTACACTAACCGGAACTTGGTCGGCTTGACCTGAGCGCATGCGTGAATTGCATGGTAATTTCTGTCCTCAGGTCTTAATTACAAGGTCACGCCGAGGTTTTTTGTTTTGCCAGTGATATGATTCACTGTACAGCGGCATGCCAAACAAAATACACACGTCCTATTTATACCTATATGTTGCAGACGTTGGCACAACATTAATATAACAATAACATGAATTTGTAGAGCGATATGCTGTATTATTACCCGACGCAGATGCCAGCAGCACGAGGCGGAGCCGAGGGATGCTGGCATCTGCGGAGGGCAATAATGGATAATATCTCGTGTTTGCAAATGAAGGGTATCCGGCGGTCAGGATTTTTTTTCTGTTCCTAAGACGATCTAAAACCTCTTTTTTTTGATGGGGACACCCCTCTCCTATATAGTTGCTTAACCCTCTGATTTTTCATAAGCTGGAAATCATCATAATAATCATAAATAATACGTGGGACCCGTGGGCGAAGATTCAACAATCCCTATCGGATCCATCTTTGTTCTGATATTACATCCGGATTATTGCCTCCATTTTGTTTACTCAGACCAGGAGACAAACAAACTGACAATCGCTTGTTTGCAGAATCGCGGTTATTTTTCATCGAATTCTACGTCATCCCCAACACTGGTCTTTTCAACGAATTATATAAAGCTCCCATTGAGTGTTTTTTTATCCGCAGGCATAGTTTCAAGTGCAACTGTGAGAATCCTGGTCTGTGATCCGCTTCACACGAGCGTCGACCATGCTATCCCTCTATCTGTCCTGAAAGCTTCCTCTCGGCTTCCATTTCTACTTGTGAGTGCGGCGACCTCTGGGCCTAGCTCCCTAGAAGGCACAAGACGTCGAATCAGTGTTGGTTTAACGTTGGTCCACCGTCTACGACGTTGGACCAACGGTAAACCAACACTGATTCAACGTCTTGTGTTTGTCATCTGATGTCTGTCATCTGAAGGGCTTTGCCTTCGGCGCGGATCCCGGCTTGGCGTGATCCACCTTGAGGTGTTGCATATCAAGGATGCAGGGATCAAACCGCGACAATCTGCGCTGCCTCACGAGTGAGATCTCGCCCATCTCGTATTATGCGGCGGTCTCGTGTTGCGCCTATCTCGTATTATTAGCGCATTGTAATAGCACATTACCCAGCAAAAACGAGGCATTGACCCAATGATGGTTTAATGTTGGGCGTCGATATGCAATGCAAAGACAACAGGCAGTAACTGTGTAATTTTCAAGTAAGCAGTTACTGCATTTCGACATTGCGGAGCAGAGTAGTGTACCGTATCACACAACCGTAGAGGATATAGACAGCCCTTGCAATATAACTCCGGTTGGTTTTGTTTCCCCGACGGGGTCCCTCAGCAAGCGAGGCAACGACCAGCGGTCAAGCTCATTCCATAACGTTCTGGCGCGGGTCAATCTCCCAGTAATCCGGGGATTTATCCCTGAATGCTTGGTTCAGCGGACGCAATTCGTTGAATCAATGTTGTCTTTAACGTTTGGCCACCGTCTGCGACGCTGGCCCAACGTTAAAAACAAC
Source organism: Flabesymbios commensalis (assembly GCA_964017125.1). Taxonomy (NCBI): domain Eukaryota; kingdom Metazoa; phylum Annelida; class Polychaeta; order Terebellida; family Flabelligeridae; genus Flabesymbios; species Flabesymbios commensalis. The sequence continues at coordinate 38,866,967 of OZ024902.1, forward strand.
ATTGATTCAGTACACAGTGCATGATATCTCAATGCAGTAGGTAAATGTTGGGCCAGCGTCTGCAAAGTCGGGTCAGAGTCTCTATTTAGCCTCCGGTGGGTCCACAGTGGAAGCGATGGGGACACATTAACTAATCTGTTTGCCGAAACAGATAAATAAATAAAAGTGGGAAGTCTGACGCTGATTTCACTCGTACCCGGTGACTCTCAGGTGACGGAGTCACCGGGTTCGAGCGAAATCAGATACATCATATAGTAATCTGATAGTATAGGGCCTACCTCTCTGCTAGATTTTCCTGTGACTGTATATGTCAATGTCCTGCTGCTGCATCCTCGTCTTTTTCCTATATCTATGTTTTTATTGAATTATATTCGCAGCTCAGATTTTGTATATATATTATATTATTGATCATTTTCGGGCTCACCTATCGTCCGTGTCACTCCATCGAAACCACATATGAATACGATACAGGCTCAGCCAAGGAAACTACATAGGCCTATTTAATATAGTTTGCTTAATTGTGATTGTGGGAGTTGTCATAAATAAATAATTGTCATTCAGCTTTGACTGCCGGTCCCGATTATATTACCCGATTATGTGTGAGTTGTCATAATTAAATCCACTTTTCGTCATTCAGCTTTGACTGCCTGTCTCGATTACATTCGTTTTTTTGTCTTTTTTTTATAAGTAGGCCTATAGTAAATACCAGTTTTTAAACATATTAATAAAACGTGACATCAATCTAAAAGGTTTCAAAATCGTTGACGTCCATTCGGTCAAATCTGAATAATTTGCACTCAGTTGAAATTGTGAATCGCGTCAGCGAGACATAACTTCGAGTGAGTGAAAATTCAAATTAAAAGTTAAGCGGTTGAATTGGTTGAACGAATGAATATATCGCCACTGTCTGGCAATTCCGCAGGACAAGGGCTAACTGACCATAAGACCCCGTAGGCACCAGTGCAAAGACAACAGTGCAGCCAAACCCTCAATTCCCAACATAATAATGCCTGGATAGTTACACAACTTCCTGTGGTTAATGTATCCCATATTTTCACAAGTAAAGTTATCATCTTATATAATACGTTTTCACATGTAATTTCAATGCATTAATTACTCTCGATGGCAGTGTTGCAACGCAAAAATCCAGATTCCATTAATACAAATTTAACATATTAAAAATGAAACAGAAACTGGATAGCTTTTATTTTTTCGTACTTAAATCCGGATCTGCAGTGCAAAGGCAAACAGCAGTAACCACTTACTTGGAAAGTGACCGGTTACTGCTGTTTGCCTTTGCGCGCCCGAAATAATGTGCGGTGTTGGTGTTCCCATTATTGCCATGTCTCTGATTACACTCTTTCTTTTCATCCGATAGCACTCAAGCCTTTTGTTTTTCCCAGATAACTGAAGCTATGTCATATTTACACGCGTCGGAGCACATAGTGCACGGCAACCTGTCTCCTCAGAGCATCATGATCACGAAGAGAGGCATCTGGAAACTGGCAGGTCTCGGTTTCTCAGAAAGACCCAAAGACGGAAAGGTGAGTCATCCTGTTTTTTTCTATTTTCATCATTTAGTCGCAAAATGTTGTTTCTTTGAAATGGTATGTAATAACGTTTCCAAGAAACAAAATCTTGCGAGGAATAACATGTACAACGAGTATCTATGACTGTATTGCATTCATAAAATGTTTTGTATTCGCTGGCGATAACCGCATAAAATAATATTTCATGCGGAATGTAAACGATGAATAATTATTCTTAATGAATTTTTTTCTATTAATCTGAATTGAAACGAAAACTATTATTTATGATATGATTTGTGTATTTGGTTTTGTTCTTAACAGTCCATGCCTTTTTGCTCTAATTGCCAAATCGGCTAAGGTTATTGTCGTTCATATGACATCTGTCCGGCTATCCGTCTGTCTGACTGCGTGTCCTTGTAGTTCTATATTGACGTATTTGAAAATGGCACACTGATCATTCTTTTAAAATGACCACCTTCCAGACACCTTGTTTTTCTTGTGAGCGCGATTTACTCCAAAATTTTAAATCTATTGTTATAACAATGAAAATGGACGAATTCCAAAAGGAATCAGATCAGATAAAAACTGGTCACTGCTCGTTTTTAATTTCTCCTTGTACAGTTGTAAGCGCGATTGTCTCACGTTCTTGCAATTCCAATGTTTTGAAACAATGTTATTGATTTTCAATACAGTTCTTTGGCGCCGAGGGTTGATTCCATCTGTGCCGGCCGACTATTTTTGTGCTCCTGTCCCCTAATTATAGTGTCTTGTACGGGTTGAGCATAACAGATTACACCATTTGCTCTTTACGTAATAATTTGGTTCGGAACAACAAGGGAAACTGGATCACGTTTTTGTAAACTGATTTGTCATTGGCTATCATGACACGTTAAGAAGGCGCTCTCCACAAATCGGCACAGGTATTAATCACCGGCGAGGACCTGACAGCCTCCGACGGTAAACTAGATCATGATGCATCACAGCGAATTATCAGATTCATCATGGTCGCACATCCTGCAAAGGTAAGCAGCAGTTACTGCTTACTTGAAAAGTAAGAAGTTACTGCTGTTTGCCTGCGCACTGTGATAGTGTATCTTCGTGAACAATTTATCCGCTTTCAACACACGAGAGGGCTCCAACACTTGGATTCGTCCAAGCCGCCTTGCTCCTCATCCAGCATATACATCCGCGCATCTGGATTTAGCTTAGCGGCAGTGCATGTCATGAAGTCATTTTTCAACATGGTACGCTCAATTCAATTGCAATGATTTCCGGGTTCCACTCACGTCGGATGTATCAATCAAAGCTCGAGGGGTTTTAGGTATGCTGTAAATTATCCACTGGGCATATTACGTTATTTTCAACGTTGTATCAACGCCATTTTCAACGTTAAATCAACGTTGATATATGTGTCAAGTACCGCGTTAAATCAACGTTGATCTGTTGATGACATGACATAATACCGTTAATATAGCTTCACCCATTGTGATGGAATTCCTCACATTTCTTCAATCGTATACTCATTTTCTTACCATTATACCCTTGATAATATTCAAGCACCTTATTATGTTACATCATTTCCATCGCTGATAAAATCAACGTTTAAATAACTTTTCCCGTTGTAAAGGAATCCTCACAGCTCTTCAATTGTATTGTCATTTTCTTACTACACCCTAGATAATTCAAGTATCTTTACGTTACACAATTCCCATCGCAAATAAAATCACCCACGTCGCCCCACTGGCTGTATGTGTTGCAGGACTGCTATCACCTGTCTAGCTGGACGTCTAAATCACCCAAAATGGCGCAGCCGGATCTGGATTACATCGCCCCGGAGATCCAGATGGACACGGCTAAGATCCGCAGCTGTCTAGTGGACATGTTCTCCATGGGTATGCTGATTTGCGCGCTGTACAACCACGGCAAATCTCTCCTGCAGTCCGGTCATAATACAGCCACTTATGCAAAACGGATGGAACAGGTAGCTTAACATTGCTTTGCTGCACACAGTATCTCTTGTCTATAACTACCCAGTAAATAAGAAGATAGAGATGCGTATTTTGTATCTTATTTCTTTGCTTTTTGTATTCTCATTTCTAGATCCACATTGGCGTGTATGTCGTAAACATGCATGTGAAAGCCATTCATATTTCTGTAGTTGGTCCCACAACGGTTTAATACTGGACCATCATAGGCGATGGTCCAGCATTAAACCTACATTCCACGTACTAGAGTAAAACCACGCTAAAACTCGCCTTTGATGCCCATCCATTTCACATTTGACAGATGACAGAGCTGTTTGGAGAGGTGGCCCACAAGATGCCTTTTCAGTTGGTGGAACCGGTGGAGAAGATGATCAACAAAGACATACGCTATCGACCGACAGCACAGCACTTCATGATGGTAACCGATTGCTTTAGTTTACATACCCAGCTGTATATTTACCCCACCTCCCCTGGTCAAGACTTGACTGGCATGTATCAAGGCTTGATCACGGAAGATGGGGTGACCATCTATTTTTGTGCATATTCCACTATTGTAAAGAGTTCATTTAAGTGAAGAAACAAATCGAGGGCAAAATGTACAGTTTGTATTTTTACTCTATGTGCATTAAATATGTTAAGTTAATACGAATGTTCATACCAATGCATCCCTGTATATCTTTTCAAATATTCTAATTCGCATTTTTTTGGTACTATTTCAGTTGAAGTACTTTGACGATCCTGTGGCTCGATGCATGCAATCTATTGACGCTGTGGACTCCAAGGATCTATCTCAGAAATGTGAATTCTTCACAAAATTAGCTCAAGCCATTCCCTCGTTCCCAAAGGTTTGGTGTCTCAAGAAAACTACTTACTTTTTTCTATGATCTCTGAGTAATATCGTTTGTGTTCATTAGAATACAGCCAATGCTTCTGTATTAATCGGTAATGTGTGGCATTGTCAATCTGTAAAATTAATGTTTGACCACTGTCTTTGACATCGGATTAATTTTGGACTACCGTCTTCATCTTCGGACCGACATTAGTCTGACACAGTGGCAAGATCTCGTAACGCGAGATATTCCGTGACAATTAAGGAATAATAAGAATGTTCATTAGCACTGTAAATCGCACACCAGGAACACAGACTACCAGACAGTACCTGGCGGGACACAATCATATACCATTTTTGATGAGTTGATAATAAAAGTCACCACATTTTTTCGTTTAAATCGCACCAGAAGAAAAGAGCAGCGCTTGCCCGTGTATTGTCTTCTGTCTGTCTGTATTGTCTTCTGTCATTGCCCCCAGAGTTCATAACCCTAATCACTCTCCTTACATCAGTTTGACATTGAAACACTGATCTTCTCGTGGCACGGCGTTCGCCCCAGATTTATCTTGAGTGATCGGCGCGGACTCTTCTGACAAATAGCGGTTGCAGAACGAGTTCCAAAAAAAACCTGAGAAAAACACAACATGATTCGCTTTGCTCTCATGACAAATAAACTGAATGAATGGCGAATAGACTAGAAGAATAAAAAACATGATTATGACAGACGAGCGAGGGATTTTTATTTCCAAATGAAAGTCCATTTTCTGTGTGCTGTGTCAGCCTGGCTGAGCATGAGTGGCACTTGTAATCCCGAATCGTAATGCTGTGTGCCCATGCTCTCACTCAATGTTGAGGACTTCCTAGCAAATATAATCATCCCCGCCAACAGAAACACTGACCCCATGTTGGTTTAATGTTGGGGCGCCGTCGGCAGACGGCGGCCCAACATTAACCCAACATTGGGTCAGTATTTCCAGACAAATACTCCGGGGAGAGAGTGTCCCCCCTTCAGATGAATGGTAAATGGTACATATTCGGACAGCCATGAATACCGATGTGATGAAGCACATCATTGTAACATTAGAGATGCCCTCAATCAACCGGTTCATATACATACCAGGTAAAAAACCACGATGATGTATGCCACCGCCGCGGAATGTTATTGTAAAGCCATCAGCATTACATGTGCGCCTTTACATAACTCATTTCTGTAGACTTGATGCGTTACGTATACTATCACTGGCACTCGTCCAATATTCAAGTCCTCAATAACAAGGCAAGTTCTAACGTTCTGATTGCATCGATGATGATCATTTGACGGAATCATAAATCTTATCTACTCCTAGAACTACATAATTATGGTGTCCGATATCTCAATAAATGGACAAGGGGGGTCATGATTTTCACAAGATCGAAATTTTCCGAATTTATTGTGTCTTTTATTTTCACCCTTAAAACCCTTAAACGTTATTTATTTTTCCACCCACCCGAAATTGTGTCTCGCTACCGCGACCCGCGACTTCAAATTTGAGACCAAACATTCTATTCCCCAATAAGATCGGCTAATAAAACAATTCAGAAACGACTATAATCGTGATTAGCGGTGAAAGTGTTAAAGTACACTGATGTAGTCATATCAGACGGTAAAAATACAATTTACCATTAGTTAACCTTTTAACCGCTGGTGCCGCATATATTCGGGTTTTCATTTTTTATTAGCACGTTATCTACCACCTTTTGAACATGTTAAAGATAAAATGTGACATCAATCAGCAATATTTGAAAACAGCTGACCTGCATTTTGTCAAATCTGAATTTTTTTTACTCACTTGAAGTTGTGGATCGCGTCAGCGAGCCACAACTTCAATTGAGTGAAAATTCAGATTGAATAATTTGGCGGTTAAAGGGTTAATGCACCAGACACGCTTAGATGTATTGACAACCATGATTAAAATCGGGCGATTGAATTGTCCCTTCAAATATTAATAGATAACAATAATATTAAATGCAGACTGTACCCTTTGTATGAACGGCAACTATAGGTGCAGATGATAATAATTATGTCATTGCGCATTCTCCTTCTATAATGGCGACTCTGCGAAATTAGTAAGCAGAATTTGAAGCAACACACATATATACAGACGAACTGTCTTCACGTGATTGAATTTTCGCAATAGTAACTCAATTATTTCAACTCGTTACTACTACAGGATTGCAAGTTATACGGCCCTTTATAGTACAGAAACCATTGATTAACGGATTGTATGTGTGACTTTTGCAGAAGGTGTTATACAACTCAGTCTTCCCTGTGCTACGGGAGCAGCTGGACTCCCCAGACATGCTGGTGCTAATTCTCCCCTCCCTGCTCACCATGATAGAGCACTCACAAGATGACGACTACAAGGCCATCATCCAGCCAGAGTTCAAGCGCGTCTTCAGCATGTCCAGGCCTGTGCAGGTTCGTCTTCCCGTGGGAGGTGGACCGCGGTTATCAAAGCGAATGGCCAGGGGCCCATCCCACTAGGAATCTTAAAATTCAAATTATCTTAACTTTCTCTTATTTCCATTAGAAAAGTTAAGATAAATCTTAACTTTTCTAATGAAAATAAGAGAACGTTAGGATAATTTTAAGGTTATTTGTGGACGGGCCCCATTATCTTATAGTGGTCGAGATGGACATCTCGACCATCTCGACCATTCACAAGCCCAAAAGTTCTGGGTCGGCCACTTTTAGAATATATCGGCCCAGGTGTTTGACATAGATAATTCCCTGAACCTAATCTAGATCCTGGTAGGTGTGATTAATCGAGATGACCATCTATGTCAAACGCAATATAAGTTTACATAATATGATATATCCCTATTGTGAATTAATTGACCTAGCAAAATAACAAAAAATACGTCTTTGGCGTTGGCGAAAGCGATCTGTAGTATATTATGTTTGATCGACAAACCTACTTTTCACGTCATAACAACTTATTAAGGAAATCGGTTTTATCATCAATCTGAGCCTGTTTTCACCGGGGCTACGTTATATCGTAGGCCTCGGATTGGTCGAGATGACCATCTCGACCAACCCGAAGCCTACGCTATATCGTAACTTGTACAAGATTACTTAACCAGTCTCAATCCCATTGCTGGGGTTGAGACTTAATCGCGTGCTGATATATAAGACAAAACTTTGATTTAAGTCAATTGGTGAAACCGGCAATCTGAATTTAAGATTATCCTAACTTTGTCTACTTTTCATTAGAAAACGTTAAGAGCATTTAAACGGTTCTGATGGAAGTAAGCGAAATTTAAGATAATTTTAACCTGAGGTATGAACTGAGATTGATCTTTGGATTGCTCTTTAAATATTGTAGGCCACTATCTACTTACTGGAGAAATTAGATGTCATACTGGCCAAGGCTTCAGAAGAAGAGATCCAATCAGATGTGCTGCCCATGATCTTTACGACATTAGAGTCCAACTCCATACAAGGCCAGGTCCGTATTTAGGATTCATGATTGCGCTGTCGTTGAAATAAGACTTTTCATTCCGACTCGATTAATAACTTTATTTAGGTATTTGATACGTGGTATAATGTGTGTAAAATTCTGTGAAACTCAATGACCTCGACCTCTTTTGTTGTCACCTAGCTGGCTAATACAATGGAGCATGGGGGAGGGTTCTTATTAATCTTGTTCTCAGCGAGTGACGTCACTGCGTTTCACATAATGAAGTATGGGGGAGGGGGTGTTAGATAACCTTGTTTTCACCGAGTGACGTCACTGCGTTTCACAGAATATGCTATATCACTATATCACTGTAGCGCTATAGGATAATCACATACCAGATGCTGACCACACTACCGTGCAAAGCCTTACTTTACATAGCAGATACTGCCATAACCCTTTAACCGCCGGTGCCGCATATATTCGGGTTGTCCTTTTTTATTAGCAGCACATTTCAAATATGTTAAAGATAAAATGTGCCATCAACCAGCAAGATTTGAAAAGAGTTGACCTCAATTTTGTCAAATCTGAATAATTTTCACTCACTTAAAGTTGTGGATCGCGTCAGCGAGACAAAACGTCAAGTGGGTGAAAATTCAAATTGAATAATTTGGCGGTTAAAGGGTTAAGTTTCGCTGAGCAGTACAACAAGACCTATGCTGATTCTTCTCATCCTATATTGACATTAGGATATATATTTTTCATGATATTTTGACCTCTGAGCCAATATGCATGCGGTTGCTATGACGACTTACGTGGTGACCACAACTGCGAAATTCATAAGCTAAATTGGTATATCTTTTGACACGGCACTCACCGTGCTTATAATTGAAATTTATCTGTTCCGTCGATAGAATACAATATTTTAGATATATTTTTTGAAATTATATTATTATTATCAGATTATGACAACTAAATTAGATAAACCATGACTATATAACAAACCGCTGTAGCAGCCAACACGAAATGACCAAAAAGAACAAATATGAACCTAAAGTGTACCGTGTCAATGTAGGTTGAAGTGTTTTGTTATTCTGATATATTGAGCTAGATGTCAAACATTGAAGATATGATACAAATGACCACCAGAGGCTGCTTTACATTTCGTACCGATTATGTGTTATCTTAATTTTAGATGAAAATACACTATGTTTTGCATAATAATATTTCCAATTTGTATTACCTTTGAGCACTGGTAAAGCTACCACGGAGAGTGAATCGTTCGGTTTCTCTGTATTTATTTTCTAAATGATTGTTTCAGTTATTCTGGAGATATTTGAATTATTGGCCAATTTACTAAAGCCGTTGACCATGCTCTTAGGCGTGTGATTGGACGACATGGCCATCTCGACCAATAAAATGCTTAAGATCCAAGTCAACGGCTTTCAGAAAACCGCCTCCGATGTGAAAAATCATTCACGTTTCACCGCTTATTATCTAAATCATGATTTTTTATGTCAAAGACACGGTACCAAATGTGTCGTATTATAATATGTCACCAGTTGTTTCCACAAAACAATACAAATTATAATGCCATTTGTTGTTTTCGTGCAATTTTAGGAAGCCGCCATTTCTGTGTTTAGTACAATAAAAAAATACTTAGATGATCAAACAATGAGAAAATTGGTGCTACCGAAGGCAAAAAGTCTTTTTGTGAAATCATCTAATGTCCGGGTAAGTGTCATTCATAAAAGTTTCCATTATCGGAATAATATTATTCATCTTTATATGTTTATATTGTAAATTACCACTGCACTTTTAGAGCCTGTAAAATATTACAGTACTGACACATATAAGTAATACTAAAATGTTTGAAATGATGGTGTATACAGCAATAACACAATGTCTCAAAATAATAAGAATAAATAACTGTAGTTGAAAGCGTGAGTCGTGATAGCGAGTCACAACTTAAACATCTTCAACTTAACAACTTTGTATGATATTTATAACGTCTACGTGTAGACAGGAAAGACAAACAGCAGTATCTGCTCACTTTCCAAGTGAGCAGCTACTGCTGTTTGCCTTTCTACATCACAAGTAAATGATCTCAAGTGATGTTTAAGTGGTGTTTTTTCCTCCTCCACCAGACGCGTCTGAACGCCCTGGCGTGTGTAGACCGGCTGATAGACAGCCTGGACAAGATGATGATTCTAGACGAAGTGTTGCCGTTTCTCACCGATATCAACTGTCAAGATGTTGATATCATCATGTCTGTGATAGGTAAGACCTTGGTATTAAAGAGTCACATCTGATCTGCCATTCTGTGGAGTGGCAGTTCCCAGCAGACACGAGACGTTGAGTCAATGTTGTTTTTATGTTGGACCAACGTCGAAGACGGTGGGCCAACATTAAAACAACATTGGTTCAACGTCTCGTGTCTGCTGGGTTAATACCTATTTGACGGTTTGTAGCCAATCTTGTCGGGATCTGTAAAGTCATAAGCTGATTTAATGCATGACAATGCCTGCCCAGTGGAGATGATTACATATTCCATATAGAGTCATGAAGATCTTATAGATATCGTAGATTATTTGAATATCAAATGTTTAAATCTATTCACACAATTATAATAGTGTGTGTCTAAAAATAAATGAAAAACATTCCAATTTGTTTTTACTTGATGATACATACGCCTATTAAAATAACAGTCTCATTAAGCAATGTCTAAAAACTAATATTATTTTTGTGTGAAGTGGTAACGAAAAATATCAAGTCACATTGCAGCATAAATGTTGAGTGATAAGACACTTGCTCTCAAATCTGCATGAATCTATAGGGTCTACCGGTAAACGTTTCCTGCTTTAAACATACGAGATTATCTGTTACTGCATGCTAGTTGTAATGATAAATGATAAATATTTTGTTTTCAGCCATATATAAGCACATGCTCAGTGACAAGAAGTTTGGTCTGACCCACAATCTGCTGGCCACCAAGGTCATGCCAACTCTGATCCCCCACTCAGTCAGCCCTGGACTTAACATAGAACAGGTAAGAACTGTTGAATGGGCTTAATGTTTAAATGTTTTATTAGCAATTATTAGCAGTTTAGGTTTTTTTCAGCTATTTTTTAATTATTATTTTAGTTTGTTTCGGTATTTGCTACATAGGCTATTTATATACATGTCATGAAACATCTATCAAACAAAAATAAGTTGTCCTTGACGTGGCATTTTGTCAGAGCTGTAAAGCTGTTCCATGAAAAGTTGATAAAAAATTCTGAATTTTCAATATATTACAATTATGATCTGCAAACTACACTACTTCACATAAAGCAATTTTCCAAATCGACATAGGCCTACAAGCCTTTAGCTAAAGTTTTAGATGTCCTATTTTTATTTTTAAAAATTTGAAGATAGGTATTGTTTAACATCGTTACACAGTTGAAGAAGTTCAAAATGATATCCTTGTTGCTTATTACCTTGGTTTCCATTATCTGACTTTGGAATGTTTTTCCTCACCCTGTGAATGCTTGTATCTGTCTGGCTGCTGCTGCTGCTGCTGCTGCTACTTGTGGGTATGCAGTTTCACATTCTGATGGAGGTTCTACGGGAGATGTTGGAGCAGATAGACAGACAGAGGCGTAGCAAGATGATGAGTGAGGCCCCTGAGATGAACGCTCACGACATGAGGTATGTGGCCCTGTACACTCCGGTGTACGGAGAGTGTACACACACACGCACACCGCAGATACGTCGGCCTGCTTGGTTCCTGTCTCGATATAAACCTCCTCCACAACCACAGTTATATATGGTTTCCTTCACTTTGTGTTTCATTGTCTGTTCATATGGATAAGATTCATGGTTCACACAAACATTCTTCAAACTTTGGGACGCAATCAATAAACCTCCACCTCACACACCGGGGCTTGTATCCTCAAAGCGACCGACCCAGTTCTCAGGCGTGTGATTGGTCGAGATGGTCATCTTGACCTATTACACGCCTGAGATCTGTGTCACTGACTGTCACAATGTCAGTCCTGCTCATTCATTTTTCTTTCACCACATGCTTGTGATCGTAATTATTCTTTTCTAATCCGCATCCCAAAGTTTAGAATGTATCATACCCTCGAAGAGAATAATTCACATTTTTGTCCTTTGTTGCATTTATTTTGTTTAATTTTTGTAACTTAACTGAATATGCACAAGTGGAATTTACCAGAATTATTGGAAACAATCGATATTTGTCTGTTTTCCACATGATAACAATTTTCAATCTTCGTATTTTGCCAGATGTAAATTCCACAAGAGCAATGCTAGAATTACGGTAAATATGTAGATTATCCACTGTACAGATTGTCACCTTGGTATTAAAGGGTCGTTTCTGCAAGATGGCAAATATGCAAAAACAACTCTTTATTTACCAAGGTGATCTCATATTTATTTTGCTTGTGTTATTAAAGCTCATTTTAAGTTCATGTTATTATTATAGTTAGGTAAATTGCTACACAGTTGGGTTTGGCCGACACATTTTTATTTGACACGATTCTATATCTTTTTTTTTCATCACTAATACAGTAGACTAGCGTTTTCAGTTAGAATGCTTTACTAAACAGAAGATGTCTAATTTTTAGCTCGGCATTATGTTCACAAATGCATTGTTTTGTCTGAATACCCTCATAATCTGCGTTATCAGGGTTATATGTTTGTCTAGCCTTAGAGTTTAGTTTTGTTTGTGTCTGGTTAATTTTGTACCAGATGTATATCATTATAATTTGCCTTGCATTTTGCTGGAAATTGGCTTGCCACGACGTCATTATACCTCCATCCTTGTTTGCCATCATATTAATTTCCTACCCGAATTGGTCAGATGTTTCATGGAAATTATTTTTGTGTTGAAGAATGCATTTGAGCACATTATGCCTTGTCATTAATGCCATTGTGTTGCCTATTTAGTTCGCGGGGCATTGAAGCTGTTAGATTTAGTTTGTATAGAGAATGCCTTTTGTCTTATTTTTCTTCAAGGCGACCCAGCCTACAGCAAATGTATTACTTAGCTTCTCGTGCACAAACTATGAAACTCCCCGAAGAATATCTAATGATGGGCGGCATGGGGAAACGTTCAAGTGCCGGATCAGTATCCAGTATTGGTTCGGCCTGTTCTGCTTATTCAATGGGCAGATATAGTCCAAGGTGATAGTCATTTACTTTTGTGTCTGCTTGTTTATTTTGTAACCATGGCAGCCAGGTATGATGTTGAATGTTCCTTTTATCCGCTATACATTTTAGTAGTGATAACAATCCTTCCAAGGTGTTGGTGTTTTCTTGCTGGAGATATAGTAACTTTTGTTGTACTAAAACTTAGTCTACTTACTTTACAATATGTATATGCATAACTTATTATACCATATCTACAATACTTCTGAATTAATGAGATAATCTCACTGAATACAATTTAATATTATTATAGTTGGTAATTTGATCAATCTCATATCACTTTTAACTTTTACCGCTACATGTTGTGTATATTACATAATTTAAAAAACCTTGAAACATAATTCTACTAAATTGAAGTATTCCGAACACAAAGTATGTATTAATACTCAAGTCCTACATTAAACTCAAAGTATATATACCCTAGTGCTCCATTATTATGCATACCACATATATGCACATTCTAGTACAGCAAGCATCTTTTTCCAATGCCTTGATTTCTTATGTTTCGTTCAATAAAATTTAAAACGACCTAACGGTTCTTACAACCAATTAGTCAGTGTAAGCTTACAGGATCAATTTTATTACTTGTATTTATAAATATTTACTTTATGACGATTAGTGTGCTAGGTATATGTATAATATTTTAATGCTTTAAAACCAATCAATGCGTTTGAAACGATTTTTTTACAGAATATAATGTCTTCAGGTATAGATTACTGTGCCTGAGTGTGGTATTTTGCACCCCAATTTAAAGAACACTTGAATGACGACGATGGTTAGCTGATCTCGTAGGGTGACAGACTGAATCATTCGTTCAGTGGACGGGGATAGAATACTATAAATGGTTCGATTATTGCAACACATCTTAGAACATAGGTCTTATTAGTTGTCTTTTAAAATTTAACTCAAATAGTTATTGTTATCAAATTACCAAAATTTATCGTACAGGCCAGCAATATATGCTATTTATTAGTGTTCCATCATGTAGGCCTACTCAATTGACACGAAAAAGAAAAAATAAAGATTCTCATGTTAGAAAAATAATAATGTGAGATGCACAATTGTATGGGCAACTGCAGATATCAATACAAATAATGAAATATCTTTTCGTAATATGTTACAATTATGTTGTGAACTCTTTAGTACTAACTACTAAAGGTCAATGTAGAAGAAACATGAAAAATCGGTATTTCAATTATTATAATAATTAAATAATGTAATAATTATTAGTCTTGAACTAGCTATTTACCTTAGCTACTTGTTTGACCTACACGAGTTTAGTTGCCTGTCTAGTTTTATAAGCCTATATTGTTATGATGGCCATGTGGTGGTGTTTTGAATGTAGAAATATAAAAGTTCACTTACAAATGCATAAGACATGGTGAGCCTTTCTTTCGTAATAGTCTCTCGCCGTAAATGGAATGATTGGTAAAGAGTCATTTTTGAAATTGTTATTTTCTTTCAATAGTATCTATATCAATGTAGTAGTATTTTCTATTGAATGTATTTCTTTAATAAAATACGTCTATCATGTTTCATCTCTCATGGCTATTGATACTTTTTCAGATCAATGGGAATATTTCGACTTTATTGAATTGCGTGACATGTTTTTTGTTTGTGATCAATGTATTTTGTCCTAATAATTTTCTGATATAAATAAATTTGTCATACTCCGATTGACATAGTATTTAAAAATATCATACATGACAAATACTGGGCACAGATTGTCAAACATTCTGAATACTTCTCCTTGCTAAATGTTTGATCATGTGATTTCGCCAAACCTGACATTCTGCACATGCCAGATTATCGAATCACTGTTGTTTTATTGTTGGTCCACCGTCTACGACGCTGGCCCAGCATTAAAACAGCATTGTACTACATGGAGGATTAATGTTTGTTGGCAGGCGCACGTCCATTGATATGAGGTACAATGTTTTTGACCCTCCCAAGCAGGAGGACCCAGTGAGCAAACAGCAGTATCTCCTTTCTGTAGACGAAGCCTATTACTCGAAATACAGACGTGAGTATATCCACTTATACACGCGACTCTCAAAATATCCTATTTTATTATTACTTAAAAAACATAATATATAATGATGTGATGAACATTTTGTGAAAATAGATGTTGTCAAGTAAAATGTAATCAGTTGAGTTTCAGTCACTACCCGGCAAGCACAAAACATTTGTATAACATTTATGTGATGTTGGTCCAACGTCGAAGACGTTGGGCCGACGTTGTATAAATGTTATACAAATGTTTTGTGATTACTGGTCACTGATAAACCCCTAGAAGGCAGAGCGTCGTACGTGCACCTACTAATTTATATGGCACATGGCACACTCTGGCTGCTAGGGGCGATATGTTGTACATTATATTTTTGTATTCCCACCTTTTTGTGTGCTACTCAGAAAAGACATCAGAACTGCAACTACAAACTCCATCAAAATTGAAAATGTTGTATTCAATAAATATAAAATATACAATACGCGCATCGATCCTTCAAGCACCAATGTAAATAATTGCAATTTTACGCACTTATAGGTAACAATTGCATTATACTTGTTAACTTTGAGTCGAAATATTTGTAATCTAAAGACACATTTCACTGCCAATCAGCGTTATTTGATATGCTTATAAAAAGGATTAAATCGATTATAGCCCAGTAAACACAACATTTGTTTGACATTATAGACAATGTTTGTCCCACGTCGAAGACGCTGGGCCGTCGTTGTATAAATGTTATACAAATGTCCTGTGCTCACTGGGAGGCACCAGTGGCGCTCACGTGGTTATTTTATATGCAAATGAAGATATATAAGCATGGATAATCGGATGTTTTATATGATGTCAAGCGATAAAGATTGAAGCTTGGGTAAAAACAGTAAAAAAAGGCCCCTAGTTCGATTAAGCTACACAGGTGCATGAAAATGTCAAATGTTAGAAAATTTTGTTGTATGAATTCCTTTACTATTTTTTAATTATTTTTAATTACACATTTTTTTCTGGTTTCTAAAAGCAAAAAGTAGAGTTTTATTTTTAGGATTTTTCAAACTTTATAATGATTTATCTAAGCCCCACTGACTGGGTTGGCGCCCATCAGCCCAATATTGGGCCAACCGTCTTACTATCCGCAGCCTTTAATCATATCTGTTTGTAGTATTTCTGAAATAAATAAAGTGCAAATCAGATTCAGTTAAGTAGGTGTCACAAATACACCTACACATTTTCTGATACGCCGACTCCAGATCTGCATGCGTAGATATCACAAGGAATATCTCGTCACCTTGGTATTAAAGGGTCGTATCTGCCACGCTGTAAAGTGACAGATCCGACCCTTTAATACCAAGGTGACGATCTGCTTGTCATTTTATCAGGCTATCCAAGAATCATGTAGTGTAATTATCATTTTTATTCAGGGAGAATGTCATGTGTCTTTGTACGTATTTGTTAACATTATTTATTGTGATGGTGTACTTGTGTACCATGTGAATTTGATTGTCTCATTTTTTACAATACCATATTTCTCCTGAAGGATTAGATACTGTTCCAGAGACAAATGCATCCAGACTAGGTGCAAGTATTGCTCAATTAGAACCTCACTCTGACACATTAAAATGACAATGATGCACTGTAGTTAGCGTCCCCCGCACAGTGCTGTAATGTAATGACAAAAGGCAGTATCTGCTTAGTATATAAGTGAGCAAATACCACATTTTGTCTTTGCAGAGCAGTACAGTGGAGGTGCTGCTTTGTTTCTCAACACTCACTCACCGCCGAGCAAATTAATTTAGACCTCACTCTAAATAATTTTTCGTAGATATATTTCACACTGCTCGAGCTGCTGCCAAATGTATAATAATTAATATGAGGAAAATGTGAAGGTATCTTGGTCTGTTTCCGTGGTTTGAATTCGATTATTACTTCTTACATTGTATTTCCGGGTATAGTAATACATTTAAACTCTAATTTTGTCATGAATAATTTGTCTATGCCACGTGCAATCACATCTGCAACCACTGGGGGGAACAAGCGTGGATACAGACACATTTGTTAGGGTATATAGCAATGCTCGGACTGTACATCCTCTCTAGAGAATTGATCTGGACATGAAGTCTGATCATTGCACTGTCTACCCTAGCAAAGTAGGTATACTCAATTAATCATTCAATCAAACCACACTACTCACTCCCAGTGTCTGCAACGCTATTTTTACGCGGGGGGGGGGGGGGTCATGCTGATTTTATGTGTAATCCACTTATTGGTCTATATGTGTTTAATTTTTCCAGAATGCTATCAAGAAGGTATTTACTGTCCGATATTACTGTCCGAGATCACTTTAATCACTTGAATTGTTATATTTTATAAACAGAACAATTGTTGATTCTTTTTTAAAACAGCGTTCAACGTAAATTATTATACTCCTTTCCAGACAGCTAACGCGGCACGGTGATCCGATATTGGTTTATTTATTGGTGGGCCAGCTTTGCGGTCGGTGTTCCAACATTAAACTAGCATTGGGTCAATGTGTCATGTTTGCTGGGACTGGATGTCAACCACTGGCACCCGAAGCGCTGTTTAGCCTCATGGGAAGCTATTCTTGTTGAGAAATGGTGCTGCTAAGGGCTGTATTCTCGTACAAGTTACGATATATCGTAGGCTTCTGATTGGTCGAGATGGCCATCTCGACCAGCCTGATATTAGTATAGTCAATATATTTATATAATACTACATCAGGCCGAACCGTAGCATTTCGCAACAAAAGCATATCTGGCCATCTCAGACTTGTGCTACTAGTATTCAGAATATCATTTGAGCTACATTTGTAGGATTGATAAAATGTATTCGTCACATAATTCAGTTTTTAGCGAATATTTCATATATATGGATACAATAGTAGTGAAGTCTGCTATGTCTTTTTGCATTAAGTATGCAGTTAGATTAAATTGATCATGTGTATGTCAGCAATGCACTAATTGATTGTTACCTTATACATGTTATACAACACTGCATGTTCTGTTATCCATTGTTTGCCCTATTTAAAATAAGTGTCTATGACATTATCTGTCTAGTTAAAAGGGATAAACGGCAACTAGGTACTTGTGTAGGGTACGTTAAACTAGCTAACTATTTTACTCTTATATTAAGTTCCATATCGTTAAGGAAATATCCCTATAAAAAAGCGTATAAAGCAGATTGTTTACTGTTATTAGTAGCCTGAGACACAAAACACAACCCAATATGCTACTACGATATGTAGCGCTACTGTGATTAGATATTATGGTGACTGCTTCACTTTATTGATCACGCGATTATAGTGAGCAATATCTGCTGCAAATATCAAGTTAACATGCTTTGCCTTACTGAATTTTAAATTATATCAAATAATATTTTGAGGAAATTACAAAATAGGACTCTTCACCCCATTTATTTATTGCATTTGCTTTGAATATAAACGATGTTATAGCTTACAAAAAATAAGTTTTCAACAGAAAAAGATACCAACAGCGTCTATTGACTTAGTTATCTGTATATATTTCAACATGGGGTTTCTTAGTCATGTATATAAATTCATTATTGTATCAAAAGCTCATTTCCTACAAAAAAAAATCTGTCTCTCAGACAAATTCTATATATACCGATTAACATACTTCAGTGAATTATTGGAAGTGCAGGTTGTGAAGATACACTTTTCCATTTTATTAAAGCTTGGGCATAAATTGTTATCCTGAAAAGAAGCACGCATATTAGTCTTAAAAGCACTTTTTGATTGGTATTTAAGGAGGCGCTTGTAATAAATACGGTTATCGGCAAGGTAAGATAAACGATCGTCTCTATCCCGGCAAACGCTGGACGCTGAACCAACGCTGGTTTAATGCTGGTCCAGCGTCGTAGACGCTGGGCCAACATTAAACCAGCGTTGGCTCAACGTCCTCTGTTTTCCGGGCTCCCACCGCCTGATATGAATTCATACCCCTCTCCAGACTGTATATCGGTACATGATACCCTCCCCACATCTTTTCGTGCCATTTGTTTCGTATTTCGCACACCGTGGAATACGAGCATGTTGAATATGGCATAGTATACAGCCCTGCCAAGGCTAACAATAGTAAGTGATTACTTTACAGGTAATCCGTTACTGCTGTTCGTTTTTGCCGGGGCTGTATAACTCCTCCCTGTTTGACTGCTGATCCCACGTTCAAATGTTGAGCATTTTTAGTTAAGGGCTCTTCGCGCCTTCGTGGTCGCTGTGAATTTGAAAGCCTCTACGGCATCCTCTGCTTCTAGTGTTGTTATTTTTCCCATTAGTTAAGTACTCGGATTCTTTTATCATCGCTTGATTGAAACACCACCGTCTCTATCCCCAGCTCAACAACAACTGTTCATCTGAGATGAGAAGGGTGTGTGTCCTGTCGAAGAATCCACCGAATTCTCCACCGCTGGTTGTTACCATGAATTTGTGCTCACCACGACGGATAGCACACCCCTCGTGTGCTTTCAATTCTGCTTATGATTGTATGCTCTCTGCTCAACATAGAAGTAACAATGTTCTCTGCCAGTGATTATAACAGTCTCTTCTTCTTCTTACACAGCAATGTCTATATTATATGTATGTGTTTTTCCTCCACCCCACGGTATTTAGGCAGCAGACGGAGCACTCTATCACCGGCTTGCTCCGATATCTTATTGTACTCTGGTAACTACGATATTATAAGACTGCATAATTCGTCCCCCGGCTGCCCGAGTACTGCATGCGCCACTTATCTGAGTGGCGCATGCGCCACTAAGATGAGTTGCGCGTGCAGCACTCTGGCAGCCGACGAGGGACGAATTTTTTTCCTCCTCTCTTTTCTCAATATTGGTATTGTGCGTCTGATCTGGCCAAGTGAAGTGCATCTGTGAACTGTTTTGCGCTATTTTCAACTGCTATTTTTTTCTCTTTACAATATATATTACGCCACAGTTTAATAGCAAAGAAGGCGCCTATTTGTTATTGATGTGGTTATGTTTTGGCAGAGTCTGATATAACACTATTGTGCAGTGAGTTTGGAATTTTTACCTCTCGGTCTCAAGTAATTGCACGATATGATTACTAAAGATTAATTTGTTTTTTATGCTTTTATTTTTTACAATAATACTTCTATTAAACCTGATTTCGTAGGTTCAGTTTCACATTTAGTTCAAGTAAAGTTTTTTTTCCGTTGATACACTTAATATTTATATTTAGATTACTCTTCTAGAACAATACATTTTGTGGCTGTATATTATTTCGGGTAAGATTAAGGCATCATGTATTATATGTTTGCGTTTTTTGTTAATAATATATTGATTTTCTAATAATTCTAATGATAATTATTCAATAACCATCTATTAGATGATGATGATGTTTTTGTCATCTATATTTTTCTATTAGTCAGGAATTACTTAGGTCGGCTACTTGGGTCAACTAATCAAAACAAACAGACAATAAATTTATATAAGTAAACATCCATTTTTTCAGATTTTATCATCATCCTGTTGGTAATATATAATTGCTGCACACAATAACTATCTGCAGATTTATTCGTTAAATATATTGAATGATGTATACCTAATTTATAATAACTTACAAACTTATCGTAGTTTGAATGCTACTTTATCAAGCTTGCACTACTACATTTATTTTATAAGTTAAGTTTTGCAAAATTAGGTTTTATTTCATTTGATAAGTATTTAATTTTCTTTCTTTTTTTACTAATCGCATGCATTTTGTATCGCATGGTAGTAGATAAACGAGTAAGGTGAGTCGAAATGATCTATTATAATATATTTTAAGAAGCAATGACAAACCTAACTCACTATATTCAATGAAAACATCTACAAATACCCGAGGAGACTAACTGGGAAGGACAAAATTTCGCGCAACATTTTTTTAAGGATATATCTCGATCTGTGTTGGTAATAATAGATCATGAATCAATTAATACGCGCTAAAAAAGACAATAATTATACAATTAAAAACTGTAATATAAATGCCAGCAAATCTAAGGTATTTTTTCCCCCCTTTTATTTCCCACTAAGCCGCGTAATTGGATTTATATAGCTCGGTTCATCCAACCCATCGGCCGTCCGCTACAAACAATATCATTATATGTACGATCGCTAAATTTTCTCGTACATGTTATTTAGTTTATCCGAATCAACGTTACGGATTTGTGTATGTATTTTATTGTTTTTACACCAAATTTATTGTTACTACCCTTAAAATGTAGTTGGGTCAACATAGTTCTGAGATTATAACACCAGTGCAGCAGCTGCAAAAACATTACTAATTATTGTTTTCTGTTTGCTCGCTTTTTATCCAGCTCCGAGCACTCCAGAACTTCAGACAAGAATCTCCAATGAGTCGCTTGGACCGCGAGCTTACAGGAGACACTCCAGCTTCCAGGGACTTGGAATGGTAATTAGTAAATTAAAACCACATTTTCTTTGTCAGTGATGTGACCTGATCAAACTGAAGTGGGTTCAGTACTGGGTTAGGACAAGTGGTGGGGTATGGTGTCCCAACCCAGTGCTGGACAAGCAATCTCGTTTTAGCTGACCTGTTGTGTAACATGCTTGAAGAAATAACCAAGAGATCGACAGAATACTAGTAAAATCCCGTCATCTGTCATGCCCTCGCTTCGTCTGTTCAGAGAGTCTAAAAAAACACCCTCCGCTATCCTCGGGTCGGATAACCATAGCTGAGGGTAACTCCTTTCACCCCACGTGCATTGGCACCGCTGTTGAGCAGAGGATTTAAGATTATGGCTAGACACGTAGAGGTTGCAGCTTCCCTTGGATAATCACTGTAGACTAGTCCTTCCGTACCATGCAGTACAGCGGCACAGATCACTAATGACCCTCTCCAGGTGGGGGGGGGGGAGCAAAAAGTACTACTACTAGCAGCCATCCCTGTACCCCGTCAGGGCACCTATTGTGAAGGTGAGGCATAGCCAGCCGTCACAAGACACTGAATCAATGTTGGTTTAACGTTGGTTCACCGTCTACGATGACTGACAATACTGTCCCAAGCAAGATACAATCTCCCTTGCAAAGCAGTTATCGATCGATATGGGCTCGTTTAGCTATTAACCTTTTTTGGTGTCTAAAGCAGCTGCTGACTTTTTACATAGGCAACTGCCACCTAGTGATCAGAACTGAACTGATAGCCAAGCACACCACAGCCACACAGTGACTTTGGAGAAATCAAATGCCATTTGATATGACTCCTAATTGAAACAATTAAGTCTTTCAAACATTATTTCCACCTTAATTTGCCTGTACATGTACCCGGAATCGGTTGTTCTATATACATCCCATTCTTGATATTATTACATCAAGTCAAGCCGTTGTTTAGCAGGTTAGTTTTAGTGTTGAGGAAAATAGTTAAACGCACAAAAAGTATTATGATGTTTTTATTTTGTTAAACTTGGCAATTAGTTTTATTTTTTACCACAAATATCTGCTATTGTATATGCAGGGGGTGAAAAAAAGGACCCCGAAACATTTGTATGCCTTATTTTGACTGTATAGATACTAGTCTACTTAATTCTGCTTTTTATTTTATAATTCCACCAAGTCAAACCTTTGTTAGTTTTGACGTTGAGGAAAGTATGACAATGTATAAATAGTACGATAAAAAAAGAAACCTGTTTCGATCACTGTGGTATGAGGTGTTGACTTTTGTCGGACATTTTTTTCTCCTACGATATTGCCAATTAAAAAAAATACTCTTAATATCGAAATAAATTGGATTGAGTATTGACAAAGATTTGTTTGACCGTTTACATTACAACTTTGACATACTAGTAATTTGTATTTATTTATTTGGGGTTTTTCTGTGGCGTGAATCGGTCATACGTTTCGGTTGTGATTCTCCCATGAATTTGAACAGTTTGGGTCACTGCGTATGTGTGCACTGAGGAAATATATTGCCTGCAGCAGGACTCGAACCCGGTACCCCCGGGCTCTGGGTCAACCATGCTACCAATGAGCTACCCTGGCGCCAAAAACATTTAAAGATGGAGTCACGTTCTAAACTCGCATGCGTGTAAGCCTTCAGCATACAGTACAGTGTGGTTGATGAAGTAACCTGATTGCAAGACTGGATACTACTCCAACGAGACACTCACCCAACGCTGTTTTAATGTTAGGCCAACGTCTGCGACGCTGACCCAACATTGAACAAACATTGGAGAAATGGACACTGTTTGAGAGAAAGTCCTCCTGCCCAGCAAACACAAAACATTTGTATAACATTTATACAACGTCGGCCCAATGTCTTCGACGTTGGTCCAACATTGTATAAAGTCATACAAATGTGTTGTGTTCTTTGGGTGTCGGTACAAGCGTGGGGTCAACCTGTTTCGAAATACCCACAGTAATACAGTCAGTTTGCTTGCAAAGCAAGGCCCAGCTAAGATCCAGGCCTAAGGGCTTTGAGATTCGATGGAATTGTTACTCATAGATGTCGCTCCAGTATATATGAACTTGCTGTGATTTGAGAACTTGCTCTTAATGAGGCTTTGGGTGTGGAACGCATATTTAGTATTATTATGGAATAGGGCCTTGGCCTACCGACGGGCACTATTGCATTCTGGGGGACCCTTGTCCCGCAAATTTTGACAGTTGACCATACCTGGCAATCATGTCATCCCACTCTATGATTCAGATTATGCCATCGGATATATCCATATAAGGAGCAAAATGCTTTTAAAACATTATTTGTACCTTAAATGTCATGACTATGGGCTTTAGGGAAAATAAAACGACTCTGGTTTTATAGTTATATAGATAGTCATGTGGTACTGTCTTATGCAATTCATACTTTAACGATCGTATCCAGCCGGGTTTACTGAACTAATGTTTAATTCCAATTAGTTGATTAAGCAACCTCAAGAATAAAAATAATAAGCCTATCCAAAAGAGTAGTATCAACAATAAGGAAAACCGCAAAAATGTATTTGATTATATCTGGATGTAGCATCCAGTGAGGTTTATTGGACTAAATTAATAATTTAAAAAAACGCACAAACTTTTATTTTTAGCAAGGCAATATCTCAATGTACGGTATATTCAGAGCACATTGAGACACATCCCAGCAAACACAAAACATTTGTATAACATTTATACAACGTCGGCCCAACGTCTTCGACGTTGATCCCACATTGTATAAATGTTATACAAATGTTTTGTGTTTGCTGGGATGTAATGGGGTTATTTGAAACTCCACGACAGCGCGCTCGATTTTAATTTCAAATCTAACCATGCTGAAATATTTAATGCAAATTAAAAAGTGCACAGTCCTATTTGATCAAGTAAATGAGTATTATGTGTATATGTGTGTGGTGTAGGAAGAGCAGGCAGTGCTGGAGAAGATTGTGAGAGAGCGGCGTGCCAGCCTGGCCCAGCCCGGTCTGCCGCCCGGTACAGGACCGCATATCCTGGTGTCTGAGCCCTCCGTGGGGGACTTCGGGGAGACGCTGCTCTACGGGACACCACGTCGCTCCAGCACACAGAGCATGGGACCAATGGTAACTACCTTCACTCACTCACGCTCAAAACCAGGGCAGTTCATTATAAAAGTAATCGGTTACTGCCTTTTGGCTTTGTATGACAAAATACTTTCCAGCACACTTAAACAAGGTGCACTCACGGGTATTTTAAGTGCATTAGATTTGCTATGATAGGCTTACCAAATTATGCGTGTTTTTTCCTGTTCTGTATGCTCATTATATTCCGCTGATATCGGAATATAATGTTATATAATATAATGTTAATAATAATACTATAAGTGTTAAATTGGCTGAATTACTGTCAGACACAACCCTGTTAGTTTCATACATTAATAATCAAGGCATTTAAAATACCCTCCCTGATTGCACCTTTTTTGTAAAACGTTCATCTTTTCACATCTTTTCACTGTTTCTAACACATTCTGTCGCTTGGTATTTTTGTTACAACTTCATTAGCTTACTTTATTACAGTATAGGACAGGGGACCTACTGCCCCTTAGGGTAATGAAGTTGTAATATAGATAGAATATTCAGCTGGCACAAGGCGCTGACCCAATGCAGGGTTGATGTTGGGCCATCGTCTGCGACGCTGGCCCAACATCAACCCTGCATAAGGTGATCATATCGTGTTTGCTGCCAGTGTCTGTTGTGGATACTTTCTAATCGTTTTACAATAAGTAGAGCAAGGTGTTCTTTGAACTGTTCTTTTCTACATGTGTATTAACCCGGAAAACGCTAAGTTAAAAAAATCACCCACATGAAGTTGTGTCTCCCTTTACCGCGACGCACAACTTCAAGTGGGTGAGATGTACTCATATATGTTTAATTTTAGACTATACATTTGAAAGTGTTGATGTTTAAACACTCATTTCACTCTCAATAACAGTGATTTTGATCTGCTAATTGAACAAATTGAAAAGACTAGCGATGAAAGGGTTAAAACGTTGACAATTAATTGAGGCACACATTCCCTTTGATTTTCATTTTATCACACAACATACATGTTATATTTTAATATCAAAACGTTATTAGTGCAATTTTGTTTGTGTTGATCTTTTGTTGCTAAGATATCGTCGCCTCGGAGCTAAAGGATCCTATCTGCCACTCTAACGAGTGTCAGATAGGATCCTTTAGCTCCGAGGCGACGATATAGTGTTTATTACGTTGCAACGTGAATTGCGACGGAATACACATCTTACGCTATTTATTTAAATGTAAATACACGGTAAAAAAACGATACCATTTTGTTTTACACACATGTTAAGATTATGTTTATTCATGATTTATTTTACATACATTTGGTATGATTTACTCAACACTATTTATGACACCGGGAAGGATGAGGATGCTTGTGGGTGTTTGCCGCTGGGATTTGGGTTGGTTCGATGCTGGGCTAGCGTCTCCGCCGGCGTTGGCCCAGCATCGAACTAGCGCTTGGTGGACGTCTGGGGGTGTATGTTTGACACGGTAGTTCTGATTGTTGGTGGGTTATTTATCGCAGGACTTCTTGTACCATCAGACGCCCAGGCGTGCTAGCACACACAGTGTGGGACCTGTCATAATGTCTGTAAGTCACCATATCTATCAAGCTCAGCCCTTTTTCCAGCTCTGAGTCTTCACTTTTTGTCATCGTTCAGAAAGCGTGATTTGTCTTGTGGTCTTTTACATTACTGCCATTTCAACCTTCCTGGTGGTCCTCTGCACTGGGCTCCCGTAGAGTGGACACACTATATGCCCATACTCAAAGCAATCGCGGTGATATAATTCTGCATATACTATGGTAGGAAGTTTTCGAGTTCCGATACTCCAACTTTTTAGGTGCCCCAAGGGGTTTAAATACTTGACTTTCAATGAACCGCCTTCCTCCCCTAGTATTTTATACAGCGTAGAATCATATCACCGAAATTGCTCTGTGCGCGTACTTTGTGTCCACACTAGAAGAGCCGAGTTGTCCTCTGTTTGCTTGGACAAGATGCAAATCTAAAAGACTGCAACTTCTTGCTTGAAAAGTGAGCAGTTACAGCCTTTTTGCTTTGCATGACAGTGTACAAGCTACAGGTCTGCTTCTCGTCTCAATTCACGCCCCTCTTCTATACCGTGTCTGTTTTGTATACGTTGGTTGTAAATTTGTGTTTTTTCAGCATACATGTACCACTTTTATGTGGATAGTTAAGTTTTAATTTGCATTAGTTGTTACCCACACTTGTGTGAATCGTGACTTGTAAACACAACTTTATATTAAGTGGGTGAAAATTAAAATGTTATATCAGAGATCTCTTATATTACATCACACAAACGTGCGATGTTATCGCTTTATCTCAGCTCAGCCCTAAACAACATATATCTATATATACAGTAAAAGTAGGATAATATTATATATGTATATGAAAGCATAAACACGTTATTTGTACAAATTGTGCTAGTGTATATATATATGTAATATAATATATATAATATCTTTGACCAAGGAGAATATATTAAACTCCTTGCTATGACTCTACAACGCTTTTTCTAATATATACGAAACGATAGTGTACATTTATTTTAATGATGTTAGTTCCACTAATATAAACATGCCCACAGAATCTGCTAATAATACAAAACAAATGAAGTATATTAAAAAAAAGGAAATTGATTTGGCGTTAAAGCTATTTAAATTCGCTTGAGTATCGCATTATGCGAACTACTACGGTCGTTCAATTTCATACTTCTTGATTATTATTTCATTGTGTACTTTTTATAAATATATTTCCCTATATCATGTACATGTTAATTTGTACAATTGTTGTTGATTGTAACGTGATTTTGGTAACTACATGTATGCCACGTGGTTTAATGTTCACCAAACTTCCTGATACCCCGGCCCTTATCAGGTGTCCTGGCCTTACATATATAATGTGATTGTGTGGCCCTCCCCAGTTTGTGTGGTATTTCTCCGTGGAATTTCGTGTACATTTATTAATTCATCATATGACATGTTCTCACATCGTTACAATATTAACCTAAATTTGGTAAGAAATGTTTTTGAATTGCATTTATTGACAACAGAAGAGAACGTTAAATCAACTTAAATTAAATAATCCAGCCTTTTATAAAAGTGTGCCTTCTTCTATTCCTCACAAAATTGCGGGCCAGAAATTTCTGTAATACCCAGTCACAACGAATGCTCAGCATTATGATGCTATATGTTTTGGTCATTTTGAACTAGTTCAATTTATAGCCCAGTCACACATCTACACGCCAAACGGTTGTTCGACACGTACAAAGCGCGCTGGACAAACATACAAGCGAAAATGCAGCGATATAAAATATTATCAAACAAATGACAAAATTATATCGCTCACAACGACACACAGAGCTGATTTTTAATTTTAAATGCGTTGGTTGTGCATTGTGTAGGTATATGTGACCGAGCCAAACCCAAGACTGAAGATACAACGAGTATATACCCAGGGTTCTGCGTGTGAGCAGCGTTAACCTGGCGCTGGTTTGACGTTCTTTTGGCATTACCATTCATGCGCCAATCAGCTCGCACAGTTTTTTAACATCTAAATGATATGCGCATAGCTTGACGAATTCTGACGCACGCCCAATCACCGATAACACACGGCCTAAATATCTCATTTTTCAATGCGTTGGTCGTACGCGAGTGTATATGTGATAGAAAAAATATCTACATTTAAAAGTTGCGATTAATGGCATACTGAAATAAAATGTTAGGTCCTTCACATTATTTATAAGTCAAGTAATAAAATGTATCGAACAAATCTAACTTTAACGGAACTAGCAATACATATAATTAGAAACAGTTTAGGGTGACAAAATGACATTTGTTTATTTATATTTCTCTACCTATCAGGTCACAGAAGTGTAGTTCCCTCACACAATCTATACTTCCGTGCAAAGGCAAACAATAATAGTATAATAATAGTATAATAAAGCTGTATTAATCAAACATTACTTTATTTTATTTCATTGCTTAGATTATTTTTTTTCCCCTAAAAACATACACAATGAGCAATAAATAGTCATGCCATATTATTTCCGATGATGAAAAAAACTGGAGAAATTTGGGGCAAGCAGATCTTTATTTTTGCATTTTAACCCTTTCAAGCCCGTGTTTACCATTGTCATCTTCATCCACTACAAGCCGCGAATTGCTATCGCAATTCTCGACTTATAGTGGATGAAGATGATTTGATGTCGTTTAAAAATTAAAGAAAATTTCTATGTATTGGTAAACTAGTTTCGATAAAATTTTCGTTCTAAAACCCTTGGTTGTAAGAAAATTAAGTCTGTTTTCAGGGATGTAAAATGATGATTTAATGCATCGTGGGGGCTTAAAGGTTTAATTAAATGCATTTTGCAGTTTGTTATTTCTGGTTGAACCTCACATCACAGACATTGGTCCAATTGACAAAACATCCTACTATTGTATCCAGCTGAGCATAATGAATCTGACACAATAGCCGGAACTCATGCTGGCGCTCTTATCACTCAGTCTCGGCCGAGATAATAAAATATTTGATTATCTGCTTTGTACGTGACACGACGTATCAATGGGCGCATATGTGGTATTAGAACATTATTTTGTATATTGGGGATAAGAAAGCCTCAAAGAACTGAAACGTATACAAATTGAAGTGTCTAGCTTATCGGTACTATTTACCTTATTCAGCTCCATAAATCGATAAAAAGCACACAAGATAAGCACTATTTATAAAAAAAATACAATAAAACAATTACAAAAAGGTTCCATTAATGACATTTTCTTCAAAATAACACGAGAATAATAAGAAATGTTTGGAGCACCTTGTGTTAATACCAAAATCGTACAAGGAGGGCCTCAAATATACAAATTGGCAGTGAGAAAATGTCCAGCATTTAGGGCCTATGCGCCCTGCTGCTTATCATTTACACCCTGTTCGTCTATGTGAATATGTAACCGTGCTCGGACCAGTCTAGTATACTTCTCACGACCAATCGAAGAGTAGCTCAGCCTGTCACATGGCGAAATCGCCCAATCACCGCCGTCATTCAGTTGTTATTTAACTTAGGGGATAGAAGCTCAATCTAGCGCCCAGTGCTCTATAATAATAGCCCAGCGCTAAATCATAGAATTTTCACCCACTTCCATTGGGTGGAAATTACTCATAGTTGGTTAATTTAAGACCAAACATTTGTTATTTTAATATAGTTTAATAGTTAAAATTAAAGCCGTCAGACCTTCACTACAAAACGAATGGCTGGATGTGAAAACACGTCCAGCTGATGATAATAATAATGTACTCCTTTTCGCTAAGTTTGCCTATGCCATCTGAAATCTGTGAGGTATATACGTATGTTTCAGGAGCCAGGTCGCCGAGACAGCCGTGGGCGTCTGCTGGACCTAGGACCTCATCACGCCCAGCGTAGGTCCAGTTTCCAGGGCCTGTGCGAGAGTGCGGTAGGTCGCATCCTCATCCCGAGACCAGCTCCAGATAGCAACTACAACTACTATGTAAATCATCTACTCACTGGCTGAGCCTTCAGGGACCATTGAAAATACACTAGATTACGTACAGCGGCACATAATTCAAAAAATACACAAAATACTTCTGTTTCTCAGGCGCACTTGTTTCAAAATATATCTGCGCGTGCAGTTTTCAATCACATTTCAGGATATGGGCCTCTGCTCCAGTGGACACGGGGTGATACATATCTTGTAGATATTAAAAATTAGGAAATACTCCAGCTAACACATGACGCTGGCTTAATGTTGGGCCAACCGCGCAGACGGTGGCCTGCTGCTGGGCCAACATAGGTTTTTTTTTATGAAAATCATGTTTTTTTTCTGTTTGATATCTTCATAAATGTCTTAGTTACCTCTTACTGATTCATTTGAATACCTATGTTATGGGTCTACGGCCATTAGAAATATTTTTACTCTTACAGTGCGGGGATATACTTTAGTCGTCAGAATCTGACGTCTGTAGACGTCAGATTTTGACGATTAAAGTATATCCCCGCACTGTAAGATTCTGACGACTAAAGTCTATCCGCGCTCTGAGAGTTAACAATACTAATAAATTGCAGTATAATGTCTGTCTAATCCTGTAGATATAATTTACATGAAGGACCGTAAATGTAATTCTGCCATAGTGCATACATGTATATATTCTGTTGGAACAATTATTTTAATTATTTAAATAGTAACTGCTGCCTGAGAAACAGATATTTTTGTGGCGTTACGTGTAGCAATATTTTGTCACCATTACTTTGTTAGTAAATAGTCCGCATGGAATGCATGCATGCAGCATATCACTGGATCAAGATCGATTACGATTATTCAGTGGTATCTGAAGGCTATAGCTCAGCATTACTTTCTATTATTTTCAGTATAAATATATATTTATATTATCATACTGCTCCGCAAAGCCAAAAGGCAGTATAGTATCTGTTTACTTTACAAGTAAGCAGACACTGCCTTTTGGCTTTGCACGACAGTATACATCTAGTAGTATATTTAATAATTTAATACGTTAACTCACTCACTTTGAAGCACGATTATTGGTTAACTCCACAAGTAGATGCATGTTCTTCAGTTGACATTATCGTACAATTGATCACATTATATATATATATATATATTATTATATAGACTTCTTCATAATCTTGTTTACAACTTACTTATGTGCTAGTATAGTCTATTCGAGATAACGTTTTTATTCGTGGCAGGATAATAATTATGTACAGCCTCGTTTATCGCTCTACGAGATCGGGAAAAAATATTGGGAAAGTACATTGGCCTACATCAAATTAAAATCACTTGTTACGGCTACTTGGTACTTTGGGAATATCATTCTCATTGATGATGAATTCTACAATGCCAATTTAATGGGGCTGCATAAAATGTATTCGCTGTGTCCATTCATTTCTAGGACTCGCGTGCATTTCAATTTTGCAACTATTCCATATAATTTTGACATATTAAAGCTGTTGTGTAAGAAACGCACCATCGATTAGTGCTGCTACTTTTGAAAATTATCATAATTAATATATGTGGCATTTCTATTGCTACATTTATGTTACATTTATGTGTTACACTAATCTCTTAATGATTGCTGATATAACGTAGGTTATTCATTTCAATTAGTATATTTTGTGGGACTAACTGGATAGATTTCTTCAATACTAAGTGATTGTTCAATTTAAAACGTTTCTTTCTTCGGAACACCTGCAGTAGATATACTTTGCATGTAAGGAATCACTATGATTCTTAATGAATAATAATGACTACTAACTCAAAAGACATTATCTCAAAACGGTAAGCACGACGATAGTGGTTTTAGTACCCAATGCAATCATTGTTATTGGGACGAAATATGTGTTTAAACATCATGATGGTTGTGGGCCTCTAATTTTATCTAAGTTTAATTACTAATAGACTATCAAACATACCAATGTTGCTATGTTGACTGTTGTTTTTTCAGCATAATCACTTTTAGATAATGATATTTTTCTCAAGCCGCTGCTTTCACAAAAGTTTGTTATATTAATTCGGATCACTCTAAAGCATTATTTATATCGTTATGTAATCAGTAATTTATGTCATGTAGTACCCCATAAGACATGGAAATGTGGACAGTCCCAAATCTCATTGAAAGTAAAGGCCATTACGCAGGGACCGCCTGTAACATCTAGCTAATTAGGATTGGACATTTGCCGGCGAACCTTTAGCCCAATCTCTACTGGTTCCACATTACACACGGACATGTGTACATTGTTGGACTGATGTCGGACCTTCCGGTTATGTTTTCCCAACTATGTATGAATTTTCACTGGATATTCTTGGTTTCTTATAAACTATTTTTTGATAAAGATGATTTTTCTCGATACTTTTAAATGTGCAATTAGGATCCGCAAGCTATTACTTAAAATTACTTTGTATACAATAAATTCTCGACATTCAATTCCACTTAGCAGGAAGTATAACAAACTAACTTGGTGTATTTAAACAGATAACAATCTTACAAACAATAGGGGTACTGTACGTATGTTAACAGCCTTGGTGGATACCGTTTGTTATTATAGTATGTGTTATTTTCAATAACTTTCAAAGGTTTGCAGCAGACAGGTTCCATTTGATTTACTAACCGAGCCAACACGAGGCATTGACTTTAACCCTTCAACCGCCAAATTATTCAATTTGAATTTTCACCCACTTGAAGTTGTGTCTCGCTGACGCGACCCACAACTTCAAGTGAGTGAAAATTATTCTGATTTGACAAAATGGAGGTCAAATGTTTTCAAATATTGCTGATTGATGTCACATTTTATCTTTAACATGTTTAAAAGGTGGTACTTAATGTGCTAATAAAAAATGAAAACTCGAATATACGCGGCACCGGCGGTTAAAGGGTTAAAACAACATTGGATCAAGGTTTCGTGCTTTTTGTGCATGTTACCGTTTGAATGTGCCACAACTCTGTATTGGCAAAAGAGAAGAAATCGTATGTATCTATATAGATCGTTTGCATGTCATAATAAAAAATAATGTCTTTTTCAGATGCAGCTTTTCGGCGGGAAATAACATCTGGCTGACCGTGGTTGTTACGGAGAGACTTTAACCGTGTAAATAACTGTGTATATAATAGATAGGAATGTGGTTTTGTACTGAATGACCAGTGGTGAAATCTCTATTTTTGTCTGGAAGCAATACGTGTTTTATGTGCTGGACTCGTAGACTGTAGAGCCATATATTGACGAATATTTGTTATAAAGAAATGTTGAAAGTGTTTTACACTGAGCTCTATTTTATTGTACCTTGTGATTTAGACAGATGGATATAATTACCTATAAATATATTTTGCGTGGTATATATATATATATGTTCCTTGCCAGCGTATGTTTGCTATCATTGATAGAGTCACTTGTAAACGTTTGGTATACAATAATAAATTTGGGTTATGACGAGTTGTCTGACATCTGTTTTGCCTTGTTTATTTTGAGCATATTCTTTATCCTTGCAAAGTATTAGAAAGTGCTGGGCTTCTTAAACCGCAAACAATAATTATCTTGGTCTTTGGGTAACGTGTTTTGTCAAGATCGCCATGACAACTAATCAGAGGTGTGACGTGCTCACTCTTCTTGCAGTATAATCGGGTCATATGAGTGATGTTTTTCAATTGAGCAGATGACGGAATTTATCATAGATATCATTATTTCATTTTTGAATGGCCTGCTCCCTTGTAAATGAAATACTTTGCTTTCTTGTTAATTTATTATTTCAAAAATTATCAGGTGATTATATTGTTTCAATTGTTGGATCATTTATAGTCGAATTTGCGGCATTGAGCAAACAATTTATGATCCCGTCAATGTTTTTTATTGTTTTTCACCATATATACTTGGGATCCAGGTTTATGTTAATGTCTCGTCAACCACGATAGGTTTCATTATGTAAATAATTGAAAATATTAAAGAATAATTATTTGGAAAAACAGCAACACCTCAAGCTAAAATTAGTAATGTGTAATCGCCATCAAATGCGGCGAAGACCGCAATTCCAAGTAAAAACAAAACATTTGTATAACATTTGTACAATGCTGAACCAACGTCGAAGACCTTGGGACGACGTTGTACTAATGTTATACAAATGTTTCGTGTTTGCTGGGTTGTAATTTTCTTTCGTTAATTATGTCCTGCAAGACTGTTACGACGCGTTATTTAACAAAATCATTTTGGGATTAAAAGTATGCAATTTTTACCGAGGTCGAGGAACAGGCTGTTAAATTTTGGGGATGATTTAGGATCCGGAACGCTCGGCAGAGGTTTTCATTTGTGACCAGTTTTGGGTATAAGTGTTTTTTTTATAATAGGTCTTTTTTTTTAATGTAAAACTGAATTGATTTCAAAAGTTGATTATATATAGGCTAGTCATCATCTACGGACATACTGTTTCAGATTCAATGAAAGAAGTGTGATTTTATAATAAATTTACCCTACCCCTATAAGTAGGAAAATTCAGCACAGAGATTGAGAAAGGTAATATACCATGTTTTGAACACTACTGTGGGAGCACCTGCATAATAATGTGTAGACGACACATGCACCAAACTTAAATACAGGAAATTACAACAATTTCCAGCTTAAAGTGAAATTTTCCTGCAAACCATTTAGCTGGCTTTATGGCTATATAATATACTTTTCTCCAGAATAAAACAAAAATATCACAGGTGCGGAAAGAATGGCTACAAAAATGAGAAAAGTCACAAATCAAACATAACACAAAAAGTTTTTTCTCAATTTGATTGACTCTCAACCAATCAATGTAGACACAATGTAGCATGATTAGCAGTCATGCATTTATATTCAATCTAAAATAAAGCTTAAGACATGTACATCAAAAACTTGGATTAAATATTGAAAAACAACCAATGCTGAGTAACACTTAAATTATCTCCAAATCTCACCTGCTATCAAAATATGATACAGTATTTACCCACCGGGATGTGGTATGATTTACATGGCTGATATTTCTATTGAGCAGGTAATAAATAAATAATATAAATAAATAAAATAGATATTTATAGGTGATTGAAAATATTTTTACATGGACTAACTCATCAATGAAATTTAGTAGGCCCTATTAGAAATTAGAGAAAACATTATTGAGCGGTTCACAGCTTTCAAGTCTACACTGTTGTAATAATATACATGTACAATTGTTTACAGTGTTTATCAGTGTAGCAATCAGTGTACCATATTTATAATTGCCTGAGCAGACTTCACTCAACATCGGAGACTATAAGCTGCCTATAAGCCACTAAAACATAAATATTGTCTGCGATGCGATGAAGAGGTCCATATTTGGAACATCATATTGACGTGAAGTATCACAGTGCATACAGTATATCAGGTTTGATAACATTTCTATCACATAAAAATGCAACTGATTAGATAGTCTTCTGACAAAACAACCGTCAAGCTGAAGTAAATAACAAACAAATCCACCAGTAGATGGTAAAATAAGCCAACATCGGTGTATAGGCCGTAGAGCTCTGCACGCACAGGCAAAATGCCATGCCAAATATGGTCATGCTCACAGAGTAACCCAAGTGACGTGAGGATGTTACAGTTTTGAAGACGCGTCATTAATCCATTCGGCCAATTACTACATCTCTAAATAGGTTATGTGTAATTATGTTAGTCCGTATTAGGATTTTTGCCGACGATATTATGATGACAACATCATTTGACCTCTAAATCGCCTGGATTACCATATACTAATGCCAGAGAAACACCAAACCTGCGCAAACAATACAGGAACATCTTCAAATATACTTTCTTTTTTGCAGTTTCGGTGTTTTGCTTTGCTTAAAATGACTTGGTTATGGTGGATGGATCATCATGGTTTCTATCTGTTTGTCTAACCCTTTGGCTGTAAGACTATGGAGGGCATGGAGGCAAAATACATTTTCTCTGGCTGGAAGTATCCCTTGGTGTTGGTGTAAAGGTGATCAAAGCAATGCATTAAGTGAATCACTGAAGTCTTCATGATTGTACAAGCAAAAGAAGAGGCGCCTGGATGCGTCAATACCATCGTCTGTAACATTCATAATTTATCCAGGCTTTCCATATTCTGCAAGGGGCAGAATGCGGTTGGAGATGTTGATGGCAGTCGTTAAACATGTTAAAGCCTGTAAGTGTTTCGTGTGTTCGCCTAAGATATGTCGGAATTTTGTTAGTGGTAGATAGAGTCATCCGTACTTTGTATCCAAAGCTTATTCAGTCCATCCAATAGAGTGATATAATACATAACATGATGCTATCCGCATCACTAGCCATCACAGCTTGTTTCTAGTATAGCCACTTTAAACAGGGGGCAGTATATTATGTATTCGTGTATCAGCCTGTTCTTGCAGCTCACAGGATATTTCATGAACCTCTGTCACATATTCTTTGAGATCATGCGCAGATGAAGGTCATTGCAGCAACATAGCGAAGGTGGGCTGCAAGGTAGTAGTTAGATAGTGATAGAAGATCTCATACCCGGCAATATCTCACCACACCATGAGGAGGAGAAACACGTCTGACTACATGGTCACATTCAGGGCATGTCATGGTGACGCCTGGTCACAACACTCAAGATTTTCCTGTATCAAATGAGACTGTCTTCCATTTGCTGCTACGATGACCGTTATCTAACGCAACCAATCGATTGGAGTCATTCCATTCCATGACCTTCAGGAGAAATACATAAATAAAGCTCATAACCATAAAACCACCGAATTTCAGATGCCTTAACTCTGTATATATCCTCCTGACTCGGTGTGACACAGTTAGTATAAACCGGTACCCATTTTGTACAGAAAAGAAACATATTTCCAAGGCTACCACCGACATCTTCAAAAAGCACCTGATACCCCGTGTTGAATATGGACAGCCAGGAGAAAATGTAAAAACTGCAGATGATGTCATTAATTAATTCATCAGGCGATTCATCTTGCACTTGTACAATCGTGAGAACTTCAGCGGTACACTTGATGGACTGCATGTTCACCTTTTCGCCAGGCCAATTAGGGAGATTTGCATTGTGTCTTCCGCTACAAGAGGATGATGCATTTCACCTCAATGTTCTCTTTAGTTTGCACCAACTGTTTGTCTGAAAGTAGGATCACTTGTCTAAGCCGTCATACCTAGAAGCCAAAGATAAAGGTACGTAGATAATTTGGTAAACTGATAGCCAACATGATGTTGAAGTCACCAAAGCCATGTGATTTGAAACATGCAAAACACCACAGCAGCAACGAAAGCAAGAATAGTCGAGAATGTTCCTTTGCTCGGGCAATGTAAAATATGTCACTGCCCGTTTTCTATTTTGGGGGGGGGGGGGGTAGATGGGTAAAAACTGGCAATAAAACATTTCATATTCATGATTAGTTATATTTCTTTAACTACATCCCAACTATTATAACCACAGAATAGTTAGATATAAAACTATTATAAATTTTGCAAAAAACGTGAACAATTACACCCAGAACTTTTCAAAAATGCAAACCTCTGCCGAGCGATCCAGATAGTAAGCCGGATTATGAATCTGGATCATCCCCAAAATGTCTTTAGGCCCAAGACACATCTCTGGTAAAATTGTCATGCAAGCGCGTTAATTACTTTGTATTTAGTAGTGTTCCTAACATGGTGTATAAACTTTCCCCATTCACACGCTAAATTTTCTAACTTACATAAAACACTTAATATTTGTTATAAAATCATATTTCACTAAATCCCATCTATTGTAACCACAGAAAATGGATAGGCCCCTATGTATTTAGATATAAAGTTATTATAAATCTTGCAAACCTGATCAAAAATGCAAACCCTCGCCGAGCGATCCGGAGAGTAATCCGGATCCTGAATCCGGATCGTAATTTGGATCATCCCCGAAATATAATGGCCTGTCCCTTGACCTGAGATACGCCTCTATTAAAAGTTCCATACATATCCGGTAATTACTGTGAGAATTAGTGTTCCAAACATGCTGTATGAACTTTTTCCATCCGCACGCTAATTTTTCATAGCGTTGTGGTTGAAAACTGGCAATAATACAATTAATATTTGTCATAAAATTACACTTCTCTCACTAAATTCCAACTATCATAACCAGTTAAATATATAATATATATATATATATATATGATATGTGAAACAAAAAATATTATAAATCTTCTAAAAACGTGAACAATTGCACGT
This sequence comes from Flabesymbios commensalis, assembly GCA_964017125.1. Lineage (NCBI taxonomy): Eukaryota > Metazoa > Annelida > Polychaeta > Terebellida > Flabelligeridae > Flabesymbios > Flabesymbios commensalis. Next base: position 38,905,233 of record OZ024902.1, read on the forward strand.
GAAACTGTTCAAAAATGCAAACCTCCGCCGAGCGATCTAGATAGTAATCCGGATCCTCAATCCGGATATTAAATCTGGATCATCCCCACAATTCAATGGCATATCCCATGAAATGAGGCACGTCTCTGGTAAAAGTTTCATGCAAATCTGGTAATTACTTTGTAAGTAGTAGTGTCGCAAACATGGTGTATTAACTTTTCCCATCCACACGCTAAATTTCCTACTTAGAGTAATAATAAAATAAGAAAACTGGTAATAATACAATTATTATTTATGATAAAATAACGCATCTTTCACTAGATTCCATCTATTATAACCAAAGAAGGTGGTTATATAAAAAATATTATAAATCTCCAAAAAAACGAACAATTACACCTAAAACTGCTCAAAAATGCAAATCTCCGGCGACCGATCCGGATAGTAATCCGGATCCTGAATCCGGATTGCAATCTGGATTTTCCACAAAATTCAATGGCCCATCCGATGATCTGAGACACGTCTCTGGTAAAAGTTTCATTCAAATCCGGTAATTACTTTGTAAGTAGTAGTGTCCCAAAAGTGGTGTATTAACTTTTTCCATCCGCACGCTCAACTGGCAACAAAACATTTAATATTTATGACAAAATCACATTTCTTTCACTAAATCCCAACTATGATAACCACAGAAGATGGCTATATACTTAAATGTCACATAAATTCAGTTTTTTAATTGAAAAACTTGAACTAATATACATATTGCAAAAAAACGCTAAAAAACCACCCAAAATTGCTCAAAAATTAGGATTTTTTTATTAATCCCATTTAAATTTGTGGATTTATGGCTCTGAGTATTTATTTACATATGTTATGTAGGTCTGCTATAAATCCCTTAATATTGTATTTTCCAAAAAAATTTTCTGTGAAAAAAATGGGAAAATAGATTATTCTCACAAAATTTCTACGGCTCGCGTACAAAAGCATCAATATTTTTTTTTCGCTGGGAATTTTGCAGAGCAGACAAGTCAAACTTACCTCCCAAGGGTTCAAGCTAGCAGAAAAATAGCATTAAAAAAGTACAGGAAGCCGTGTCCACCCCTTCAAAATTTTGAGTCGCTGGATCCTGGACTATTAATGTTCGGTTGGAATTTTATTGTTTTTCCGCTACGTTATCCTATTTACATTTTCACCACCTTATTTAAAGTTCCACCCACTTGAAGCTACAGCCACTCACAACTCATTTTAGACTAATCATTTGCAAATTTGGATGTTTAAGCACTCATTTCATTCCCAATAACTGTGATTTAACAACCATGCTAATGTAACAGATTTAAAAATATTAGGCCTATAGTCGTGATTAGCCGTGAGAGGGTCAACACGACGAACTATATATATAATATGCTCATCAGAAAGATGAAATATAAATATTAGGACTAACGGAGATAAATGCCTGAGTCTTGAAATTATGGATTGCGATTTCCTAAAATAACTAGATATTTTAACTAAATTATCTAAATAATGTGTATGTTATTTATACTAATAAAATAAAATAAAATTACACATGAACATGTATAAGCAACTTCGTCTGGGTATAATGACATCACAAATACCTTCAACCACAAAATTTACATGTTGAACTTATATAAATATATAGTGTAGCACCTGGTTTTATGCTTTATTCTCATACATGTAGCAAATGAATGTTTTTGCACATACAGGCTAAATTGGACCTGTAGAACCTCCTGAGGATGGTGAGATGACACTGCCCTCCAGACACAGGATTCGAAATTCAACCTGAGAGGTCTGAGGCCGAGCACGCTACTTCCCGGTCACAGAGGCTCCCCACAACACAAGTGGATGGGGAAGACACATTTTTGTTTCTTTCAAACTGCCGAGACCGGGAAACGAATCCCGAACTTCAGCGTGAAAGGCAGCGGGGATACCCACTAGGCTTCCCTGCCCCCCCCCCCCCCCATACGTGAAACGAAAGAGACTTATTGAAGGTTTTGGTTCACCCCCCCCCCCCCCCACCACACATTTAGTTTGTCGATTTCATGAGGTAGGTTGGTGTAAGTCGGTATCACTAATTATATACAAGACCTTTTATGTACTAGGGATGATATGTCAATATATTTAGATACAGTGCTCCCCCGCTGTATTGCCCCCGGTTATAATGCCAACCCCGCCTTATGCCAAGTAAAGTGTTTAAACAGATTCCCGCCAATGTTAATACCGCGGTACAATGCGGTCCCCGGTATTTGCCATCCGCCAATAGTTTTGAAGTCTCAATGTCACTTTTGTCATATGTTTCCCCCGATTGTATTGCCAACTTAATTTATCAGACATCGTGACTATTAAATAAACACCATTGGGTGATCAACAATTGCCACTAGGTCGACTGCGGTTCATTGCACATATACATGACAGTGGGCACATAGGCGCTCACAAGTTCTGGAAATCGTGACAGAGGTAAAACACTGGGTGGGGGGACCTACTAATTGGGCTATGAAACTGAACATGTTTGTCAATAGGCCTAAGGTACGCACTTTAAATTGACATGTTTAGGCCTATGCGATAAAATAAAAGCAGTTAGCCCAACGTTTATTTAATCTTCGGCATTCACATTCATCAACCACTGAACCAATGTCTGATTCTCTCTTGTAATATACACCCATACATGTCTGACACAAAACGATGTGAATCATACAAATTGTTTCTTATTGTGTCAGTATATAGGCCTTTATGAATAAATTACAAATGAGTGATGAAGCGATTATTACAATGGAATAATAACGCATCGGGTATGAGATCCATTCCTGGTATAATGCTGGGCCAGCGTTGCAAACACTAGTTGAACAACAATGTTATTTTACGCAGAGATTTGGGCCCATAGAGACGCCCGGTGTAAACTACCACAATTTGACTTGATCTCAAGTTCGACTCATGAATAGTCTCATGTAGTTGGTAACTAAAAAACTAACATATATTTTCAAACAACTTTTTAACGTATACAGTGTATATAGTCTAATAATGAATTTTTGTATAATGGTTTTGCAATAATTCCAAGGAACGTGTTTTTTCCAAGATGGCCGCCAAAAACACGTAATATCATATTATCTTCGTCACCGTTTAATCGATTGTGTTCAAAATTGATTTGGTGATACCTGAGACTGTGCGCAATATCTGGTAATTTTTTGACAAAAAATCATTGAAAATCCATGCGCCACGGTTGTCAATAAAAAAACTCTGACAGAACCGATTGGCGTAGGTAATCGGAATAGTTTGTTTTGTACGGTATAAAGTCTAATAAATAATTATTATATAATATTTTTGTAATTATTCGAAGGAAAGTGGTTTTTTCAAGATGGTCACCATAAAAACGTAGTAGCACAATATCTTCGTCACTGGTTATCCGATTGCCTTAGAGAGTAAAAATTGACTTAGAGAGACCTGCGACTGTGCGCAATATCTGGTTAAAATTTGCGGGAAATCCATGGAATAACCATGCGTCACAGTTGTCATTAAAAAAACCTCTGACCTCAAATCAGTTAACTCAGTGTGGCACTGGATCCGATTGGCTTTGGATTAGTTTGTTAATTCCATCTGTTACGTTGGTATATGTGGGGTATTTCTAGACCTGATACACTGTAAAATTTTGGCATCACTAATTATACAACACCTTTTAGGTACTGGGGAAATATAGTGATATTTTTAAAATAGTTGATGAGCTATAACTGCAGATTTTAATCAATTTTTAAGTTATGCAATCTTATAATCTAATAAATTATTCCTGAATATTATTGTTTGTGATCACACCACGAAAAAGATTTTTTTTAAGATAATTGCCAAAACGTAATGAAATAGGAAATAATTATTTAGTGAACACAATTGTCACGGTATAATATTTTTTTTTTTAATTTCTGAGCAATCTTCATCATCATTGTCGTCATCGCCACCATCTGCGTGATTTAGTAAATTTTTATGTGGGTTTTTAAACGTGTTGTCATCTGCCATACAAGAGCAAGCCTCTTTTATATGTTGCATGAGCACAAACGTTATATAGACTAGGCCAATTGTTTAGATCTGCATGATGTAATTGCCACTAGTGTAGATGGCGCTGTGTCTTTTGCCATTAGAAGAGGTGAAATTCCCCCTGTGTTACACAGAGTTTCTAACTATGACCTATATAGGCGTAGTTAAGGTCTGCATTGCGCAAAATTATTTTTCTAAACAAAACACTGGTAATTAGCTCTCTGAATGTGAAGCCCGATACAGTCCGATGTTGGGGGTAGACATTCACTTTCTGGTCCATTTTGGCAGAACATTCAATATCATATCAAGCTGTTTTTTTCGATTCCAAGCAGAACACTTGTAGCCTACTATTGTGCACTGCTAAAGTATGTACAGATGACAAAATTGGCATAGCTGGGACCGATCACAGTGACTATTTGATGAATAAGGATGTGACGTAATTTGTTTTTCACACCAGTGCGGAACGGTAATATTATTCGTGATATTTAAATAAAATTTATGCATGTTGAGTGTGCAGCAAGAGTCTGGTGTCTGCTTTTACTTGGTTGAGATACAAAGCATCGACTTTCACTAAGTTATCTCTGGTAAATAAAATCGTCTTCTATCTTTAAAACCTTACAGGATTATTGATGTATTTATCGCATTGTTTAGAAATAGGTGTATCGGGACCTGCAATGTTAATCTCCAATCATCCTGATGATGAGACCCGTTTTATCTGGCTAGCTCTCCAACATTGGTAGATTCAGGTTTATTATAACGGTCTATATTTGTATTTCGTGGAGTTCAGAATAACTTTAAATTGAATTGGTAATTACATGTGTTTTTATCTACCCTACATGAGCAAACAGAGTGTTATACAATTACTCACTCTGAAATCAGATGACACAAAAGGGGATAAATCGATTCTGTTCCTAGATAAATTTCAAATACTCACATTGACAACGCTATTATACATTATAAACGCCCAAAAATAACGCATAATTATAATATGTCCAAACCCTTTGCTTGTATATAACAATGCAAATGTAAATTAATAACCTTAAGTGTTTTGTCAATTCACGACATTTCGTATGTGGTTAATTTTTTTAAAAAACGTCTAATTTGATGGTATTTAGGGCCTACACATAACATGTTAAATTACAATCAATATATATATTATATTTACTCTAAGAACACAAAATGTTACACAATTTCTAACCTAGAAATGGAGATGAAACAAATAAAGACGAATATATTCCATTCCTAGTTATTTTTTAATGGAAAAGGGCTACAAATTAGAATCCATAGCATCCAAGTACATTGCACTATCTACATTACGTATATATATTCATCCATTGGCCTCAATACTTTAGGTTTTTCGTCATAACTATAAAACAATAAGAAACTATACTAAATTGTCACTTGAAACATATGCCATACCATGCCACACAATTATTAATTAGTGTACATATAATTATGAGGACCGGCCAAAAGCCAGCATCCTATTAAATTTATTTTGCCTGAGATTGTGTCCTATTTAGTAGGGAAAGAGGGGTGCTGTGTGTGGGAAACGGTTGACATTTTTGTACACCAGTCCTTATGAATATGTGCGATATAACGTTTGAGGTCCCTAGGTTAAGTACTTTCGTGTTTAAAAAATCTTCAGAAAAAAAGACATCACGATTTTATTCGTGATTAGGAGCTTAAAGGGTTTGGGTTGGAATAATGTTGGCCCAGCGTCGCAGACGGTGGCCCACACAGACACGGTCTGTGGCGGTTCAAAATGGTACGAATTTGGCTACTATTTCACAGCATAATGCTAATAGAGTAAATTTGCCTAAACAATTCACCCCTAGGGTATGTAGCGCGGCATTCGCGAATCACCGCCGTTTCCCGCGCTAACGGGAGCGGCGGCGGTTTGCGAACGTATTCACGTGTACCTTTACACTTACGGGATAAAACCACTAATTCAAACGAAAAGACCAAACCACCGAATGTTAAAAACAATTCGAATATCGCCAACGGCGACCAAATTGTACCAGACGCAACCGCAAAACAAACCAGAGTTGGACGAAAAATCCACACTCCCGCACGTTTCGTACAGATGGTCCACGCTTTGGTAGCGCCTAACGACATCTACTGCGGGATCAGCTGCACGAGCCGTAACAATCATAATTTGTAAATATAAAGTTTGCCAGGCCTGGCGTAATTAAAATAAAAATGTGAATTGTTACTTAATTAAGTTACTTATAGAAGTAATTTTATTTTTAAGTACAAATGTATTAATTAGATTTATCAAGGTTGGCCGTTACCCGTAGCGCAGCAGCATAATTCGTAAACTAGGAACAATGGTGTTAAGAGGATTGGAACATTGGTGTTAAAAGGATTGGAACATTGGTGTTAAGAGGATTGGAACGATGGTGTTAAGAGGATGGGAACTCAGATATAATTACTACATATTAACTCGTTATGCTGCGCCTGAGATGTTACCAACCACCAACGCTGTATTTTCACAACTGACTGTTTTATTACTGTATTTTGGTTTTGTGCGTTTCCCAGACAGAGCGACGAACCGACGCTACCACCACAAGCTGGCTTGGTTCATACGTTTACACTTAACCCTGGTGTAATGTGGGGTTAGCGTCTCACCGTTCGGGACCGCTCGGAGTTCTCCGACCACTGACGAGTGGCCAGGGACCGCCAAGCCTCGTTCTGACTAGCCCGTGCCACGAAGCGAGCGCGCCGCCAGCCGCAGCTGTTGTTAACTTACTCTCAACTAGGGCCCAGGGCCATTCATTTCTGTGCTTGGGACTACGTCTTCACGCGGATTGCAACAGATCACGTTTACCACCCCTCTCGTGACATTCTTGCCACATAGATCCCAGTAAACACAAATATTTGTATAACATTTATTCAATGTTGGATGAACGCTGGGGTGGCGTTGTATAAATGTAATTACAAATGTTTTGTGTTTACTTTAACTTAGTACGGTATATATGCGGCCTGCAGCCACACATTTTTTAAGTTGATGGCCCCAGGCCACATAGGCCTACTTTAGGTTGATGGCCCCAGGCCACACACTTTAAGTTGATGGCCCCAGGCCACACACTTATAGGTTGATGGCCCCAGGCCACACACTTTCAGTTGATGGCCCCAGGCCACACACTTTATTAGATATGCTCCCAGACCACATAGTTTCAGTTGATGGCCCCAGGCCACACACATTAGTAGACCTGTATGCCCCACAGACCGAACACTTTAAGTAGATGGCCCTAGGCCACACACTTTAAATAGATGGCCCAGGCCACACATTTTTAGTTGGTGGCCCCAGGCCATACACTTTTAGTCGATGGCCCTAGGCCACACACTTTATTAGATTTGCTCCCAGACCACATAGTTTCAGTTGATGGCCCCGGGCCACCCACTTTAAGTAGATGGCCCCAGGCCACACACCTTTTAGTTGATCGCTCCAGGCCACACACTTCAAATGGATGGCCCCAGGCCACATATACTTTAAGTAGGCCCAGATAACACCAAGTGTGTGGCCTGGGGCCATCAAGTGATAGTGTGTGGCCTGGGGCCATCAAATTAAAATCTGTGGCCTGGGGTCATCTATTTGAAGTATGTGAAGTATGTATGCCTGGGGGCATCAACTGATAATGTGTGGCTTGGGGCCATCAACTTAAAGTGTGTGGCCTGGGGCCATCTACGTATCAGGTGTGTGGCCCTAGGCCATCTGGCAGCATGATTTATTAAAGCTTAAATAATCTTAATTTGAATGGCCCCAGGCCACACACTTTGGAATTGATGGCGTAGTAAAATATCGACTCGAAAATAGTTCTGAGTTTATAAGATGGCCCTGGGTCCTAGTTGAGAGTAGAAAAACAACGACTGCCCTCGCAGCCAAGCGCGCCACCAGTTAACTCGTTGCCACTGAAGCAGGCTGAAGCAGGCCACTACCCCCCCCCCCCCACCCCCCCATAAACCGTCGTTCACGTACTCGGTTTTCTTTATCACTGACTCTGACTGACTGACTGTGACTGACTATAGATTATAATATTCCACTCACTCAGTCACTCACTCACTTACTAACTCACTCACACACTCACTTACTCCGCCCATCTATTTATTTATTTATTTATTCATTCAACCATTCATTCGTCCACCCATCCAATGATCTATCCATCTATCCATCCAACAATCCATTCATTCATTTGTCCATACATCTATCAATAATCCAATGGTCCATCCACCCATCCATCCGTCCATCCATCCGTCCATCCATCCATCCATCCATCCATCCATCCATCCATCCATCCATCCATCCATCCATCCATCCATCCATCCATCCATCCATCCATCCATCCATCCATCCCCCCCCTCCATCCATCCATCCATCCATCCATCCATCCATCCATCCATCCATCCATCCATCCATCCATCCATCCATCCATCCATCCATCCATCCATCCATCCATCCATCCATCCATCCATCCATCCATTCATCCATCCATCCATCCATCCATCCACCCATCCATTTATCCATCCATCCATCCATCCATTCATCCATCCATCCATCTATCCATTTTGTGTGTGGGCCATTACCTGCTTGACCACGAAAAAAAAAGAATGTGGTCACGGTTCAGTAATTTTCATAAAAATGACGGCCACTTTTAACTTTTCGAGACGTTGTGAATGCGTTATCTCATGAACCGCTGGTCCGAATCAATCGTGATTTTGTATGTCTGGGCGCTTAGCCTACCTGCCTGACCACGAAATGGAATGGTCTTCGTCATGGTTAAGTCATTTTCATAAAAAATGGCAGCCATTTTTAACTTTTCAGACCTTGTGAATGCGTTATCTCATGAACCGCTGGTCCGAATCAATCGTGATTTTGTATGTCTAGTCGCTTAGCCTACCTGCCTGACCACGAAATGAAATGGTCTTCTTCATGGTTAAGTCATTTTCATAAAAATGGCAGCCATTTTTAACTTTTCAGACCTTGTGAATGCGTTATCTCATGAACCGCTGGTCCGAATCAATCGTGATTTTGTATGTCTAGGCACTTAGCCTACTTGCCTGACCACGAACTGGAATGATCTTCGTCATGGTTAAGTCATTTTCATAAAAATGGCAGCCATTTTTATTTTTTAGAAACCTTGTGAACATGGTATCTCATGAACCGTGGATCCGAATGACTCGTGATTTTGTTGTAGGCATTTAGGGCCTATCTCCCTGTCCTCAGCTCTAAATGGAAAGGTCTGACGTCTTCAAAGTGGACTAGCAAAGTCAGTAGGCCTACTTTTATTCTACAAAATATGCCATCAGAAAAATGCGATCCCCGCCCCCCCCCCCCCCTATTTCCAAATACCCCTCAAAACTACACGCCACACCTCAAACATAAAATAAAAACTGCTACAGATACAGAAAACTTAGCACATCAACTGATAGGCCTAGGCCGTAGCTACATAGGTCTACAAATACAGCGCTAGGCCTACTTCCCTCGAAAAATATCACATACTGGAATTCACTACCACCCAGTCTGTGTGCGACTCCAACGGTGCAGTCCTTCAAGAAAGGTCCAACCCGTCATCTCTCCCCGAACCTGTAATTCACATGTGAACCCCACTGTAACAACTGATGCACTTCAGCCTATCCACTGTAAATAAATTTCTGCACTAGCTGCACTGCAGAATAATGTCAGAATAATGTCAGTTTCTTTTCTCACGGGGTCACGGGTGATCACAAGGCCATTAGGCGACGATCAAAATAAAATCACAAAGTCATAAATTACGATAGCTTATTAGGGACGTAGGTTTGAAAGGTGTTTTCCTTTTTTGTAATCATGAACATGAATATATGGCAAGGCCTACGCCTAACTTTATAGCCTCATGGAGTTGTGGGGACTGCACCGGTTTTGTTCGCCAGGGGTCGGCATCTGACGAGAAGCCGCGCCACCTGGCGGACACTGCTGCCGGGCACTGCTGCCGCTAAGCCACGAGGCCAAGCACGCTTCACTCATTCACTTTCGATCCAGTCAGCGGGGCAGGCAGACATCTCTGTCCTGCCCCCGCAGAGCAAGCCACGAGGCTGCCGCCGCGTTCCATATTCCATCACTCCATCTAAGCCAGTGCACAGCACTATGATTTATGATTAATAAAGCATCAAGAACATCATTCATCGAGTCAATGTCAAGTTATTCATGTACCGTCGCCCAGACAGGAGTTGAAATAGGCTAGGAACTTCGACAATGTGGGGACTGCATCGGTTTCGTTCGCCAGGGGTCGGCATCTGACGAGAAACCGCGCCCCGTGGCGGGCGCTGCCGCCGCTAAGCCACGAGGTTAAGCAGGCTTCACTCATTCACTTTCGATCCAGTCAGCGGGGCAGGCAGACGTCTCTGTCCTGCCCCCCCAGAGCAAGCCACGAGGCTGCCGCCGTGTTCCATATATTCCATCACTCCCCCTGATCTGAGCCAGTGCACGATGTTATGATTTATGATTAATAAAACATCAAGAACATCATTCATCGAGTCAATGTCAAGTTATTTATGTACCGTCGCCCAGACAGGAGTTGAATTTTAGTGACTTCGACATAAGTTACTTTGCCCTATTAGAGTCATGATATTCTATGGAAATTTTTTCTTTTCGGTTTAGATCACATTGGCGCTCCATGTTCAGACAAATATTTTTCAATCGCTAGGCGGACACGTATCGGAGCGTCCGCGTCAGTTCACAGCGCACGAGCAAGCCTGCAAGGAAGACAAGCTTTGTTGATTCAACTTAAATATATTTCTTTTTTAATGGTAAAACAATAATTAAATTATAATTGTAAACTTTTATTCTCTATAATGTCCTGTTTAAATTGGTACTTTAATTTTAACTGTGACGGCCTTAAGGACGACATATTTTGAAGATTTTAAACCCTGTTTTGTAATCCTTTCTTCTGCATTTTCCTTTTTTGGGTCACGCGCGGCATTTTAATTCATCATGGCGGACTCTTGTTGTAGGCTATCAGTTAACGCCATTTGTTTGTCCGTTAAGAAGGATGTCATAATAACAGTGTCACAAACAAAAAAAAAATAGTAAAATATAGTTGAATCATACCGGCAGCCTACAAATAGTCTACTATGTCAATGACGTGTAAACCAAACCAGGCAGACGGCTGATCTCGAGCCGAGACGAGCGTCGACATTCTCATATCATGATTCTGCATGACTTGACTTTATACCCGCCGTCAGATTAACTTATATCGCATGTTTTTCGCCGATATCTCAGTCAATTCTCAACCTATTTTCGTGAAATTTTGTATGTACTATTTGCGAGTCACGCGGCGACTACCGTTAAATTTTCATAGGAAAATATTGTATAGCTAAAAGTTAGACCATCTGGCATGTAATGCAATTCAGGGCTAAAAACAAACGTTAATTTAACCAGTTTAATGGGTTTATAGAGGGACGTCGTAAATGCAAATTTACTACATGTCAAATGGTCTAACTTTTAAACTAGATCCTACATAATATTTTTTGATGAAACTGTAGTCGCCGCGTGACTTGAAAATAGTCCTTGCGAAATTTTATCAAAATCGGGTGAGAATTGACCGAGAAATCGGCGAAAAACATGCGATACAAGTTAATCTGACAGCGGGTATAGTTTAAACATTAGACTACTCTTATCATCTAGGCTATGTCTATGAGTAAAGTTTGTTGCGTAGTTTAACCCTGAAGCGCTGCATTTTTTTATGGAAAACTTGGGAGACCAGAGTTTTTTTTTTCAATAAATGCAGCCATTGACATTACGATTGTTTTACACTATAGTCGGATTTACATTAAAAATCGCATGTTAGGGGGATCATATGGTGGGACTGATTCGCTATTTACGTGGAAAGTACTCACAATATTGACCTGAAACTTTGAGTCAGTATAAAACATATGTTCTACCATAACACTAACTTATTTTCATTTGATTAGTTTGAATAATGCCATAGATTGAAAGGGTTAAAATATTACTTGATATAGTAACGGTCCGCCACTCAACCAAATAAACAAGTTATGTTCGCTGCAGCCGTTCACACGTAGTCAATTAAGCCTGACGGGTTGAGCAGGTTGTTTTAATTGTTAGGTGTGCAGGTGCGTTGTATATCAATCAGGCTCTGTGATCCACTTAGCCTATTGCGTATGCTGGTACCTGCATGAGCTGATTAGCAAGCCGCACGCCCGCCTTGCAGGTGAGGGGTGGCTGGGGCTCCTGAAGGGTGGGTAACATTGCCACCATGTGCAATTTGATTGCTCAATTTATTTTCAGTTATCAGTTTTAATAGTAGAATGTTGTTGTAAAATAATATTTACCTATTTAGCGTCAATCACAGATGTATTATTACTCAATGTAAACACGGTAAATGGGAAGTGAACATAATCATTGATTTCATTTCACTTCCTTTCAAACAATAATTTCATGCCAATATAATGTAAGGTGCCTTACTTTATTTATTTTTAATATCACTGTATAAGTTAATGTTGTTTTTTTTTAATAAACTATATTGATTTGATTAGATTTAATATAGTATAGGCCTATTTATAACTGGTAAGCAACAATTAGAAAAATGTTGAACAAGATGAGTGAATAGAATGAAACTATTTTCTACAACGGTGCAATATAGGCTCATCTTCACTCTGCCATGTGATTTGCGGCACGCAATCCCATGGCCTCACGTTATACTGTCATCTGCCCAGATACAAATTTATCTTCGGACCAATCACATTGGTAAGCAACGTGAACAAATCGTCTGACCCCGGGTGTGACTGTCTAGAAAATCTGTGCCGCGCATTGTGAGTGGTCACTGCTGACGTCATTCACAGGCACTAATAAATATTCATGTTAAGATACCCCTCTCTACTATACAGTTCCCGTACACACTAGTTGTCCAGGCTTGAGCTGTGCTCTGCGTGTATTAAGACTGGACTGGTGCAGATGTATAGGCTAGGCATACTGGTGATGAAGAATTTCATCATAAACATAACAAAATAGCTCTACACCAATTGTATTAGAGTAGGCTATTATTTAATTATCATATATAGTGTACATGCTATATCGTGGGTTTTATTTTCAAATCAGGGGTGTAGGCGTTTATTTAGATTGAATACAATAACTAAACCTTCAAAAATCACAAAGAAATTCATGACTGTACACTTATCTCATACACGTGTGACTCCCTTCATATAAATCTCAATTTTTATCATGTACATATGGTGGTCCGAGCGTGATAAACAGCGAGATATCAGAGTGACTAAAAATACCACTGTGTTGGAAAGCGAGAGACACTTGAAGATGCGACAATATAGGCTAGCCCCAGTGGCTGGAACAAGTTTCAGCCACAGATTGACAGCATACAAAACCGTGGGACATTTCTTTGGACTGTCATATCGGAATAAATTGGGCCATAATCAGGTCGAAAACAGTTTTTTCAGAATCAGTAACATTTCAGTTCCATGCCCGCATGCTCAGCTCAGAGGTCGCACAGTCATCAAAAAGTTATGGACATTTTTCGGACCTCGGGGTCGCGATCGCTCTCAGTCACTGCCTTGTTGAATTTTTCGAGTAAAGCAAATACATCAATCCACGGCCTCGGAAAGGTTGATGAGGCTAACTGTAGGCCTGCAAGAGAGGCTCCAGAAACCCAGATGACGAAAAATAAGAGACACACTGATTTACAAGCAAGACGGAATTATCCTTTATTTTCAATGAAAAGGAACAGATAAAAAACTAATAGCTAATGGTGCAAATTTGACATTTTCACGGCACCACCGGGGCGCGGATGAATAATCCAGCCCCCTCCGCCTCCCAGAGATTGAATAGTGCCCCCCCCCCAACAGTTATGTTGACTATAATTATATGTAGTTAATTTAACTGCCTGCAGTGGTCCCATATAGGTGACTTTAAGTCGCGGGAGCGTTGGGACTTCCGAACATGGCAACTTCGTAACTTGAAGTGTCCACATATAGATTGCTTGAAGTAGAAATATTTGGTTAATAGATCCACCATATAATGGGATAAAAAAATATTTTGTTGTTGTTGTGGGTTGAGTGGGTTGTGGGTCTAGGATCGAGGGTTTGTGGGTCGAGGTTCGAAGGTCGGAGTTGTGGGTTAGGGTTCGAGGGGGTCGAGGGGATATAAAGATAACCTGCGATTAGGAACTCGAAAAATTGTCGATCATAGCCCGGGGATTACAGCTCAAAAGGCCTACAGAAATGCCCAGGAAGCCCCTCCTTTTCAGGCGATGTTTCGAATCATTGATTCAAAATATTTACTTCTGGGGTTAATTTACCTCATGGGGGTGGGCCTACAACCTGTGAACAAAGACCAAGCACCTACTAACTAATCAATTAAAAGAAACTAGCCCACCACCCAATTTTGACCAAATTCAAACCTTGCAAGGAGTATCAAGATTCTTTCAGTTTGTTATTTTTTATTGTTGAAATGCTTTAATCTAATGAAATTTGAGCAATTTGAACTTTTAATGTACCAGGCAAGTTTCGACTTTTGTAGGTGGACTGGTTTTAGCCCCAGTATAGCTGAAACAGGTTTCAGCCACAGATTGCCCCCGTACAAAATCGGACGATCATATCAAAGACTTGCCCTCGAATAAGCAGGTTGAAAATATTTTTTTCTTGGAATCAGTAACATTTCAGTTACACGGCTCGCACAGTCATTGAAAAGTCTTAATGGACATTTTTCGGACCTTGGGGTTGAGATTCTTTTTAATGTTTCAGGGCTAGGCTCTCTAGTATTTGTTTCTCTCGCTTTTCATAATCATGATAATTGCTGCATTTCTTGGCTCTCTTGTATTTCTTCACTTCGCTTTCCAGGCCTTTGTGACTGAAAAAAATTGCGTCGCCGATTTATAGCCCTGTTTTATCTGCAGTAGAGGATGTGAACCGTGTGAGGTGCGATTATAATGCTCATCAGCTATTGGGCTTATATCCATTTATGCTTGGTCATCAATAATCAAAGACATTATAAATATATTTTTTTATTATTATTGTCCGTTTAGGCTACATGTCAACTTTAACATATTGGTCGTTTTGTTTTCTTTAAATGTCTTTATATGTTTTTTGATGCGGCGCAAATCGGTTATACATGTTGTAAATACTTTTCTGTCGCCATTATCCCATGAATTTGAACAGTTTGGGTCACTGCATATGTGTGTACCAAGGAAAGATATCGGCCGCAGCGGGACTCGAACCCGATACACCCGTGCCCTGAGTTAGCCAATGAGCCAACCTGGCGCCACAATATATCTACAATTTTTATTGTCAACATCAATCAATCACCCATATTGTATAGGGTATGTCGGTCACTTATTAAGTGAATTTTTGGCAATATATATAGGCTTATGCCCAGCAAACTTATGAGACGTTTGACCAATTTGCAACGCTGGTTTACCGTTGGACCAGCGTTGCAAACAGTAAACCAACGTTGAGCAACGTCTCATGTTCGCTGGGATAGGGCCCATGCGCCATCACCAAATAGGCGTTTTTTTATATTTATATAAAAGCTATTGAATTAAACATTTTTAAGTAGGCTAGATAAATACAAGCATTGCACTCATTGCAGATTTGCCTAACCAACGCTGTGTTGACGTTAGGTTGACGGTAGAGGATTGTGACACACCAGGCGTCAGCTCTGTTATCGCGGCAAACACGGCAGGTGGAACAACGCTTATGTTGAGCCAGCGTTGCAGACGATGGACCAACATTTACATTAAGTCAACAATACGTCAACATACTAAACGTACTATACTGTATCATGTTTGCTGGGCGCATGCAGTCAGCTACACGCTGATAGACCCGCCAACAGTGCCTGACCTTGTGACATCATGTGACCACTGGGCATTCGCACAGACGAGCCACGCACTGCTATGCGGCAATACAGTAGGCCTATGTAATGCTTTTAGATCCAATCTGTATCGCTGGACACCGCAAATCATTGCCAATGTTGTACAGAAGCATCACTGAGACATTGTTAAAAACGTGCCTGGATTTCCTAAAGCGTCACAGCACTTACTGAAGCGTCAGGGTAAAAATTTAAAGCGTCATGGTGCCGTGACGCTTCAGGGGAAACCCTGGTCAAAATTTGGTTGGGCATAGCCATAAGCTAGACAAGTAGTAGTTACGGCTCACAGTCGATGACTGCTGTTCCTGTCACTGTTGGATGAAAATCTGGTTGTCTGGATGGACAACCATCGGAGCAATATGGGTTGTCTGTCTTGTGATTTAGTTGTCAGCGTTCGAAATAAGGCCTTCCCGGTTGTCCAAGTCAACTAAAATTTGTGGCGGACAATCAATAGTTACCATGAGGTTGTCCGAGCGGACAACCAACTTTTGGGAAGGATATTTTCACATCACATTATTATTGAAAGGCATTTATAAGTGAAGTGACTGTCAGGGTTGAAAGTTTTTGTTACAGTGGTGAGCTTCCACTTGTTGGTTAACTAATGTTTTCAGAAAATTGTGGGAACACGCTGGGTCGTAGCTATATATTACTTGCGGACAATCTGAAATTTTAGCGGACAACCTGAAAATCTGACCTGATTGTCTGATGGACAACCTCATTTTTAACCCTTATTTTGAATGTGGTTGTCCAGGACAAACTGAACTCTCTTATTTCCTGCCCTGGTCGTCCATAGCAGTGTAAGTCTTGGGTAACTTTTTGTCCATACTGGCCAGGGCTATAAATTTATAACTTCGGACAAAAATGGCTAAATTCTCTTTGTTTATTGCAGAAAATTTATATTTGTCGTCAAAAAGATGAAGATCAGATCAGATAAACAAAGAATTCGAGATGTTTTGACACAGACAATTGTTTCACTATGTCACACTGGTCTCAACTTCAACAAACAGATGACAGTTGAAGGACTTTTAGGAATCACTTTGGACAATAACGATGTTTTTCTTGTGAACATTAAAGAGGTTCTTCAACCAGCGTTTGGCTCGACAGAGGACAGTCCCGGCTCCCCAGCATCTGAAAAGTCTGGGAGAGATCGGGACCAGAGAAGATCTGTGCAGAGGGGTAGCAAACGTAAGGTTGTATGTGTGGATGAGGATGAGGACAGTCGAGGTTCTGACCTGATGCTGATGGAAGAACAATCTCCTGCCAGTACACACCCCCAAGAAGACATGCGTGTGCCTCCTGCCACTTATCATCACGACTCTCCTCATTCCTCAAGAACTACTTTTGCACATCAACCGGATTTTACTTCATATTCTGCTTCATCCCGATCCATAGGTCCAAATCACCAGTCAAAATCAGACACTAGAGACTCTTTTTCAATTTCTGACAGTCATGATGACACTGTAGTCAAAGAGGAATCAGGATTGCTAAGTTCTTGCCAAATCAGCTCAATTTCCAGACCGCCTTCTAGTGCAGAAAGCGGTAGAAGTGAACAAACAGACATTGCTGAACATTCTCATCATGGATCACACTCTGTGTTGCCATCAGGAAGTGAAGTGACATCTGCAGATGATGATTTAAAAATAAAAGCAGAACCAGACTATTTAGATACAGACTATGGTGCATTGCAGCCAATGGAGGACACAGGAGGTCTGCCAGATTTTTCGAGTATAACAGCTGATGAAAGTGGTCTCACTGCGGCGGAAGTTGGGTTTGATCCTAGTTTACTTGCTCATGCACAAGCTGGACCCAGTCACATGTCAATGCCAGGACCAATGCCTTCAACAAGTGATGCCAGTGGTACACAGGTGAGAGAATTATTTATTTTCTTGTGTGACACTGCTTATCCAGAATTTCATGACAACCAAGTCAGATCAGCAATTGGGCAAACAGTGTTTTCCCCAAAGCGTCTTAGCTCATCGGTACCGAGACACTTCCGTTTCCTCCGAGACGCTAAAAACCCTTTAATTCCTAATTTCTTTTAAATTGGCCATGAATTCAGCCACAAAACAGCATCTTCCAGAAAGCCGATACTCTTTTGACAAATCTCGGGTAAAACACTGGGCAAAGATTTTGTTTTTGTATTTAATTTCGCCCTTCCTTATTACAGACAACAGGGATGAGAATTTCCCAGTTTTTTTGGCATCTGCCAAGGTCATGTTTGTGCACAATCTTTTCCAGTAAGCTAAAAAAATTGCTAGTCCTGTAACCTTGAAACTTTCACCAAAAAATTGTCACCAGACTGACAGATTCTTACCTTGTCACGACGCGATTACAAAAACTGAAAAAAATAAGCGGATCATGTAATTGGGTATTCTGCCCGACCTACCTGTTATTTACCGGACTTGTGCGGTTGGTCCGATGTTATTGGGAAAGATTTCACCAGGTTTACTTTATGAGCACTGAGGAGCACTGGCGCGATCACTTTTGTAATGGATCATGATCTGCTATGTTAGCCTAATGACTTTTACTTGTCCATTTTCGAAAAATTGAGCTAACAAGCTTCAATTGAAAATTTCTTTTTTAGCCCTCTGCTAATTTTTCTGAAGGCTACAGTCCTTCGTCCCAAGACGTCATTGTGTTTGTTCACGTCTCCTTGTAAACACAATTATATGAGCTGTAAGCTCACCAACCACTGCGCTAAAATTTTGGACCAGCAGCATCTTCCAAGATGGCTTGTTATGTAGTACAAAGGGTTCTGTCTTGTCATTTATTGCCTACATTCCTGCTGGTTTTATTTGAGCTTATCATGAACTTTTGAATAAGTCGGTGTCACTGATTGGAAAAATTGCATACATTCCTTTGTACATCTAGCTATAGCTTTGCCTATGAACGTAGAAAAAAGTGCAAATACAGTACCTCATAAAATTGTAAAATATAAAAAAGACCTCGAAACAGAAAATACTACATTGATGCAATCGAATAAATGAATTTGTCAAGTGTATTTTATTCCAAATGACAGTGGTCATGATATTTTGGTAGACTAATAAAACAGACTAAAAAGCGACAATAGTCATGGTCAGGAGGATGAGGATTAATATATAATTAATTTAATGTACATGGGATGGGGCTTTCCTACTTCTTTGTTCCAAGTCTTGTGCCAAGTAACAATTGAGGATATCTATAGCTCTAAACAAATGTTTTTATTCATCAGTTTCATCTTCATGTGATAAAGTAATGACAATGAATTAAATTCCGAAAAATAGACTTGAAAACCCATAATATTTTCCTTAGGCTTCTAGGCCAAAAATATCCTTGTTTTAGATTTCACAGCAGCTAAAAAAGTCTTGCGGGAGTTGTTTTTTTCCTGCCCGACCTTGGAAAAAAATTGTTTCGGATTTCACAGTGGGTAAAAAATCACGAGGGAGGGAATTTTTTTTTCGCTTGCCAGACTAAAAAGTAACCAACAAAAAAATGTAGTTCAGTGTTTTTTTTTAAGTGGGACAAAATTTAAGTCTGTCCCATTCCCGTAGCTAAGCTGGGTAATGTAGTCTGATAATCCATTGGTATTGGTCGAAAAAGCGAACACTGGCGTTTCTGCCAGCGCCATTTAAAAAAATTTAATTGGGAATGCTCGGGACAATTTGCGGTTTAGAAGAAACCCGATTGGTGTATGTTGTTCAACTGATCGAGTATTTTTGAAAAATGGTGGGAAAATGGCGTGTTCGTAGGACTATTTATATTTATTAAAATATTTGTTCGGAAAAAACGTTAAAAAAAGTTTTTCACCCGCAGCATTTATACCCACCCGGCCGGAGAATCCAAAACAAGCTAAATTTTTCATTTAGGCCCAGCCTAACCTAGTTGTCTGTATAAGATAGGGACAAGGAATGATAAAGGGGAGTCCAAATTTACTTATTGCTGGGCTGAACGGTTCTCTAGCCAAGTCCTTTGCTTCAAGAGAGAAAATGCCTAATCAATAATTTTCAAACAAAATATCCCCTGGAATGCAATTTTCATTTATAATGTTTTAGATGTATAAAGACTGTATGCATTTTATCCTGAATCAATTATTATTGTAAAATAATCATGTTTAAAAGTGTTGTATATATTATTTTAATCTATTTTTCATCAGTGAGATTGCTAATTATTTGTAAGCAATTAATATTGTTACTCGACAAAGTGTTAATATTAACTGGAGAAAAAACTTACAGTAAATGTTGGGCTGATTTGCTAATTGTAATTTTTGTTTTTAATCGTACTTGTCACCAAACAAATTATGTCTACAGAAGTTTTCAATCTCTTAAGTCATGTTCATAATCGTTGCATCTCAGCCCAATATATACATTTATAATAAGATGTTTTAAATAGCTTTTGATGATTTCCTATAACTTGTTTCTACAACTATGTAATTGTACCCTATCTGGGGACTTTTCAAATGCCAACAGTGTGTTACTATCCCTCCCTCCCTCTAATTATTTTTTTGTGCTGAGATTCAGAAAATAAAATTGGAAATAATTGTTTGAATTGAGTCAACACATGTACTCTGTTGTATTCAGGTTTTATAATTGCCAAAAAGGCTTTATGATTTAATATGATCTCGCTATTTAATCCCTTGATCACTGTTGTGTGTGAAAAGTTCTCAAGTCCTGTATTCTACTTTAATGTTTTATTGATAATGAGCCAGTTTGAAGAGAGTGTCTTACATTAATTTCCAAATCCATATAAAATCTTTGATAGAATATAATTTGCGTTTTTTATTCGTTTTTAAAGTTTAAAATGTGCATTACTATCTTGACTGCGGCAATTTAGCTCTAGAGGAGCTCGCTTTTCCATTTATTTTATGGGAAGAATATGAATTTATTTTATGGTATGGAACATATTGTATGAAGCCATATGACAAAGGTTCAACACAACCTGAAGGTCTCATTATTCCATTATATCTTAGGAAATGCAGAACTCTAAAATACATACTTTCACAATATTTCTCAAGTGTATATTTTTACTGCTCAGAATAGAAGGACGTATACATTATTTAAAAAAATGCTGGAAGTCTGTGCATTGAGAGTGCCTTATTTATATATTTAAATAGAGATACTCGTTTCAGAGATATCTGATCACGTTTTTTTGGCTCATAATTTTCAAAAAAAATCTGTATACCGGTAGCTCCTTCAATCTCTTGACTGGCTATAAATCAGTAAAACAATGATGTCAAAATGGCTACAAGGATTGGTGTTTCCACTAAATCAAGTTGAACATATCTCAATTGAAATTTTACTCAAATATTAATTTATAATTGTTTTATAATGTTTTCAATGCACAGACTTTAATGATACTTCTCAAAGTCCGAAGAATGTATCATGTAATTTGTTAAATCGATACAAAATTCAACAGATGAAAGAACTTGCTTGGTGGAAATTTTATTTTTTGTAATGATATACATTGTACCTACATGACCAGCAAATGCTTCATTCTAATTAATATTTAAAGAATTTGTGCCTATTATTCAGAGGAATTTATTATTGGCATTTAAAGTGGGGTGCAATTGTTTTGTTTTCAAAGATCTGTCTATTTTTTACAAAAGAAAAATAATAAGATTACGCCAGTAACAATTTTATCTACCAGTGACGATCTCTAATTTACAAAATGCTTGTATTCTTATCTTCTCTCTAATGGCACAATTTTTTTGTCCAAAGGTAGGTGCTACTTTCTCTGCGCATTATCAGACATCAAATCCATTAAAGATAATGCTGCTTTTTCACACATACTCGCTGATAAGGCTATTATTATACGTATGGGAAGTTTTCACTCGCAGATCTATACCATTCTGAAGTTCTATTATCAATAATTTTCTAGTTCGTCTAGGAATTTGTTGCGAATTTTGGAGATATAAGATATATAATGCTTTGAAAAACAGAAACAGGTTTCACGAGAAACTAATCTTGTGAAATCTGAGCTTCAAAGTATTGTAGTAACCATAGAGATGTGCAAGTATGTGCATGTACAATTATTTTGGGAATGTTAACTTTTGAAAATAATTTATTGATTAGTTTTTTTGGCGCTTTATCCATGTACACTGAAAAAGCACATGTATTTATGTTTACTGCAAATTTTCACATCTCAAATCATTTTGCATTGCAAACTGAGTTGGATGAGTCTGTGTTCGCATTCATAAATGTTAAAGTTCCATATATGCTCTTAATACCTAATTTATCATCAATGATCATGGCAGACAAACCTAGCCAGTAAAAACAATCTGAACAATAATCCTTTGACCCTTTAATCATTTGTTTCAAAAACGTCAAGGGTATAATATAGACATTAAAACTTGACATGCTATAATTTTCCAGAAATAGCATATATGAAAAAAATATGACATGCTAACATGTGTTAAATTATGACATGAGCCATATAAATTAAGGGGCCATCGGAGAAGGCGCACCAAACTCAGGCTAGTGAAGGATAATCGTAGACCAGTACGCTAGAAAAGTGACTTAGATAGAATATGTGGTTTATCATGAATGTGAAATCAAACATAAGTGTAAAGTCTCAATTCTTGCTGCAAATCGATTTTCATACGTCATTTAAATCGCACCCCGGAGTCTGCATTGTGAATGGAAATAGGCTAACAAGACAGGTGAATTGATGTGCTATTTTGAACCTACCGGTATCTTTGCCGCAAAAATTGTGGATGTTTAATCAAGTCGCCACCCACTATGTGGTGTAGACTTAGTGTGCAAAATTTGTGGATGTTTATTCAAGTCACCACCCACTAGTATCTGGTGGAGACTTAGTGTATTAGTGCTGTCTATTTTTGTTATTATTTTCCCTCTTTAACAATATGATGACGTGAATGCTCTCTAATTTTTTTTCTGAACAGCGTCTAATGGATTATCTTGTTTTAATTCGAAAATCAGCTAATTTGCATATCCAACATAGCCGGCATGGGCTAATTTGCATATATATCTAATGTCCAAGGTTGTCGTAAACGCTCTTCACCCACGTGAAGTTGTGTCTCGCTACTGCTAAGAGAGGGGGCTCTTGTGCGGTGGTTAAAGCTGCTTGCTTGGAAAGTTTGTACCTCAACCCCACTCTAGCCTTCAAGTTTCGCGTTAAAATTAAATATAGCCCCATCGCTAAGTGCATTGGCAAAAAACTTTTAATTGTGAAAGGTGGTGACTTACATATGTGACCCGATCTGGCAAAATGAGTCGGAAGTCACACTTTGACAATCGATGCTTGGGCCCTTAAAAGCCAAATTTAATGACTTCGATTTTACATACATATATGTATTTTCCATTTTCACTTTTTATTTTCATACATGTATCTTTACTTTCGAATCCTAAAATTATGTGGCATAGAAATCGATGTACATGTTGAAAAAAATATTTTAAATATACCGGCTATGTAATTTTAATTTTAGTCTCAATTACACTCCAATGAGTGATATTTGTTTCTATTTACATGTTACCATAAAAACATTCGCTATTAAGTTGGAAATATTGATAAAGTGACAATGAAAATTTCTGGTGTTAGAACTAAACTTACATTATTAAAATAAGGAGGTCAAAATGAAAATTAAATAATATTTATTTATTTAATTTTATTCTAATTGTGTGTTCTTTTCAAAAAATTTACAGTGCCTTTTTGAACTTCAAAAGCCATTTTTTCAAAAATGACCTCATTTCACACTTCATATTTCTGTGAGTTGGCGGAGTCGTATTTTCAGAGCTAACCATGCTAGAGAGCTATGTGATATATATACATATACCATTTTAGATCATCCAGTTTTGGGAGTCCAATGTAGTAATTTCCATGATCAGGATTTTTGTCATAAGCCTGGAACTGGGAAAAAAGGTGTCCTCCTAACACATTATGATTAGGAGAATCGAAGTGGCCTCCGGAGGGGAAGTGGCCTCCGGAGGTTAGTTTCAAAGAACACACTAAATTGGACGAACACTGCCTCGGCACTGGCCGCAGTGTGTCTATTACCAACACCTAGGAAGAGAACTACCGTAGACTGCATAGACGTAAAGTCAAGGAGGCTGTCCATATACGCCAACTATCTACTAGCTACCATCCATCTACTAGTACGATAAGATCATTCCCCCATTGTCTGAGCATTTTCACCTACAAGTCATTAGTTTGTGATAAAGGTTTTCTGTAGCAAGTTTACGGTAAAGTTAGTAAAATTTACCGAGATATCAGTTAATTATGTTATTATTAGTGATTTGACAAATATAACCAATTTTAATTTGTCATTTGGTACACCAATTATGACTATCGATTATAAGTATTGTTGACCAATTAACGCTGTCATTGTTTGACTCATTATTTCTAAAAATGTAAGTTTTGTCATGGCTTGGACTATATTACCTATAGCGCCTGCTAGTATCCAGCTAGCCTAGGTACCCATATTTTTAACACAATGCATGGCTCAATTTGTTCAGTAACAAAAAATGAAAAACAATTTGATTTCAAACGTTTAAAGTGATCTGTGAAATGTTTTAATAATATCAATGATAAAACCCAACATAATCTGGAACTTGGTTGGAAATTGTTGCAAATCAAAATTGAACTTTGCATACAGTGTAAAACCACAGATGTTGATATCATATTTGACATGTACTATAAGTCAGATTCACATTTTACACACACTATTTTCCATTTATGTGGTGACTACCCTGAAAGTTTTGCGGTGTATATAAGTATATAAGAAGTTAGACCATTTGACATGTACAGGGCTAGACACTAACTGATTGGACCTTCTTGCCTTTTTGGGGTACTCGCCCTTCCAATTTATCACTTGCCACTGACATGCGTGTCTGTTGTGACAGTTGTTGAAATTTAAATTGCTGCAAATTGAAGCTATTGCCCATGGGGTCATTGTCTGTAATTTGTTACTTGCCCCTACCTAAAATCGGTTGCCCCGGGCGATCGGGCAACCGTTAATCGTTAGTGTCGAGCCCTGATGTAGTAAAGAATTAAAAATGTTGCCCTCTATAAATCCATTAGCTTCGTCTCAGAATTTTATGACATGTCAAATGGTCTAACTTTTAAAATAGTTATCAAAACTTCACGAAATTTTCAGGGTAGTCACGACATAAATGGAAATTAGTGTGTGTAAAGTTTCATGAAAATTAGCTGAGAAATGACTGAATTGAAACAATGTTTCAAAATATGATATTTCCTTCATCCGAATTCTCACTACATTACTGATTTTTTTGTGATTTTCGCTTGGTAGGCCTTTATCTTTTTGGGCAGAACTGTGAGATATTATTATTTTCTATTTATGCGTATCTTGATCAATATGTATCGATTGAGTCAATACAGCGGTGCCTATCGAAATACACACAAAGCACAGTGCATTATCAGTAACATCCAAGATGAAGAAACTGTAAACATATTAGAAAATGAGATTCCTTGTAGTCATTTACAGCAACTGTCCCGAAGTTTTTCCGGCCACTTGTCTGTGTCCAGTGCATTTTTTATTGGTAAATAATATGTTGGCAGCAGGATACATCACATTGAAAAGTAATGATGCTGCAGAAGGAGGTGTGGCTCTCCTATTTACGAAACACCATAACCTCCGAAAGATCCACATGTCTATAGATGTGTTTTATCACAGCATTAATTTGGTGGTTGTACAGGCGGAATAAGCCAATCTGAGTTTTAAAAATAAATCCTTTTCATGTGACTTGTACTGTTATAGGAGCTAGACATCAGATCAACAATTTGATACCAACTTTGCTAATGCACACAGTAGCACACCAGGAAACAATGACTGCATCATTTTTTGCCTAACGCTTCGATGTGAAATTGATCTGCAAAATCATTATCTACACATTTTAAAATGATCTATGAATGCCTTGATTTTAAATAATTACCGGTATACAGTCTATTTCGCAACTCAACTGGGAAATATCGAAAGCCTTGTATTCATCTGAGCGTGGAGTTCTATTTTGAGTTCAGAAACAGTTGTGACACAGATAAATCAATTCTTTAGGTTCTAGGTTCCCCATGACATGTTCATAGTTGTGCAAGTGATTTCATTTCGTGATGGCTAAGCAGTTGGACTCGGACTTGGACTGCAGGGTCATAAATTCCAGACCTGTCCGAGCTGGGCTCGACCTTAGCTTGCTATGGGTTACCAATCCTGACGAACCTCACCTGTCATATATCATCACCATGTGAAATCTTAATAAATTTTGATATAAGTAAGTTAAGTTGAATAAGTTAAATTAATTTTCCGTTACATTTTTAAAATTTGTAATAAACGGCTGAAATGTGATTTTTGGGATCAAAAAGTGGTTTGCATAAACAAATTTTGCAGTAAACGACTTCGCAATAAGCAAAATTTAAATACATGAAATCCACTGGGAAACGATACGTTCCAGAGAAATACTTCATTATACCGGTACCCAGAAATTAGGTATAGGCCTAAGTGTGTCATTATAGAGGCTCGACTGTAGATTAATAATTTGTGTGATTCAGGGTTTTCCATCATCAGTACATGGATACAGCAGCAAAACAAAGTTTGAAAAATTTTTACAACCACCATGGTAATATTCCATGTAGATCAGTCATATTTGATAGTCCTAATAATAGTTCAGGTTAATTAATGTCTAATTGTTTCCTCGCATGTACATGATACTGTTCCGGTCTGTATGAAGTTTTTGTAATTTGACCAGCAGTCTGTTTATTAGGCTGTTTTGCTTGGTTGTGCTTTCGTTTGAAAATAGCATAAGCTTACTGGCGTCAACAAAGCTGAGACAACCCTTCATTTGTACAACTGGTTTCTCTAACCTGAAAACATTTTACCAGGTGCTGATGGACACAGAAAAACCTTATTTCTTTGATGGTGTTTCTTGAAATAGGATGTCCAATTTAGTGTGAGGCCCTAACTGCTGCTTCAATTTTTTTTCAGTGTAGAATGTTTGCGTCTGCTGTTAATAACATGAATACAGTGGAATATTCTGGAGTTGCAAAAAATACTGCAAGACGCAACAAATGGGCTTTTAATACTTTTACCAAGTGGAGAATTTCGAAGGGGAGCTCATCATTGGCAGAAAGCAGCTTGAGTGTGCAGATAAATAAACCCATTGAACAAATGACCAATGAAGAATTAGATCAGTGGATGGGAAAATTCATTCTTGAGGTGCGAAAAGAGTCTGGAGAAGAGTATCCACCAAAAACTCTTTTGTCTTTACTCATGGGAATTCAGGTTAGGAGATTTACTTCAGAAAGTAAATTAAAAGTAATCCTCAAATCAATGCATACTTTGCATACAAATTTGAATTTTTAGCTTATACATATTAAGTGCAGTTTGATTTTATTGAAAGTGCTGTGAATTTACATTTTAGGGTCATCTTCGTCTAAATTCACGTAAAATCAGTTTTTTGGATACAAAGGAGTTTCAACTAACAAGAAAATCTTTGGATGATGAGACAAAACGATTAGCACACTTGACAACAGTCAATGTTAGAAAACCCAAGAACAAATTTGTTACTGAACTCGAAGAGGAGAAGCTTTGGTCAATCAAAATACTTGGTGATTTTGATCCAATGACACTTTTACAGACTATTTTGTTTCTCAACATTAAACATTTTGGTATAAACAGTGCAGCAGATAACAGGCGTTTACGCTTTAAACCGGCTCAACTTACTCTGTATGAGGTGCCTGGTCAAAAATCATATTTACACTACAGGGAGGATCAAGGAAGGCAGGCTGTACATTATGCGCAACCTGATAATGAGCAAAGGTGTCATATAAGACTATACAAAATGTGCATGGCATTATCACCTCAAGATGGACGAGATGATTCTTTTTATCTACAACCATTACAAAATGCCCAGAAGGACCAGTGGTACAGCAGATACGCATATGGAATAAATGCCTTGTCGGGTTTCGTTAAATATATTTCGGATAATGCATCCCTCTGAATAAAAATTTGGAGAAAAAGTGACATTGTAGCACTTTATGTAGTGGTTATGATGCAGTGTGAACTTTTTGTTTTGTTTCTTATTGTAATCGGACATTTTTTCGTTCATTTGTTAGTTTTTTTATAGATTTTAGTACATTTTGTAGGCTATCTTGATACCAACGACTTTATTGTTTAATCCACACTAACTTCAATGTTGTTGATCGCCTTGCATCTAAATACAGTATATGATATACATGTATATTATATTGTATTGATGTGTGGATTAGGCTTTTCATATGAATCAGTCAATATGGCCTGTTTCGGTTAAGGCACAAATCAGTATTTTTTTTATTATTAAATGAGGGAACAATATGTAAGTGCAGAAAGCACCATGGCAGCAGTGTTTGTATTGGATCAGATTTGCAGATGTGTGGGAATTTTGCAAAGACAGCTGAGATTTTTGTCCGTTTTGGAAATACAGTATCTTCACTAAGCAATCTTCTCTTCAACCCTTACAGCACGGGGACCATATTTTCTTTATACATGTACATCAGATTCTGACATATAAAGTAGGTCCCAGCACTGAAAGGATTAAAATATTTCTAATAGCTTTAGACCCATAATGCAGGTATTGAAATGAAGCGGGAAGAGCTAACCAAGACATACATGTAAGGATTTCAAATTAAAAAAACCCTTTGGTCTCCATGATTTAAGCAGAAAAAAATCATCGTTGTAATGATTAAATATGATAAAATATATATTGTCTTGTTTAAAGCATGATTGACACACATCTTGTCACAAAAAGCCTTAAATTTAAGAAAAGGTCACGAAAAAAAGTTATAAATGGTTTGCTCTTTTTGTTTTACATTGGCTCTTTTCACGTATATTTTTTAAAAAAGAATTTTAGCTTACACTGCTCTTTATTTTGTTTTGTTCAAGAAGCCAAATAAAGTTTTCTCTTTGTGTGTTTAAGTTTTTTTTTGAAATCTACAGATAGTATGAGACATCACTAAGTCAGTGCTCAATGCAGATTCTTCTATGGTATAATTGTTTTCCCATAGCTAGAAATTTGGGAAATTGTTCAAAAACTAATGGAGGTTGGATTTCTGAAAAATCGCATTGGCCATTTAATACATTGTTTATTCCATCAGCTTTGGTTTGTATGAACCACATAAAATCTAGTACTCTGAAGCTCAGGTCTCACCTCTTCCTCTGAGCGCTTGATATCTAATAACTCTTACAATAACTCTATATACAAGCTCTCTAGGACTGGAGTGATCGATGATTCTGAATATGTATACATGCTTACATGTCCACAGATGCCGCATTTATTCTAAAAAACGGGCATTCCAATAAACACCCACCCCCCCCTGATTTTAAAATAAACCCACGACCATGTACTCTATGATATTAAAAATCTTACTCTAAAAGGCGCACACTATCCCCCTTTAATCTCAGGGTTATTCAAATTAGAATAAATGTATATAGCATCTCAAGTATCTTCTGAAGCGTCTTCCTTTTAAGATGTACACATTGTATTCTATTTGGCTTATCAATAACAGAACACATCAACGTATTTTAATTTTTTAAAGACATCAAAGCCACTCACACTATTTTTTTTTATTACGATTGAAAATAATAGGATAGTAGTTGATAAGCATCTCAAAATATTCATTTGAGATATTTTGTATTGTTTTTTAAACAGACTATGCAATGGTTGTCTGGGTGAATATCACCTGGATAATTTGATAAATCTTTGAACAAGAAGTTCAGCCTGCCACATTGATAGAAGAAATAATCTGTATAATAGTAATATACTGTTACTATTCCACTGCCCTTTAATCGTTGCAAAGATTGTTCAGTGTGCTCCAACTGTCAAGTTGTTTTTTTGGATATATGGTAAACCATGCTAGATGGATAGACCATTGAGTACTATAAAACAAAACGTGAGGTTTCAGTGGAGGATGCACCCTGAGAATTTTTACCTTGAGGGAATTTAAAATGGCGGACAGTCTGTCATCATTTACCTCGATAGGTCTGATATCGGGTAAACCGTGCTAGATGGCTAGACCATTGCTTTAAAACTAAATGTGAGGTTTCAGGGAAGAAAGCACCCTTAAAATAATTAACTTGTTCCAAATCAAAATGGCCGCCTAACTGTCATTATTTAGTTTAAAATGATTCATATTTAAATAAATGTAATAAACTGTGCTGGATTGCTGGACCATTACTATATATAAAGAAATGTGAAGTTTCAGGGGAGGATGCACCCAAAATGATAAAATTCAAAATGGCAGACTTTGAGCCATTATTTACTTAACATGTCTTATATATATCTGATAAGTCATGTTAGATAGCCACTACTAACTACTACTATGAAGCAAAATGTGACGTTTCAGGAAGGGATCTGTCCTGAAAAAATTCAGCCTGATCAAATTCAAAATGGCTGACTTCCTGCCATTATTGTTACTAATATGTATAATTTCCGACAAACAGTGTACCTAGTTATCTAAGACCATTACTCTAAAACAGATAGTAGTGATACTAAACTGACTTATTGCTTCCACCGGGAAGGTTATGTTTTCAGTCGAGTTGGTTTGTTGTATTTTTGTCTTAACGTCAGATTACTTAAAAAGTAAAAAAACAGATTTGCATGTAAATGATCCACTGTTCCAGATCTGATCTGCTCCAGATCTCTCAGATTTGCATGAAAGTTTTATCAGTGGTCTGTCTGTCTCTGGCCAAGGACTGATCCATTGAATTTTGGGAACGATCCAGATATTTAATTTGATTTTCACTGGAGGTTTCCAGTCTATGACTGTTCTTGATCTGACTCTTAGACTTGACCTCTAAGGCCTGATTGTCTTGCATCTTGATTTTTGAACCATTCTAGGACTACATTAATAACATTACACAAAATCGCTTCAATCGATCTCTAATTCGTGGCAAAGTTCCGAAGTGAGCACAATTTAACCACTTTCTACATGAATCTTGGAATAATGAATAACGTATTATCTACTATTTGGTTGTGCTTTTGTTCCAAAATGACAAAAACTTACTGGCTGTCAACCCTTCTCTTGTACAATAAGCTGGATTTCTTTGATCTGATAAGTTTTTACCAGGTTCTGATGACAGACAATAACCCGATTTCTTTGATTGTGTTTCATGAAATAGGATTTCCAATTTGGTGTGAGGTCCTAACTGCTGTTTCAATTTTTTGCAGTGTAGAATGTTTGCGTCTCCTGTAAAAAACATGAATACAGTGGAATATTCTGCAGCTGCAAAAAGTACTGCAAGACGCAACAAATGGGCTTTTAATACTTTTAACAAGTGGAGAATTTTGAAGGGGAGCTCACCATTGGCAGAAAACAGCTTGTGTATGCAGATAAATAAACCCATTGAACAAATGACCAATAAGGAATTAGATCAGTGGATGGGAAAATTCATTCTCGAGGTGCGAAACGAGTCTGGAAAAGAGTATAGCCCCAAAGAGCTTCGGTCTTTACTCAGGGGAATTCAGGTTAGGAGATTTAATTCAGAGAGTAAATTAAAGAAATTCCTAATCATTGCATACTTTGCATACAAATTTAAATTTTTCCGATTATTAATACATGTTGACTGCAGTTCGATTTTATTGAAAGTGCTGTGAATTTACGTTTTAGGGTCACCTTTGTCTATATTCACGTGAAGTATGTTTCATGGATACAAAGGAGTTCCAACTAACAAGAAAATCTTTGCATGATGAATCAATAAGATTAGCACACTTGACAGCAGTCAATATTCAAAACCACAAGAACAAATTTTTTGCTAAACTCGAAGAGGAGAAGCTCTGGTCAATCAAAATACTTGGTGATTTTGATCCAGTGACACTTTTACAGACTATTTTGTTCCTCAACATTAAGCATTTTGGTATAGACAGTGCAGCAGATAACAGGAATTTACGCTTTAAACCAGCTCAACTTACTCTGTATGAAGACTCAGAGGTGCCTGGTCAAGAATCATATTTGCACTACAGAGACGATCAAGGCAGGCAGGCTGTACATTACGCGCGACCTGATAATAAGCAAAGGTGTCACATAAGACTATACAAAATGTACATGGCATTATCACCTCAAGATGGACGAGATGATTCTTTTTATCTACAACCATTACAAAATGCCCAGGAGGACCAGTGGTACAGCAGATACGCATATGAAATAAATGCTTTGTCAGGTTTTATTAAATATATGTCAGATAATGCAGCCCTGTGAATAAATTAGAGAAAATGTGTGACACGGTAGCATTCTACAGTATGTATGTAGTGGCCATGTTGTAGTGTGGATTTTCTGTTTTCTTTTATATTGAAGTCAGAAATGTTCTTCTGCAATATGTTTACTAGATTTATGTAGTTTAGTAAGCAATCTTGATACCAACAGCTTTATCGTTTCATCTACACTAATTTAGTGATATAATTTATCTTGCAGTACAAGATATTGTATTGTATGATGTGTGGATCAAGCTTATATTATCTTCATCAGAGTAAAGAATGATTTGCTTTTCATATGAATCAGTCGATTTTTAGCTTTGCCAAGGGCAATCTGTGGGCGAGGCACTCTACATTAATGTCCACCTACCTGGTCTGAACATTAATTGTTCACGAGAAGTGCGAGACTCGCATAGTTTGCAGAAAAAATGACTTTTAAAACATTTCATGTTCCCATCTGGAGTGGTATGTACAGTACTCTAACATTTCAGGGGTTGTGTGTATAGAAACGTATGCAATAGAGACTGGCTGTTTCATCGTTAGAACGTTTTGTACACTTACAAAATAGTAGACTACGGTGGCGTGCGTATATTGAACAGACACCTGTCTGGCAAATCCGTTCGTGCTATGCTGGTGCAATGTTGGACCTATACATGGCTGTGAATGGACCAACATCTTCGACTTTGGCCCAGCACTAGTCCAACACGTGCTTACTGTAATGTATTGCGTTTGCTGGGCTCACAATCGTTTCCGC
Organism: Flabesymbios commensalis; assembly: GCA_964017125.1. NCBI lineage: Eukaryota > Metazoa > Annelida > Polychaeta > Terebellida > Flabelligeridae > Flabesymbios > Flabesymbios commensalis. Next base: position 38,938,027 of record OZ024902.1, read on the forward strand.
CCTAAACAAAGGCAATAACCAGTGTGTCAACATTAGCACAACATCGCGCCGGGACATAACTAATCTCTGGTCACTGTACCCTGCCTCCCAGCAAACACCAGACATTGTCCCAATATTGGTTCACCGTCTACGACGCTAGCCCAACCTTGAACCAACAAAAGGATAATGTATCGTGTTTGCTGGGCTTAATGAGCCTTCCACGCCTGTTTGTTTCACACATGGAGGTGAACGTCCTATGCAATATCAGCGTCCCGGCAAACACGAATCATTGAAGCAATAGTTGGCCAGCTTAGCAGACAGTGGCACAGCATTGAGCCAGCATTGGTTCAGTGTGCCTTGTTTGCTGGGACGTGATCTGGCGACATAGACAGGGACAGTGTATGTCCTAGTGTGGTCATAACAGCTTTGTCTGAGTTTAAAATTACAAAACCAGTTATGCAAAGCACAGAAACGTGGGATTTTCGTTAATAATGTCAGATTGATCTAATAAAGCTTTTGCATGGTTACCTTTAGAGCACTTGTGATTCCGAAAAGGGAAGGCTGGAGAAAAATTTATTTCCTAGCTCCTTATAATGAAGGAAAGAGTTCTCACTACACAGTCTTTACTAAAGATAATTAAATACAATCTGAGCCTTGTTAGCTCCCGCCGGACGGAGGGAGCTATGGATTCTACCTCCGTTTTTTTTTTGCCTCTTCTTTTGCCTATAACTTTGTAAGAAAATAAGCTAGGATAACAATTTTTGGTATGTGGGTTACTTCCAGGTGGATAATGGACAGGTTAAAAGATTTTTAATCTGAATTCAATACGCAAGGTCGCAGAGGAAAATGATGATGTTACGGCGTTGGGCCGTCCGTAAACAATTCGTTTCCGGAGCAAATCTCTGAAAGTACTTGTTCGATTGTCTTCAAATTTTACACACAACACCCCTAACGGGTCTAGTTGTGTCTTTTGGGGTATTTGAACTTTGACCTAAGTCCTTCTGGTTCAGAACTATGACCTATTTAGACGTTTTGACGCGCACTTCGTTTCAGGAGCAGATCTCGAAAAGTACTGGGCCGATGACAGTCATATTGCACATACATGTTCTCTAAGGTCCCTAGTTGTGCCTTTTCAGGTTTTTGGACCTTGACCTTGAAGTTGACCCAGCACTTTGACCTAATTTATAACATCAGTAAATCCGACTGAAAGATTTTGCGGAATATCATGAAAACCGCTCAAGATAGCTACAGCATTACTATAAAACAAATTGTGAGGTTTCAGGGGAGGATGCATCTTGAAAAAATTTCAAGTCGATAAAATTAAAAATGGCCGCCTATCGGCCATTTTTCACCTCGACAGGCCTGATATTGCGGAATATCATGAAAACCGCTCAAGATAGCTACACCATTAATATCAAATAAATTGTAAGGTTTCAGGAAAGGATGCATCTTGAAAAATTTCAAGTTGATAAAATTCAAAATGGCCGCCTATCGGCCATTATTCACCTCGAAATGCCTGATATTGTGGAATATCATGAAAACCGCTCAAGATATCTACACCATTACTATAAAACAAATTGTAAGGTTTCAGGAGAGGATGCATTTAAAAAATATTCAACTTGTCCAAGTTCAAAATGGCCGCCAATCGGCCATTATTCACCTTCACATGGCCGTTATTTGGTAAACCGTGCTAGATGGCTGGACCATTACTATAAAACAAAATGTGTGATTTCAGGAGAGAATGCATCTGGAAAAAATTCGACTTGATAAAATTCAAAATGGCCGCTTATTGGCCATTATTCACTTTCACATGGCCGATATTTGGTCAACCGTGCTAGATGGCTAGACCATTACAATAAAACAAAATGTGAGATTTCAGATGAGGATGCATCTTGAAAAAAATTGACTTGATCAAATTTAAAATGACCGCCTTTTCGGCCATTATTCATTTTCACATGGCTGATATTTGGTAAACCGTGCTGGATGGCTAGACCATTACCTGATTACTATAAAACAAAGTGTGAGTTTTCGGGGGAGGATGCACCCTGAAAATTTTTAACTTACGAATTCAAAATGGCCGACAATCAGCATTATTTACCTCGATAGGCCTGATATCAGGTAAACCATGCTAGATAGCTAGACCATTACTATGAAACAAAATGTGACGTTTCGAGAGAGGATGCCTTTTGAAAACTTTCGACTCAATCGAATTCAAAATGGCCGCCTATCGGCCACTATTTACTTTCACATTGCTGATATTTGGTAAACTGTGTTAGATAGCTGGACCATTACTATAAAACAAAATGTGAGATTACAAGAGAGGATGCATCTTTAAAAAAATTGACACGATCAAATTCAAAATGGCCGCCTATCGGCCATTATTCACTTTCACATAGCCGGTTTTTGGTCAACCGTGCTAGATGGCTAGACCATTACTATTGAATGAAATGTGAGATTTCAGCTGAGGATGCATCTTAGAAAATTTCGACTTAATCAAATTTAAAATGGCCGCCTTTAGGCCATTATTCACTTTCACATGGCCGATATTTGGTAAACCGTGCTAGATAGCTAGACGATTACTATAGAATGAAATGTGAGATTTCAGCTGAGGATGCATCTTGAAAAATTCTGACTCGATCAAATTCAAAATGGCCCCCTATCGGCCATTATTAACTTTCACATGCCCAATATTTTGCAAACTGTGTTAGATGTTAGTCCATTACTATAAAACAAAATTTGAGGTTTCGGGGGAGGATGCACCCTAAGTTTTTACCTAAATTATATAGAATTCAAAATGACTGTAAATCAGCTATTAGTTACCTCGATTGGCCTGATATCGGGTAAACTGTGCCAGATAGGTAGACCATTACTGGGATACTGATGGAGGTTGTCTTGCGTCTCGATTTTTTACCTAGCCTAGGACTACATTAATAACCCTACACAAAATTGCTTAAATCAAATTCTAATTCGGAGCGGGAGCTCCTGGACTTATGTAGTCTTGTTTAAATCATAATTGACACACACCTTTCAAAAAAGCTTGAATTTAAGAAAGGTCACGAAAAGAAGTTGTGAATGGTTACCCTTCTTTAATCTGTTCAAAAAGACTAATACAGTTTTTACCCAACACCTCGAGGTATTGTCGTCCCCTTTGTATTCTTGTCCCCGCCGCCGCTGCACGCAGCCTTTTGGCTACTACACCAACATGGTGCAACAGATTGAATTCCTTATTCATACAATTTTGGTTTTATCAATTTTGATAAATCGTTCTTATTCTCAGTTAAATGGGTTATGCCTGGAGTGGCATATATGGGTTTACGGGGTCTGCGAGTCTATTTGCATTGTCCGTTTTTATTTGCGATCCAATTAATCTTCTATTATTGTCATAACGAATTGGAAGCGGTTGTGGATATTTAGAGTCACTGCATCAGCCAAGGGGTGTTTTAGTGCTTGCACAGTATTTTTTGTGTTGAGGGAGAGTTTTCTTGTGAAACCGTGTTTGTTACAGATAGTCCGTTAAGACATTAGTTCGTTAAGTCAGTTCTCAATGCAGATTCTTTCTTCTATGTTATAATTGTTTTGTCATACCTACAAATTTAGGATTTTTTCAAAAGTAATAGATGACTGATTTGTGAAAAGGTTTGGCCATTTAGTGATTTTTTATTTCATCTCCGGTCTCACCTTTTCTTCTGAGCACTTCATATCCATCATTTTGTATATTTTTATTCATAGTTTATACAGACAATTTAATATGCTCAGTGATTTTTGATGGGCATCAATTGATGTGGATAAGTATTATGCGATTTAAAAATAATAGCATAGTAGGTGTAATGCTCATGATTGTATCCTACTAACTATGATATTACATTGATTAGCATCTCAAAATGTTCATTTGAGATATTTTGTGTTGTTAAACAGACTATACAAGGGTTGAGTGAATACTCCTTTGGACTTGTCCACCTGGATAATTCGAGAAATCTTTCCACAAGAAGTTCAGCCTGCGACATTGATGGAGGAAAGGATCTGTATAATACTGCTACCATTCCACTACCATTTAATCGTTGCAAAGATTGTTCAGTATGCTCCAACCGTCAAGCTGGTTGCCGGCGTCGTTCACGAACTCAATGCTCTAGATGTGGAGTTGGCTTACATTCTACTTGTGTTAATGGTCACCATTGTCGATACTGATATTAATTGTATGTATGTACCTTACCGTGTGCAGGATATACCAGGGACAGTTTCTACAGTATTGCGTATTGAAAAATAATGCTATACTGCCCATCTGCTAATTAACTTTAAAATTAATTAGCAAAATATACAAAGGATGAAATGCGAGTCCGAAAGGTTCCAAGTCGACGCTTAAAAATTGGTAATAAATAATTTTTAAAACAAAGTATGTTTTATGTGCATTTATTTTTTGATAACACTACTATCATTTGTTCCACCTGAATGTTAATTTTAAAAGTTCTGATAGCTTCAATAGTATTTGTTGATATTAAGTTTTAAAAGATAGATAAAAAACTTGAACCATGAGCATTGTCACTTTCAGCCTGTACAGACGGTGCCTTGCTATCCATCGCCTGGTGGCCATGCAGATACTCAACAGCATTATCTACATCCTACACCATCACCAGTTCTGCGAAAGATTCTACTTTCACCAGGTCGATTCACGACACCCCGAGATATCTGCATCAATATGGCTAGTTCACAGCGTTGTCCAACAGCTACTATTGCTGATGGCATGTATTTCCTGAGTCAAATTGGTTTTGGTGTTTACAAGGAAGTTGGTCAAACTAAAGTTTACATCAAATATCATGCAAATAATATTTCTGAAGATTGTTTTGCAAGATTAAATATCGGAGTTACAAAAAAACAGTATACAACTGCATACCATTCACCAACATCTACTAGAATATCTTCTGCTTCTCTCGATCTTGCTCAAAAATGGTTATCTGAATTTCCCCAGTGACCTATTTTCTAGTAGTAAGTTATCTAAAGTGAAAATAAATGATTTTTTTTTATTTTGAACTACAGATTTGATTTAAGGTTTAAATATACCTGGGTGTGAAGAAAAATATGTCTTTTTTTATGGTCTGTGTACTGTGATGATTATAAAAAAATGCGTGCATCATTATTTGTTTTGTACACTTTTGTCAGGCCTTCAGATTTGGCGTGAGTGATTGCTCACGCACACCATAACTCACGCAAGTGTGAAGTCAGGTGAGCGAAATACAGCTCACCTTAATCTTGTCAGATTTTTTATTAATTGCAAATTTATAGGTTTTATTCAATTTTCATCAACCAGTTAGCCATTGCATTTAACTATGGTGAGTGATCACTCGCCTCACCACTTTGAGGTGAGCTTTATTTCACCCGCCACCAATTTTCAAATCTGAAGGCCTGTTTTGTGATCATATCCCACAACAAGGAAATCAGAGATGTTGAACAATTATCTGCTCACTAAGTAATAGACTTTTGTCTATTTGTAGGGCTGCTATGTTTCAGCTGTGACTACAGCTAGAGAGCTTACCAAGCAGGAGTCAAAACTCCTTCAGAGAATACTAATCTCACCAGGACCATTTACGACACCAAAAGTTGTAATTGTGGCCACAACGCCATCTCAGAGGCTGTCGACCAGTGACATGCTGTACTTGATGCATTACCTTCAAGACAGAGGTTTTGGTACACTTCACACGTACAGCAAATATAAACTTTTCTCGAAGAAACACCCTTCTTTGTTGTCAGAAGTAGATTTGAATAGTATAAAAATATTTGACAATTCTTTAACATTGAAGAGTTATTCAGATGCTTATTTTTCTAGGCTTCCTGAAACAGTGTCTTCTTCCACAATTCAACTTGCTCGCCATCTGCAACTCATTTGATAGTCTTGTGTTGCATGACAATTCCATAGAATAATTAGTTCAGTTCCTACTATTTAAAATGTCTTCATATTAATACTCGTCACATACACACACTATAATTTGCTGTATATTTTGGGTAAAAAACATCCTTTGACTGAACTAATTTTTAAAAATGTTAAAAACAGTAAGCTATTATTTATAAACCACTGCTTAATTTTCAAACTGAGTTTGAAAATTAAGCTGTGGTCTACTATGATTTAGAAATAATAGCTGTATTGGTTTTAACATCATGTATGTGTAGCTCTTTATTATGTCACTACAATTGCAAAACGGTGATGCTTACATTTAATAATATTTAGTGAAAAATAAATACCTAGCTATAGTTAGGCAATCTTGATACAGATTTGTTTATTTTTTTATTTGTGCTCATAGTAATGTAATTTTCGAATTGGATGTTCTGTTTCAGTTAGGCACTGTATGTAAGGCAGTATAATACTTATGTCTTTATTGAGCCATGCAATGGCCTATTTGGGTTACAGGCATAATTCTCATAATAAATTATAAAAAATATTTTTTTTCTTGGGATAATAACACATGTTCTATAAATCAAAATGAAAATGGACATTAAATTCTTCAATTCTAATATTATATCAGCTTATATCATCCTCATATTTACTTACCTTTGCACTTTGTACAATATGAATTTGCAACTTCTTGCTTGGGAGTTCCCAGTGATTGTATTTTTATCGATATGGATACCATTGTTTATTGCGAGCAATCAATTTATTTAATGACAGAAAGTAGCAAATTTGTATACATTTCTTTTCATTGTTAGTTCCATGGATAAGATTAGTTGAAATTTGTCGCGTCAAACATACTGTACATGTACCGGTATGTGTGGATAGTATGGTTCACCTTAAATCAATTTTCTCTGGGGTAGGCTTTCAAAAACAAAAATAACAAAGATTGGTAAAAGGACCTCACTATTTGTACGTAGTGTTGCTATATTTCAGCTGTAACTTCACACAGCCAGCGTACATGTACCAAGCATAGTTGAACCTCCTTCAGCGAATAAAATGCTCAAAACTGTCCTTGTGACCACAACGCCATATCAGAGGCTGATGACAAGTGCTCTGCATGACTGATGTTTTGACAAACTTTGCACATACATCAGAGTCAAACTTTTAAGAAACACCTTTCTAATCTTTATTGTCAGAATATTTTTTTGTACTGCACATAGCTATTTTTTGACGATACAATGTCTCCTGGAACAATAGCACAGAGTTAACAGTATCTACTGTATTTTTCGGGAAAAAAAATTCAGGCCGAGAAAACTATATCCAGTGTTTCATGTAGTATTAAGGAGGGGCATGGCACCTCCTAGTACCTAACCATGCGCGACCGGCAACCCGTTTAGGCATTTCCAGAACCCTGCCCTAATTAAGATTATAAAGAGAACCCGGACGCATCGCAAGTTACGACAATCGTGTACACGACGTCATTCGCGCATAACGTAATAGGTGTAAACGCACAACTTTAGGGTTTGAGCATTATCAAAGTGTTTTGCACAGGTTTAATCAGTTATAATCTCATATGGAACATCACAATAGATCCACCAAGGGAACATTGTGTTTTCTGAATGTATGGAAGGCGACATGGTGGCCACAAAGGCAGCATGGTTCTTATGAAGTGCAACATCTCGCTCACGAAGGTCAACATGGCACAGTATATGATAGAAATGGCTAGATAGAACACTGCATATCGGATACCGATTATTGTATCGTTTTCTATGGCGCTGAATTATCAAATGGTATTTGAGGCATGTGCTAATACATGTAGTTGCAACTTGCAAATGAAAAAGACATGTAAATGTACATCACTAGTCAATACCTATTAAATATTGTTGTTTTTTTTTTGTACAACAGTCTTAAATTTATTTGTTGTACAGAATTACTCGAACAATTCTTGGAACTATTAGCTATACTGTACACAGTAACAGCTATATGTATGGCTCACATAATGTTTGGTCGGTTTTATGACAAGCTACAAAAACGTATGCTCTGCGAAAACTTAACTTTGTTGTCTAGAATGCTCTCAGACACCACACACTCCTTCTTATGCAATGAGGGTTTGGTTAATCCAAATATGTTTCATCCCCAATTCTATGATCAAGACTTCTATACATCGGTCATATTTTGCGCTGCTTGTGATTCTCACAGTGATTTAGGAGATTACTGACTGATCTTGAGTGACATCAAAATGAATAAAATGTGGGCGAATATTTACTGTTTCACTAAAAATGTATTTTTCGGCAGCGGGTGTAAATTTTGGTTTAAAAAAAAGTGCAAGCAATACATAAAGGCTATGCTCAATATTTTTTCCATTCTCGATTTATAATCACAATACAGTGTTCCCACATGACCTGGGCAGGCTGAAATTTTGAAAATATTGGGAAAGTGAAAGAATTTTAAAATTCTGTCGGAAGTTATTTTTTTTTAATTCGGAGTTCTGGTGCATACTCCTACTCTGCGAATTGTATTATCAATTTGCTCAATGTTGTTAAATTGCTGTTCATTTTGTGTGATTTTGTGCTCAGTCTGTAGGGCAGAAGGGTGGTCGGTCAATAAAAAAATTCTAATTTACAGGATTTACTAGTTGATAAAATGTATGGTTTTTAATATGGAAATTTGATGGGTTTTTTCCCAATTGCATATATAATTTGCTAAAAGGAGTTTTTTTCTTTTTGTTTTGTGGGAAGCCTGTAGAACAACCTCGAAATCAAAAGTGAGCGTAAACAAAGCGAAAAAACAACACTTCAGCCGGGTGCCTGTTTGACTCTGTACTGTTATAAATATACATAGATAACTTAAAATGACATTGATTGTCATACAACCTGTAATTTTAGTCAATTTGAGAATTTTTTGTGGGCATGATTCTGATACAAATTTAGTCCAAAGGTGCAATGCCTACCTGGATAATTGCAAATATGTAACGCGCCTCTCTGGCTTAACTGTGCGCAGTAAAATTAAAGTAGCTATTCAAATTTAGAAAAAAATATATTTTAATATGTGAAGGCTAATGTTTCCACATATAGGTTGTAGACTATATGAACAGTTATTTTGTTGCAGGAAATTAATTTTCCTGGGGAAACTTCAGCTTTTGATTACAATCAGCACATGTACCAGCAAAAGATCCAACTGAGACAACCTGTCAACGAGCCATTGAAATTCATTTGTCATAAATGTAATGCATGTTTCTCGCGTCGCTGGATATTAACAAGGCATCTCTCTTGCCATTTTGACACAGAAAGAGAGAGACATCAGTGTAAAATTTGTGGTAAATTCTTCACAAGAAGAGATAACTTGCAAGTACATATAAAACGAGTTCACTCAGCAAACACTGATCAATTGTATTGTGATTGATCGTGATAATTTGAGAAATAAAGGCATGGAAATTGTTATCCCCTTTTCATTGAGCAGGATTTTTTGTGAAGTTATGGATATAATGTAGAATTTTTTTTTGCGAATGTAATTTTTTGTGAAAGTCAATGTCACATTTGACAAACTCTAGTTTACACTTTATCTCTTCGCTGAGGGATCTTTTCTCTGTTTTTAGTATTGGCATCAACTGTCAGGCAGTCACAATAGACAACTATTTGGTGAATATAGCGAATCACTGCGTCTATGCACCAGGAAGATTTTGCTCATGAAAGGAATATGCTGCACACCACGAGCCTTGCTGCGCTCTGTGGGAAGCCTTCATCGCATGTCTGCAAAAGACGTTTGTTCACTTATGGACGATTTGGCGCAGAAAGGATTTGGGATTATGACTGGGAGCGCCAGTGGACATTTAAAATGTTTTGTAAAAATGAGCCCAGAACATGTAGATAGAGAAAAACTAATGTGCATTGGAATTGACCTTGAAACATATAGAAATGCTTACAATTCTATTTCTAATAAAAATTTTATTCCAATAAAAGTGGTGAAAATTGCGATGGAATGTGCTGCAAATATGTTCAGCTGAATTTTTGTTGATACAGTGCATGTGTCTATGTCGAAGGCAGAAAAAATATGTAAGAATTTTATTGCTGAAAAAATTACAATTATCTTTGTTAAGCCAAAGTGTTTTACCATTGCTCGCTGTCATATATTTTTCTTTTGATAATTTATCTTTATAATTTTTTATTCAAATTATGACTTACAAAATTATGAAAGTGTCCTTGAAAATCTACATTGTCTTGCATCGCTTGTGTTTTCGTGGAAATGAGGAGGCTAGTCGTAGTGGCTGTGTGAATAGCAAATTTGCTATATAAATAGCAAAGCCGCGATGTTAAAAGTGAATCACATGTGTTGCAGACTAGCTTTGGAGAATTTCCAGAACAACAAGTATATGTTTGTGACTTATGTGGGAGACACTACCGTCATCGCAGGAACCTACAGTTCCACAGAAAACAACACACAGATTCACCAAAGTACACATGTAGAGTGTGTGGTGCTGCCTTCTTTAGGCGGTGGATGCTCAGCCGTCACCAAAACATTCATTTGAAATTTACTTGCACAATTTGTAACAAACTCTTCCAAAACAATAATGAATTGGTGGAGCATACGACACTCTTACACCAGACGAATAAAACATAAAGTCCTCATTTGATGTGAATATTATAAGAAATTAAAGGGATATATTATTTGACGTAAGCTCACTGTTTTTGTTTGCTAACTTATAAACATGCTGTGAAAAATGTTGTGTCTTCCAATACAATTCTTAATAGTCATTGGACAATGTGCACAAGTAAAAAAGGTTTTAAGGTAATTAATAATTAACGTTAGGCTATTGATTGTATAATAAACTTTTAAATATTGCTTTTGATGAATTTAACGGAATATAAAAAAGAAAATATAGGTAGAAACGTAAATTTAAGCCCTCTGTTTTTAACATACAGAAATTCTTCCCTTGTATAATAATTGCTTGCTATTTTCAGTGTACGTGTGTATGCATTTCTATGATAATGTAAAACCGTGTATGACAGTGCTCTAATATTTTAGAGGTCTTGATGATAAAACAGTCTCACTCCATTGCACCAACAATAAAAATAGGCCACCATTTTCAAACTACAAAAGATAAGTTTGTCATAATTATTAAGTAACAACATAATAATAACAACAACAAGTAATTGACCTGGGTCTGGTTGCAGCCTCTCGGTTTCTACACCAGCGAGCACACTTCAATGGGTATGGACTGTGGAAGACATACACAGCGAACCAAACTGCATTTCTGCGTTTTCTGTGAAAAAACGTTCACTCAACAGGGAACATTGAATCGTCACGTGCGTACCTATCATTCAACTGGTGGTGTCTCCCGAGCTACCTGTAAGGCATGTGGAAAATCATATAGTCGCAAAGATTATCTGCCGCATCATAAGTGTCATCAATAAGTCAGAGACAAGAATACCATTTTTTATCCCCCGCCCTAGGGGAATGGGATTTCAGTCGCGCCAGGATTCTGTACGGGATCACGTTTTCTTGCTGGCGCAAAAACTAAAATAAATTTTAATATGACATACTTAGCAGCATGAGGATGTGCAAGTGATTTTTTAAAGATGCTACCAAAATTCAAAATGGCCGCCAGAGGTCAACTTCAAAAAAAATTGTGGGCACAAAAACTCTGAAACTTGATATCAGAAATTATTCAAATTTACTATCACATTCCCCACCATATGGAGATGTGCAGGTGACATTTTTAAGGTTTTACTAAAATTCAAAATGACCACCACGGACCAACTTCAAGTTTTTGGTGGGCGCAAAAACTTAAAAAATTATTTTGGTCAATTTTTTTTTAATTTTAACATCACATTCCTAGCAACATGTGGATGTGCAAGTGATTTTTTAAAGATGCTACCAGAATTCAAAATGGCCACCTGAAGTCAACTCCATAATTCAACTAATTCCAAGTCGACGCAAAAACTTAACGTCAGAATTATTCAAATTTTACAGTCACATATTCCCCACAATATGTAGATGTGCAGGTGATTTTTTTAAGCTTTTGCTGAAATTTAATATGGCCACCACGGATCAATTTCAATTTTTTTGATGTCGCAAAAACTCAAAAATTCAAGTGGTAAATTATTCAAATTTTACAATCACATTCCCCACAATATGGAGATGTGCATGTGATTTTTTCAAGGTTTTACCGAAATTCAAATTGGCCGCCATGCATGAACTTCATAATTTTTTGTGGGCGCAAAAACTCAAAAATTGAAGTCATAAATAATGTGCAGGTGATTTTACTGAAATTTAAAATGGCCACCACAAGTCAACTTTTTTAATATTTGTGATCGCAAATAACTCTAACCTAATTTATGGCGGGGGATGATATAGGACTTCAGTCCTCTAGTTTTAGTCTTTTCTATAAGTTGTATCTGTAAAATTAAAAAAAATCACCAGAGCTCCGCGTTGGCCATGTCTCAACGAGTAATAAGATGATGTGAGTTTGGCTAGTCATACTAATTTTTAAAATTGATTAGGCATTAGAAACAGGAATAAATAACCTTTCTTGGTAGACGAGTGATAATTTTTGTTATAAATTTTCGCAGGCTTTTCTGATGGAAAAATATTAATTTATCAAACTTGTGAAAATTAATTTTCGTTGCCATTTATATATCGTCAAAAAATAATGTTTCTTCACTATTATAATTAGAAGTGGTTCAAAATGTCGCACTGTGCATGTCAGTAACACATTAATGTGTCATAGTATGTGCATCCCGAAATATATTTCACTGGATCTTCTGGCTTAAATGTGTAATGTTTTTATGTCTTGATGCATTAAATGAGTTACATCTATTTCATGGTTGAGTCATTATTAGCTGCCAATTGCTCAAAAAGTTTCTGGTATTGAAGATGTTATCAAAGGACTGATCAGTCGGTGTATTTCAATTTTTAGTAGAGTTTTAGCTCTACTGTTAGCATGGTGTTGGTCTGAGTGGTTTTCTGTATGATTTATTTCACGACAATAACTTTAAATTTATCGAATTGAGAACATTTCTATCCCCATGTGTGTGTTAAGAATAACTTTATTCATTGCACCACGAAGCCACATTTTGAGATTTTAGCGTAGATGGTCCGATGAACACTGATACAAATCACGCCTTATTTTCCCATCTCTAATACAACGTCAGCCATGCGAGGTTGTGGATCTGGCTATATTAGGTGACGTCACGCATGGCACGTGACCTTAGCAATACAAACCTCGGTTGATACACTGTGCTATCCCCATGAACGTATGCAGTATGCATATGCCTACCCCTGTGTGTACATATCTGTATAAGACACATGACCTGTATTAAGGAACATCAACCCTGCAAACACGATACTATGATCCAAGTGAATGTTGTTTAAATGTTGACCCGACGTCGACCCAACATAAAACAACATTGGTTCAACGTCTCGTGTTTGCTGGGAAGTGCACCTGGCTTAATAGTAATACGGCAACGCTGACCAAATGTTGGGCCAGCGTCGTTGACGGTGTGCCAGCATTGAAACAACGCTTGGCTCCATGTGATTGTCCAGCGTTATAGTGTTTGCTAGGTCAGTCTGTCCAGTGTCTGTCCCATAGGCATAGGCCTACACAACAACACTCAGCTGACACAAGGAAATATGTTGAATCAATGATGGTTCTACGTTCGTCCACTGTCTACGACGTTGAACCAACGTTAATCCAACATTGATTCACCGTCTTGTCACCGCTGGTCGCAATACACATGTATATATAATTGCCTATCAGCCACTCACTGCCCAACAAAACAAACATTCACCAGATGTGGCATTAATGTTGGGCGAGCTTCGTAGACGATGCTCTAACATTAAACCAGCAAAACAACAATTCATTGATAATAATTAATATATTTGTTGCTTAATTGTGTAGCAGCTGTATTTTAGCTTTCCTTAAAACACTGACCCTGAAGCCCAGCTCAAGCTCTACTTCAGTGCCGTCAGTCTCTAGTTACTCACCTAAAGTTGTGTCTCGTTACTACGACCTACAACTTCAAGTGTTTAAAGCATTTTAGAAAAACTTAATAAAACATATATATTCCAATATATCAAATTTTATGCTCATTTCTCCTTCAAATTTAACTGTACGAATGATTTTATATAACAGCTGAAAACGGCTACAGTGTATATGCTTGATTAACACTTGATCAGCGCGGGATCGACTTTAGTCGTCAGAATCTGACGTCTGTAGACGTCATATTCTGACAACTAAAGTCAATCCCCGCACAGCAAGACATTTATGGTTATTTTAAATTGAAAGAACCCCTTTGGTCTCCATGGATTTTACAAAAAGAACTCGGCGATTTATGGGTTAAAACCATTAGGACATGCTTTTTTGATTATCCCCAGTCTGTCCGCTCGTTAGATTCGATAACATGCGGAAACTAGAATATTTTCTTCTAATGCTATTGTACTTGTGATTTCCTAAATTGGTGGGAAACACATTATGGTTATTTGTCAAAAGACCCAGCACGGGAAAAACAATAGGGGGTGGTGGGCAATGACACCTTTTGCAGGGTTAGAAATATTTTTTTTCATACTGACCAAATGCAAATTTTATGATGATATACTGTAGATCAGGTAATTTTCGCGTGTTTAGATTTTCGCAAAATTGTGATTTTATAATTTTTTACGAAGTCTAGAATTCGCGAATTATCGATTTCGATGATAGGTAGCGCTCATAATAATTTTCGCGAGATTCTTAAATTGGCGAAATTGTCCTCCTCGCGAAATTCGCGAGAATTAAAACCTCGCGAATATTACCAGATCTACAGTAGTTATGATAAACACAGTGACAAAAACATTCCAACTTCATTCATAACATTATCGTACATGGGCATTTTACATTACTGAGTATAAAACAACATGACTGATCAAGCTGAGTTGTAAGTCGGTAACAAGATCTATTGATAATTTTTTTAAATAACAAACCATAGTTGACATAAAAATATGTCATAAAAAAGAAGAGAATGCCCGTCATCGAACAAGTCGCTATCGCACTACCTCTTGGCCACCTAGGTTCCCCGCAATGCTATTCTGAATCTTGGCAGGAAAGAAACAATTTGTGTGGGATACTTACCTGTGCGCCCAACGTAATCGGCATGTATTGTGAGCCGCCTAAATCAGGATATTGTGCCTTAAATTCAATGACCTGGATGTAACCTGTTTTACATTGTAGGGCATAACGTTACTTAGTAACATGCATTATAAATATAAGGTTACAACTTTACAAAAACATATGATCTATCACTTTATTATTTGCAACTTTGGGGATCATTGAATCTGAAAGCTGCTGAGCTTGCTTCACCTCGCATTGTACTTTTACATACATGTCCAGAAACATGAATATACGAAGGAAAATCTTCTAGACTACAGGGAATAATTTGCTTCAGAAAAATTGAGTAGCAGTTTAGCATACTGGCATGTGTCAAGCTACTATTCTCCATACGAAGAACTGCTACACCAACATATTATTGTGTAGCATTTGCCCAAAATTGCGTAGCAAACTGCACCGCTAAACCAGACAAATTATTCCCTGGACTAATAAAAAAATACATTCACAGTCGTTTACAATCTTTTTAAATCTGATTGTGTTCAACTAAAAATTCACAATAAATACTATTTTCATCCTAGTATTATTATAATACTGATAAATTGTACTGTTCCATTCATTTCATACATACCGTTTTCTGACTACTGGTTCGCACGATGCTTGGCAGGGGATTGTCGAAGTTCAACGTATCCCTTGTTTTCATGTGCCATCCTTTTGTAAGGGTAATTTCTTCGCCATTATTTTTCATTCAGAATTTCTTCCTGAGTTCTTACAAGATTTGATAAAAGTATTTGCACTACATCTGATTATACCTGAAGTACGCGATGAGCTGTCCAATAGAGGAATGTAAGGGTGTGTTGCTGGTGTTTTTCAGGCTTTCATGAAGCTACGCAGAGATGTCCAGTGCAAGATATGTGGGCAGATTTATCCTAGTCTTCACATTTTGACGAGACACCACCAGAAAGAGCACGGAGAAGGTTACAGATGCCCTATGTGTGACAGGTCTTTCTCCCAGCAGGGAACATTGAATCGGCATTTAAAAATACATTCGGGATCCCCAAGAATTTTTCCATGTGAAGTTTGTGGAAAAGCTTTCAGCCGGAATGATAACTTATTGGCTCACAAAAGACATGTTCACCAGAAGCAAAAAGCTGATGAAATGACGTCTAACATTAATCCCTTTTAAATAAAAATTAATTTTACTTGGAAAGATTTAAGATCACAGGGAAACTTTTTTGAGAAGTATTGATTATCGATTTTCACCTTCAAACATAATATCCTTAGGGTACCATTGATGTTCAAATATTTATCTAATCAAATTTGAATTAGATTAGCAAATGACCATAGTTCAGTTGAATAGCCGGATTGTCATTTCTACTTATACTGAAGTAAATAATAATATTATAAGTCTACATATATTATATTTTAAACGGACAACAGTGAACACTATGTTATTTATTTTAAAGTTCAGGTGAAACGAAGGCATAGAAATTCAGTATCAAGTAATACGAGACAGATTTCACTCAGACAGTTTTCACCGGGTGTTATGTTGAGATGCAGCCTGTGTGTATCATCTATTTATCCATTAATCACATAATCTGTAACTTTTTATTTGACAAGAATGCAACTAATTTCTTATTCCGGATTTTCTTTTGAGTATATACTGTCTACTGTTTTCAGTACACTACACTTATAGTGAACTATGCTTATTTCACTGTGTCTACGAACGGAAAATCCGTCAATACTCGGCGTATATCTTGGTTTTACTTTGATGGATGTTGCATATTTCCAAAAGAGAATGAAGAATGTCATGTAGAAGCACTTCATCATGGAACACGTGAATAAACAAAATAATGGAAAAAAATCAGATTAGGGCTGTGGCGAGTAAAAACTGGCGCTGCTTATTGCCTACAATAAAATGATTTGTCGATTCTCTTGATATCTTGATATATACCAGCCTCTTTCTTTGACTAGGATTATTTAATAAGCAAACACTGGCAGCATGTAGCAAATAACTTTATAAACATGCACGTAACTCCCCCCCGACGTGGAATTTGTTGTCGCCATAGCAGGGAGCAACTCCAAGTTGGCTAAAATCTACCTCAGTCCTTACCGGCATAGCTGATTTGCTCATGAATGATTTTCAATTTGGCACTTATGATGAAAATAGTACCAAGATTGCTTTGTATAGTACCGTTTTATAGTTATGTACTCAGTTACATGTAGTATCCGGTGTTATTATATTCTTCATTTTGAGCAGAAAAAAATACCTCTTTGCAGTATCAGAGTACATAATTTGAAGAATTATGCTTGAAGACCTTTTATAATTATTTAATAGAAATTTTCACCCACGTAAACGCGATCCACCACTTCAAGTGAGTGAAAATTCTTCAGATTTGACAACGTGAAAGTTAAAAATGTTCAAATCTTGCTGATTTATCTTTGACTTGTTTAAAAATTGTACTTGATGTGCTGATTAAAAATGAAAACCCTAATGCCAGCTGGACCGGTGATTAAAGGGTTAATTCGTGGCAAAGTATTTTACTTACTTAGAGTAGCTGAAAGCTATACAATTCTGTCTTATTTGCTAGGGACACATTATTAAATAGATCAATGAAAAGAGCCGAGATTGAGGAAACTGGTACCTTTATATGATTTTCAATATTATCTGCTTTACTGAGTGACCAATTTAATGAAAACATGGTATCTACACAATGTCATAACGTTGGAATGTTTTAAGCCAACTAATCCATGCTTCAAATAAACTTTTAGAAAAGAAAACAATTGTGGATGCAGTTTAAAATTTTTTTGCTGGAGTCCAGATCAAAGTAATCGGGTTTATTGATTTTTCTCAGTTTAGTTTATGCCTATTTTACAGAGCACTGGGCACAACATGTATGAAGGAAGTGTCAGCCTTTACAATGACAGATATGGGCTCCACGGAAAGAAGTTGAACTTTTATGGAGAACGTCATGAATGTCCTTTTTGTGCCAGAAGCTACAACATGCGGGAAAATTACTGCTAGACAAGATCATATGAAAAGACATGTCCGGAATGTGCATCTAGATTTACATGACGGTACAGAAGATGGTGTTGGCCGATTGTTTATAAAAATGTCGCGTGCTTCTACGCTACCATCTACCGAGGAGTCTTAACTTTAAAACCTTTAAAATGTATTTATTTATCTCTATTTTGATAAATTTGAAACATTATTCTTTAGCACGTGCTTAACATCAGGTCGGTGAAACAAAAGCGATTGATCGATTGGTAAAGAAGATTAATATGAAACAATATCGCCAATATCAGACAAAATGTCACACCAGTACATAAGCAGGTTGATCTTTCCTTGACACGTCATCTTGCATTATATTTTTTTCTGACGGATTTTATGGCTCAGCTCTGATTCTATTCCATAGTCATGGAGTGAGTGATTTGAGTATCCTCAACTAATTAATGTATTTGAAACGACCAGATATAAGATTCACATTGCAATATTAGGCTTATGAGTATAACTTTTTTGTTCAATGTTGGTGTGACTTGACTTTACATGCTTTCAAAATGGTGAACGACTTGCTATTAGTCTGCTCATGTTGTCCTTATTTTGCCAGTTTTTATAAAAGCTTAATTATTACCCGGGAGTGTCTTCAGACATATTATTTCCCTCGCCCATTTCATGTCCTGCCTCAGCATATACATACACATACTATTCATATACCGTATGCGTATCACATGAAAAACGTATATTTAGATTTAAAAATCATCAATGCAAAGTTTGTCATACTTCAGACTTCCCTGTTATATCAAACCGACTGTTAAGTGAGAAATCTTGAACATTCTTTATGCTGTGAGGAGTTTGGTATCGTCGAAAAGTACTATTGAACCGTACGCATATATTAATAGTAGTTGTATTCAGCAAATGGTCTGAGTTTTTGTGCAGTTATTATTTCTGGATAATGTTGCAATCAAATTGATCAGCGATACCTTTTGAATAATGCACAGCAGACTTTGCATGTGCTGTAGTCCATCGTACAAGGCTTGATAAAGGACATTTACTATGTATTTTTTCTTGCAATTATTCTGGAGATCGAAATATACGTGTATCCTTGTGACAGTTTGTACTTTTTTCCAGACCAGTCTGCCAAGGAGCGTTTTGAGTGAAGGAGGCGAACTATATAATTACTCAATGGAAGACAGACATGAGTGTCCAGTTTGCCAGAGGTCATATTCATTACGACAGAATCTTCGACGACATATGAGAAATCACGAAACCAAGCGTTACCAATGTCTCTATTGCGGGAAAATATTCAAAAGAAGTGACATTGTCAGGAAGCACGTTCTTACGTCACATGCTGAACGAAATCTGGAGAACAGTTTTACTACAATCGATTTCACTGGCAATTGCTAAACTTCTTTGCAGCAGTCGAAAAACTGATCAACTTTGAAAAAAAATTGTGTTGATATTTGATCCATCATTCCATGCAAGACTTCCACGCAAGCTTACATGAGATCGAAAGTTTAAAGTGTTGTTACATGCAATGTATGTCTGTGTCGCGTGGTAGTCTTTGGGGGATTCTACTGTGTACTCTGTTTCAAACTGTTATAAGTTTACGGGTGTACACCACTGTCTATGGTAATGTGTGTCGCCACATGAGAATTGAAAAGATTTTAACTAAGAGGCGCGTGCTGAATTTTTCTGTCGTGATAGTTTTTTAGTAGAGCGAAAGTTATTAGGCTACTGCTTTTTATAAATGGTAACTTTTTTTTATCAATGTGGATGTCGAGTTGCGTTAGCAGTTCCATCTTCACATGAATGAGATATAAGACATTCACATTAAATAAGCACATTCAATAACGCTCAGAAAGGTAGGACATCTATGCAACTTGAGCTGTGGAACTCTTCCATCAGCGGAACTCTTCCATCTTTTTTCCTGTTATGTTCTAATTGAGTTTTGAACAATTTTGCATGGATATATGTCAGGATATTAAAACGGAAAAATCCGAAATACATGTTTTAGTAAAAACAAGACTTTAGCCTAGTGTTGGCTTTTTTTGAGCAAGGGAAGTATAGGAAGCTGTCAGGCATGGATCTAGATGGCTACCCGGCATGACCGGTCTGCTAACTCATTTACTTGGATTGCGATGTCATCAGGGTACAAGATGACCTGTTTGCTGTGTAGACATTTTTATGTCGCTGCAAAATACTTTCAGATATTTTTTGTCTGTCTATTCATATCATAGGCACATACACATTGTGTCTGTGTGCTGACATTTTCATCAATGCCACGTATTATAAATAAAATACATGACATCCAGCAGTGTTCAGCACAGGCCGCGATATTGCGTCAATTACGCACTTATGGGTCAAATGTCTCATTTTTTCCCAGGGTAGTGAGACAAATGTCCCCACCTATTTCTTGACTGTGCTGAACACTGGGCGTCAATTACGCACTTAGAGGTCAAATGTCTGTTTTTTTTCTAGGGTGGTGAGACAAATGTCCCCGCCTATTTCTTGTCTGTGCTGAACACTGCATCCAGTATTTTTCATGCTGCTTTATTTATATGAAATGGCTGAACTTACTCTTTTGACTGGTTGTGACATGTATATATGCCTGGGTAGGGTAGGCCTATATGCAACATGACTACATGTCAATAGCACGCAACCTACGTTTTTACTAAGGGGGCCACCATTCGATCTCCAGGGGGGGGGGGGCTGGAGTTTTTGTCATCAATATATGTAATGGGAGATTGAATGGTGCCCCCTAACTAGAATATGTTATTCATGGTTCCAAGATTAAAAATGGAAGTGGTTAAACTTTACTCACTTTGTAACTACAAGCGAAACGATTGCAATATCTACTGAGGGCAGGTGTAAGCGTCGTTTCGCTCATAGTTCCAAAGTGACTAAAATGTATCCACTTTCATACAATTTTCACATTTTCCGATGGTGAAACGAATTTCCATTGTACACAAATAGTGTTAAGATTTTACTCTGGGGTTGCCTTTTCACTCAAGGCTCTCATTCACTTCGTTACTTCACTTCAAAACTTATTGATTTTTAATCTAGGATGCAACAGCTTGTCTCTCAAAGTACCGAAAGACCGCAAACTAGAATTGAGAACTTCAGGGAGTTATTGCTAGAATGAACAACACAAACCAGTAGCCTACCAGTGTTCATTTATGTTTGATACGATTAAATATGATATGGTGTATACCCATTCTTTTTTTTTTAGCTCGGCGTTGACAATAACATTTACTTGTGGGCACAATAACTTAAACGTTGTTCATGTATCCTTCCCAAATTTATTATGTATGTTACAAATAACCAGTTCTCGGACAAGTTCAATAATGGCTGAAAAAAAGTTCAAACTGGCCGATTTATTGCGATTTTTTGCATTTCACTCCAATAATTTTACCTTGTAGTCGCAATAACTTTAAGTTCAATAATGGCGGCGGGCTATTGTCGAGTGTGCTCTTGTTCAGATATCATGTTACTGAAAATCCTAGAATTGTCCGCAAATATCCTGAAAAATTTATAATAAAAAAACATATCTACTTAACTTGTCTCCGATCCGAAATTAAGCTTGAATCACTCAACATTTCAATATGAAACACAGAGTACACATTTGAAAACATTCCCCTTAGTAATTTGAAAAGTTTTTTTAGAATTATTGTTTGAAGTATTATATTATATAGTCACAGCAAACAATTGAATCGATAACGATGTGACGTATTGCTTTTTTGCTTTTTCTAAGCACCCGCGATTTAGGAATATTTTGTATGTTCTGTTCTTGTAATAAGATGTGTCACAAAATATCTTCCTAAGTTATGGTTTATAGAAATAATTCTAATCGAGATCTTGGTTGACAGTATTCAGACTGCATTGCGAAACATGCCTTGTGACATTCAAGCTTAACACAGCTGAGCATTAGTTATGTGGTTAGAAATAGATTAATAATAATAATAGATTCATAATAGATTAATTTGATTTGACAAGAAAAATATGACTCCACATTGAAAGCAGTTGAAAAAATCATAAAATGCTATGGCAATAAAATCAATGTAATGCAGTTCAACCCTTTTCACAAATATATACAAGAGTACTCTGATTTTATCCCAAACTGTTTGCCAGATTTTATTCTAGAAGTACATGTATGTCGTTTAAAAATAATGTTTTCGGTTTCTCATTTTGTTCTTTAATTGATGTTATAAATTCAGGCAAGATGGTACTAAAGTAAAGCATACACTTTGGCTCTGTTGTTTTACTGTTAATACATTTTTTATCACGAAGCAGTTTTCGGTTATCAAGTTGACAAGCGCCAGTGATTATTAATCGTGATACAAATTTTTTTTTTAGAATTATATTTCTACCATTAAGGCTTTGTCACTTATTTTACAGGAAGATCTTTGGGACACAAACAAATTTGGGGAACAAGATGTACCCTACATCAGACCAGCCAGCCAACTAACATCTGAGCTAAGTGATCTCCTCACCAGACCTCATAAATGCCCATTGTGTGAAAAAACCTATACGTATCGTTACACCATGATACGCCACCTAAAAGGACATGATGACAGAGGATATCAATGTAATTTTTGTAGGAAGATATTTAAAAGAACAGACGTGTTCAGAAGGCACATGGCCACGGCACATTCTGTTAAAAAAGTCACTAAAGACGTCTTCACCTTTTATCCTAATTCATAACTTTGAAAGTTTACAAGTCATTACTTTACGTGGCTTCTCACTTGCACATCTTGTGGAACAAACTGTTCGAAAAAGTGTCTAATTGAATATTCAATATGGCCGCCCTGGCTCTTCCCTACAAGTCGACATAAACGCTCTAGAGTCGCCAATAATCACCTGATCTTCACTATTTTTTTCTAAACATTTTTTGATGGATTAGACTGGTTATGTTTGAAAATTAGCTAATTTGCATATTCAAGATGAGCTAAACGCTCTACAGTCGCCAATATTCATCGGATCTTCACAATAAAAAAATTGAACACTGTTATGGATTGCCCTGGATATGTTCAAATCGGCTAATTTATATTCAAAATGGCGAATTTGTGCTCTTCCTTATAAATTCACGTAAACGCTCCACAGACACCAATTCCAATCTTCACATTTATTTTTCTGAACACTGATGGTGCGTGATGGATCTTATTTGTATAATATATAAGATCATGATGACCAGACCAGCTCTTCTTCACTAGTACGTGGGGCCCTGGGATGGTGGTTAGCACCGCTGCCTTTCACACTGAAGCTCGGGGCTCGTTTCCCGGTCTTGGCCGTTTGAAAGAAACAAAAATGGGCTCGAATTCTGTGCCTCGAGGGCGTTGTCATCTTGACATCTCTTTTTAGCCTGTATGTGCACAAAAGTGGCCTAAAGCCCGATTCATTTCATTTTCTTCCTTACTAATCCACATAAACGCCCTACATTTGCCAATATGCATCCGATTTTCACTATTTACTGAAACTGAACTGAACGCTCTACTTCTAGTCGCCAATAGTGATTCCATTTTCACCTATATTTATTCTGCATATTCTCTGACTAATAGGCCTACCCTTGTTTAGTTTAAAAATTGCATATCTAGTCTCCAATATGCATCCTTTGCAAAACTTTCCTAAATCATTCTCTGAATGTTTGGCATATTTGACTTTGAAAATGGGTCAATTTGCATATCCAAAATGGCGCTTGGTCACTTCCGATATCCCCATCGTCACGGCCATGGCAATAAACTTTTTTAAATTGAGGAAGGTGGACACTTTCTAGTTGAATTATTGTCCGCACAATAGAAATATTGTTTGCAGGGTTTCCAGCTATTTAGCGCTCAAAAAATCATTTCACAGACTTTTCATTCAACAGACTCTGCCTATTTTCAGGAGCTTCTGTCATTGAAAAGCACAGTTTTTGGCGGTTTTCTCATGAAGAGGGGCTACCAACAAAAAGGCCATGATGGACAGCGCCACCACTGTCCGGTTTGCCATAAGACATACACGCAGAGAAGCAATATGGTTCGTCACTTAAAAGTTCACAGTAGTAGAAGATACCAGTGTATTTTTTGTGGAAAGATTTGTACAAGGATTGACAAAGTGAAAAGACATATAACTCATGTTCACGCTGATAAAAATGATGGTACAGAAGATCATCTAGAGCGTTGTTTTAATGTTTTATCATAAGTAGATGACTTAGTTTCAAGTATGTTGTATCTTTAGCCGCTGAAATAAACATGTTACACTAGTTTCTAAGGCTCATTATTTTCTCTAAATACGTTCTCATCCCAATCTATAGTTCTTCAACGCAGATACCTTGAGCAGGATAACAACGTTACTATTACAGCACGATGTGGTGTTAAAGCGACACAATCAGAATTGAATCATAAAAAAATCAGTATTTTTATTTTGGCTCCTTGATATGTCCATAATATGTCATAGTATAGTTATGACCTTACATTTTTATCTCAATGCACAGCGTCATGGAAATAATTCCCTACTAGAAATAAGAACTGTTTACATTTAGCTACATTTTAATCAAATATTTTTTGCTGGTATATCCGTGAACACAGCTGCCATGATCTCTACATGTTATCTTGATTAAAGCTAAGGTCTCGTTTTTTATCCCCTGCCCGTAGGGTCCGGTGTCACGTTTTCTTGTAGGCGCAAAAACTACTCAATTTTTTGGAAATTTTAACATGACATCCCTAGCAACATGGGGATGTGCAAGTGGATTTTTAAAGATGCTACCAAAATTAAAAATGGCCGCCAGAGGTCAACTCCAGAAAAAAAAAAATTAAATTTTACTATCACATTCTCTACGATATGGAGATGTGCAGGTGACTTTTTGCAAGGTTTTACTGAAATTCAAAATGCCACGGATCAACAATTTTTTTGTGGGCGCAAAAACTCGCAAAATTAGTCAGAAATTATTCACATTTTACAATCACATCCCCCAAGATATGGAGATGTGCATGTGATTTTTGGAAGGTTTCACTGAAATTCAAAATGGCCGCCATGGATAAACTTCATAATTTTTGTGGGCGCAAAAACTAAAAAATCAAAGTCAGAAATAATTCACATTTCACAATCACATAACCCACGATCTGGAAATGTGCAGGTAATTTTACTCAAATTTGAGTATCTCGCGAGATGATATAGGATTTCAGGCCTCTTGTTTATTGTTAATCATCACATGGTCTCCGTTGCTACCTTCTATTCACTTTTATCTTTGGCTTTTTAAACATTCTGTTATCACTGGATTCTTTTGTTTTACTGTCGTTATGATAGTGACAGTAAAATCATGAGTTATGATTGTACATTGGCGGCGACACGTTTATCCGACGTTTTACACTTCATTATAAAACTGAGTGGATATAACATTGTATGCGTCAACAATGATTTGTTCACCTTAATATCCGTTTTTTATTGATGACAGATGATTAAGATTACGTATCTTTTTGTTTATAATTATTAAAAATTATTTATGTAAAAAGATGCACCCTCTAAAATGTTAGTACTGTCATAGCTGAAACTCACCTCATGCAGAATGATGAATCACCTGAGATATAATATATTAAATATTGCAATTTTCGGAACTTTCATTCAAGTGCAATCTCATAGCAAGAAATAATTGTAAATATTATAACGATAAAACCAAATATACATGTATATTATTGGACTTTCGAAAGTGTTGCCGTGGCAATGCGGTGATTGAACGATACGATGAGCAATATGTAGGCCTACATAAACACGTGACAATGCAATTGTACTGATTTAAATATAAATTGTACAGTGTTTCTATTGGCATATAAATTTATTTTAAATAATAAAATCTTGGTAGTAAAACACGAGTTTTCCACTTTTTTGCAGAGACAACTGTACCCCCAGTATGGGTATAAAGCGGCAGTGGGCTCACCCTTGAAGCAACGCTGTCCCCAGCGCCACCTGTGTCCATATTGTACCAACTCCTACAGTCAACAAAGAAATCTCGATCGCCATATTAAGACTAATCATGGGGGAAGACGGTATCATTGCCACTTATGTGACAAGTCATTCACCAGAACAGATCTACTTGCGAAACATATAAGAAACGCACATGGTTAGGGATTAGACCAATGACATAACTACTAACAGAATATGTTCTCTCTTGTTGTTGTTCTTTAATAAAAATGACAATCATATCTGTATATTTTCATATTCATTATGGGGTCTCGTCTCGATACATGTATTATCTCGATTGATTGATCGAATCTGATTTTAAATGATTTAAAATTCTGAATGTTACTTATCACTCGCACTCGCTCCCTTGGATTCCACATGATCGAATCTGATTTTAAATGATTTGAAATTCTGAATGTTACTTATCACTCGCACTCGCTCCCTTGGATTCCACGAACGATCCGTCTTAAAATGAGTATCTTCATAGGTGCTATATAATTATAGACATACAATAGACAGGAAGATATATATTCTCAGTGGTAGGGTAATTCTCGTGAGTTGGTGCTGACGAATGCACACATTTAACAGTACAATTCCTTTCTTTCAGGGTCCTGAGCCCCAGACAGATATGCTGGGTAATGTCTGGACAGTTGTACCACCCGGGCCCCGAGCAGGAGCTAAACGTCACGTGTCACAGAGCAACGATTGTCCTGTATGTCATAAGACATATCAACATAGCAAAGATTTGATCCGCCATATGGTACTTCACAGCGGAGAACGATTCCTTTGTAATTTTTGTGGTAGGCTGTTTACAAGAAAGGATAAAGCGAAAAAACACGTAGACACTTTTCACGAGGGGATAGATTGTGGAATTTCAATTGTCACTCATTCAAAATGACCTATTGTAATCATTAAGCAATGATTACGGAACTTAGATATTAGAGGTCTGAATATCTAGATAAACGCGACAGGGTTGAATCATAATGCATTATTAGTGGACTAAATTTTTTCATAAGATAGGCTTAATTCATGTTTGTTTTATCCATATGTGAGACACGCTCGACTCGTTTGGAATGATTTATTGTACCACCAGACGTAAAAATAAGAATTAGTGATATATACCCTTTTAATGAACTTTGACTTCGAGAACGTTGTGTCTGCTGACTTTGTCAGATTAATAGCTGGAATTTGATGGGACGTTTTCATATGCTTATTTACATTTTAATGCTCTTGCACATTTTTAGTGTTGTGGTTTGATTTTACAATTGCATCCGATGTCAATGATATCATGAATTTCTCCAATAACAAAATATTAAAATCTTTGTCAGTTATGGCTGGAGAGTGTTCTGTGACTTATTATTTCTCAGACGAAACTTCATGACGTGGTCATGGAAAGTGATCTTACCTTCTGTCTTAAATCCGATTCTGTTATGCAACGGCGTTTCCATTAACTACTTTATGCTGTGCATATTTATTTTCTTGATAACACATATCTACCAACTAAAGGACCATTAAAAGGTGTTGAAAATGTAATTATCTAGGTTGAAGGAGTCAAACCTAACAACTTAATAGCCATAACGTGTTTTCTTGCAGGGCATCGGGCCCAACACAGGCATGGTGAACAACGGTTGGAACTATCGGCAAATTGGACAACCAACACCGAATGACCTTAATACCTATCCCGAAGATTCACAGCGTCATGCGTGTTCTGTATGCCACAAGACATACCAGCACAACAAACATCTAGCCCGTCATATGGCACTACACAGCGGAGAACGATTTCGTTGCCATTTTTGTGACAGGCTTTTCACAAGGAAGGATAAAGCTAAGAAACACATAACTACCGTTCACAGAGATATGTATCTTGGAAGTAAGACAGCCGTAAGCAAAGGAGATTCGTAAACAGAGACATTCTATAAGGGTGTTTTACCTTAACCCATGGCACTCTTAATTGATAATTGACAGTTTGCAACTTCAGATTGGACATGAAAATATTGAAGCCAATGGCGGGGCTATGGCAATTGATTGTGATTATTATTAGCTGCCGTAATATTACTTTTCAGTTACTGATATTATTCTCAATGTACATTTATTGTTCTGAGACGATTATGTTATATTATTATTTTTCGAGATGTTTGTTTCATTATCGCAACACGCTGAATACTTCGAATTGTTTGATTCGTTATGATGTATATTACAGTGACCTAAAGTGGATAGGGCAATCATTTGGTAATAGGCGACATTTTTTGAAGATTTCACACGTGTATGTTTGAAAATTCAAACGTGAGGGATGCCACGGACAGCAATCTGTTTTGTATGAACAAATGAGAACTTTTTTCAAATTTTTGTCAATGCAAATTTGATGCTCTAGTGCGAATACTATTTTGTGAGGCAAGACGCAGGCTACAAGGGTATTTTTTTATTTTGATTACGCCAAATTGAATATACACCACACGAGACAACCATTTAATTTATTTATTTGGTGTTCATACATTTGTCTATCTTTAGTGATACTTCTTTCCTGTTCCATGGGAATTTAATTTTAAAGACATTGGTGGTTTCTTTGCAGGGTCACTATTTGTCGCTTTGTCAGAACCAGCAATCAGCTTTTTCTACAAACACTCGGAGTGTGCTATATAAGTGTGACGTGTGCCACAAAGAGTACACCCAGAGACGTAACCTCATGCGACACAGGAAATATCATACTGGTGAACGTTACTGCTGTAAATTATGTGGAAGACAATTTACTCGACAAGACAAATTTAAAAATCATACCAGCTCATGTCACATGTAGTTTCTGTTCTGAACGCATTTGTTCTTTTCCATGGTGTTATAGTTTGTACAGATTTGTATAAAAAGGGATAATTGACTGAGGTTATTATGTAACATGGTTGCTGTCTTCCCAGTAAACAGTTTTTTAACACGAACCATCAATGTAGTTCTGCTCGTCCGTCTGTGATGTTGGCCCAACATTAAACCAGTGAGCCAATGCCTCGTGTTTGCTGGGTATGTGGTAGGTCAGAGAGGTGCTGATTAATCTAGATTGTATTGACTTGGAAAGTTTGATTTTACATGTATATATGTTTAATGATAATGCATTATTCGTTAGTTTCGGCATATACATGTACTTGCACAGATGTTAACCAAATTCGCGCCATACTAGTATTGGGTCAGGTAGTTTATAATGGGTCAGGTAGTTTATAATTTTCTTGGAGGCGACATTGTCAGTTTATAATTTAATGACGACAAATTTACGGTTTATTTATCATGTATTCATTAAGTCACAATACATTATGGTGTGAATAATTTTCGAAAATCTTGGATCAGCTGGAATTTCACCCATGAAACAATTTTTTTTTCTATCAGAGGAATGTGCTAATCATACAAGCTTCACTACACCCATTATTACCCGTATTAGCTGTATTGACCCTTCCTTCTGTGAAGAATAACAGTAAATTATCCTGGAACCAATTTTATATTCACTGTTCCACACGAATATCAACTTTCTAATTACAAATACTGCCATGCCGAGGCAAACAGCACTATACTGATTACTTGTAGAAGAAGAATATTTAGACTTTCATCTCTAGTGACATTAAAATAATATCTACAAACTAATTGCATTACACTACACATTTACCAGTTGTACTGTTAGATAAGTTCCATGTGTTATGATAAATGACTAAACAAGGTATACATATTATACATATATATATATATGTATTGTATTGTATATTTTTATTATAGTGACATGTACAAACAGATTCAATGACAATATAAATATGTTTACAATATAGTACCCAGCCCATTTGGGCTTATAAGTCACTCCAAAATGTATGTAGTAAAAAAAAAACATATATACCGAATTATGTAACTTCACGTTTATATATATATATCTTAACAACCCTTTAAAGAAAAACTGAAGCATCCAGAAAAAAAACTATTCTACACCTGAATGTTATATGGCATTCTAAATGTCTTTTCAGGATTACAGGATGTCTTCGAAACCCGAACTTATCCCTCGACATCTACCAGCTCCCAAGACTGGATCACGTCATGTGTGTCCCATCTGTCACAAGTCATATGCACACCGTCCTACTCTTCTGCGTCATATAGCAAGCCACAGCGGAAAAAAATATTTTTGCAACTTTTGCGGAAAATGCTTTACTAGAAAAGATGTTGCTAAGATTCATATTGCTACGCATTCCACAAAAGTAATGCCATCGGGACAGTTTGAGTCAAGCTCCTAATGTGATATCTATATATATACAATATAACAGCTCCTGCATCTACATAATTTTGTTTTTTTCATCCACATTATGCCCTTTCAACTAAATAATGAGATCCAATTACTCACAACACCTACATGAAGTAGGTTTTCCAGGTATTTTTCGTGAAAATGTTAGTATGTCAGATTTTAGCAGCATACGTGTTTGTACTGTTGCAGGATATTAAGAAGGCACTAAGTCCCTTCGTGTGTGACCTGTGTGGGCGCTGCTACAGCAGCTCGTCTGGTCTCTGGCACCACAGACGTCTTCACACACATCAGCCCCAGTTCACCTGTTCTAAATGTGGCAAGGCGTTCCATCGGCTGTATGTTTTGCAGCGGCATCAGATGAAGATGCATGATCAGCGACAGGCATGCTCAATTTGTGCGGAAACTTTTTCAAAAATTGAAGATTTGCATTCTCATAGAAAAACATGCCGATACTCAAAGGGCTACTGTTTGAAGCCTGTATAATCTAGTAGTTATTATCAGTTGTTGTACCTCGAGATAAAATTATTTGAAAGAAATACTAAATAAAAATAATATACGCACATAAGCTCATTGATTTTTTTCACATGTGTTATTCGTTTTGTCACAATGTGTATTAAATCAATTTGGGACCGAAGAGGGTTTTTTTTGTTATTTGTTCTCGTTGATTAGCGTATAGCCATATTTTAGTTGTAGTAATATCAAGCCACACAACGACACATACTATCACATTTAAGGTCATATGGTTGTCATATCGAATTCAAAGATATAATATTATTATGTCAGTTTAGGAGTTATTAAACGGGCTCTTATCAATATTTAAATATTGTGTAGGCCTACATATGTAATTACTATTTTACACTTCAGTGATTGGATGGTGTGTTTGTGACCTCCCATTCTCCAAATATTTGTTTGCTTACAAACTATTTACCGGGCCAAAACGGCTATCATCAATTTAGGGTGCTCTGTGTGCTTTGGTTTGCCCTAATCGCTTTAACTTGTCATGATTATTCATGTTTTTCTTGTATTAAAGTACATTAAAAACATAAATAAAAGAAAACTGCGATGAAATTGATTTGTGTCAGATTTTAAAAGTACTATCGCGTTTATCATTGTGGTGTTCCAGGGGGTGCTGTCAGTGACTCGAATGACCAATCTGAACCGGAACAAGTTGGTTTGTGACATATGTGGACGTGGCTTTGGTAGCCATTCCGGCCTCTGGTATCACAAACGACAACACACACACCAGCCTGAGTTTTCATGTGACCAATGTGGGCGCAAATTTCGCAGGCAGTTTGTGTTGCAGAGACATCTTGTAGAAAGGCACGGGGAATACATGGCCTGTTCAATTTGCTCTGTCAAGTTTAAGAGTTTGAAAGAATTGCGTGCTCACAAAAAAGAACATTATGTAGAACACATGGCATTCCCCCCACCAATAAACTGATTGTTACTACAGTAGTAATGACGTGGGTTAGTCGCATAAATTATTTCTACAGAATTAGTTATTTCTATCGTATTGTACAATCAACGTACTTTTTATACAATCATCTTTTTATTTTTTTTTAAAGTGCCGACTAGATTAATAAATTTTAAATAAAGTAAAGATATTTTTTACAGTTTTTTAGCGTCAGTTT